>JARHVA010001466.1:637500-1065000 GCA_037957365.1 Torreya grandis
CTTCCTCAGTGTCCATTGTTTATTTAGTCCCTATGGTTTCTATCATCCCTCCTATTTCTTTCTTTTCATTGGCTCTTATTGTTTCTATTGTTGTTTTGGACTCTTCAATCCCTATTGTTTCTAGTTTTATTATTGTTCATATAAGTCCTATTACTTTTACTATTGGGATTTTTTTGTTGCTCTTATTATTTATACCTCCCTTAATATTAATTTAGTCAAAAATTTCCCTCCTCACCCTATTTCTAAGAAGGTACATTTAAAGAATATTATGGGAGCCCTTGTTAGTGCCCAATTGTGCGTATGTTATACTCAATTGGGATTTCTTATGCCTTCCTCCACCACAACCTAGGTTACTTCTATCACTCCCTCCACTAAATCTAAGAATAATAATCCCAATTATGTTTTTCATCTAATTCCTTAGTTTAAAAACATGGGCTTATCTAAAATTATCTAACCATAATTACCAAACTCATTGTATATAGAGGCACTGAAGCAATCTTTAAGGGATGTTTTGATAGCGACTAATATTGAGGACACTTAGTAGATTCCACATAATTGGTACTTTCCTAGAGGGATGAAAACCTAAAATTCTAAGATTACCAAAGACCAAATCTAACAATAAATAAGATCCCCACTATGATCTCTATTTTTGATAAATCAATGAATATAATATAGAGGGTTAAGATGAGGAAGATAAAATATGATTCTGGTACGGGGTTGATCTTAGAGGAAAGGTAAGATGTGTTCTCATTGTCAAAGAGGAATATGATGAGACTTGGGTAGTCTTCATATAATGAGTATTTTAAGGCTTACCTATAGGCAAATATAGAGGCATTGTTAGAACTTCATGTGGGCATAGAGCAAGCCAGGCAAGAGTTATAACAATAGCCAGAGTAGGTAAGATAATATCAACAAAATTTTCATGTCCTACAGAGATAGAAGGTGATGTGCATAATGTTTCCCTTAGTATTTAAAATATTTTGGAGACTATTGTTTCAATGAGGGATAAATTATCCTCTCATATACTTGAAATAGTCAAATTATTTAATTCTTCAAAAGAAGATGAAAATAAGCTAAATTTGCTTGTATTGTATACAACCAATAAAGCTTAAAACCATCTTGATTTCATGACACCATTAGAAGCATCCAATGCTCTAAATATGGTGGTAATTAGGACATAAGAAGTCAAAGAGTGGGTATCAATCAAGCAATCCTTGATTCAAAAATTGAGAGTGTAAGAAATAAGTCCTACAAATTTTGGATGAGTTGAAACTTTCTTATGCCCTTGATTCTTCATAAAAATTAATAAACATGGCCAATTTTGATCAACTACTACAATAAGATTCAACCCATCTTAAGCAAATTCTCCATGGATGTACATTAAAATAAATTGAAAAAGAGTTGGGCTTTGTCAAAAATAAGGTTATAGAGGTGGAATTTAGAGCCATCAAGACAGAGCATGCTCATTTGTTATCATAGGCCCCAAGGGTGCATAGACCATCCCTTTTAAACATGGATGTAATAAGTTTGTAATACAATGTTGGATACAAGCACTACCAATATTTGGAAGCAAAGAATCAAGTTATGGTTGGGTCTTTCAAGTAAACTGTGACTTCCACTATAATTCCTCTAACAATTGATAGTTTACCCATGCAGGCTCCATCGATTAGTAAACCTAGTCTATTCTATTATTTTTATAAGTATTTTTCATGGAAATTGTCAATGAAACTAAGACATGTAATGTTTGATAAAACAATTTTGTAAAAATGCACACATTGCATGTCTTTGTAAGAGTGATTATAATTTCAAAAAAACTCAATTTTGACTAAGTTTAGACATGCATTCATAACTTGCATCAATTAGAACTCTCATTATAATTATAATTAACATGTAATTTTAAACTTTTATATGGATTTTGAGGATGAGGTGACACCTCCCCAAATATATTTATACTTTTAATCCTCTTGTTTTAGAGGGTTGTAAAATTCATCAATGCAAGAAGAAGTCTTTTTAATTGTCACACAATTATGTTGATGTTTTTTATTCCACTTTTGTGTAATTAATTATATTTACTTTCTTAGTTGTTTGATTTATTAATTTAAGTGTGCAAAAGCTATTGAAAGTTTCTTATTATTATTACCGGTGTATTTTTATTGAATATGTGCAATAGCTATTGGAAAATTAGTACATGTCATTAATTGTATGTAATTAGGTTGATTGTTTCAAATTATTTGTGTGAAGAAGGTCTTTTTATTTAATATAGCCTTATAGGTTTTAGAAATAACTACCTTAGATACCTCTTTGATCCAAGTTATAATCTTATAAATAAGGAATTACAATAGCCACTCTAAACATAAGCAATCTTTAACTGAGACATTAGAGTTTACTATATCATTTCTTCCATAGACTTCCCTACTATGTTTGGATGTGTGTGTGTAATAAGTACTAGATACAAACATTGGTATCAAAACACTTTTCCATAAAGAGACCAGCCTAAAAGTAATCTCTTTAAAATCACATAACCTTATTTTATGCCCTACCTTTCCCCCTTTTTTGAGTTTTTTTTACAAATATACCCACTTTAGCATAGATTTCATCCATCCAAATCAACTAGGTTTTAACATTTTTTTAGGTTTCACTCATCCATTCACACCTAGTTGAACAAACTGCATGATCAGCCTATTATTCCAACACCTAGTTTTTCAACCCATACTTATAACTCATGCCCTAGAGTGGATTTTATTTTCATTGAGATCCTAAAATGTTAGAGGTTACCTTGTTAAATTTATGTTGTGCATTAAAATTGCATCAACAAGTGGGAGTTAGTGAAATAATGATGTCAAAGTATTATGATAGAGGAAGATAGTCTTCAACCTAATTCACAAACTAGATTAACTTGAAATTTGAAATTATCTCACATGGAAATAATGGATGCCAAGACCTTTGGTCAAGGTCTAAAGAGTGGTTTTATCACCTAGCCTAAGTTTGTGAGTACCATGCTCACACATTTTTATTACTCAAGGTGTATGATGTAGGATCATCCTTGAAATATTGCATTAATCAAAAATATTATGAGTAGAAATAGGTAACTTGAAGTTATTTTTCACAACTCTTTATTTGTATCTAAGTCTTTTGTTTTTATTTTGTGTAGTTTTTATGTACACATTTTTTTACTTCTACATAGTTTATGTAGCTTTGATATGCATGAATACACTTCAAATAAAATGATCACTAACACTTATAGATTTGATGTGTTATAATTTATTAAAATTATATGCACACAATAAACCATTATCAAAGCATAAATGTTAAGAACAAACAAGAGCATAATTCCTATGCTTAAAAAATTGTAATGAATACCTCTGATGATCAAAGGGGGGAAAGAAGTGATACCTTCACCTACAAAAAGGATATTGTGACCCTATTAATTCTTGGATGTTTCTCAATTACTTCTTAGATGTATTTTATTGTTGTGTAGACCACATGATATAATAAATAACACCTTCCTTTATCAATTTGATAATTGGCTTGATGTTTGATGGCTTGGATACTTGATTTAATGCTCCAATAGGTAGAGTGTTGATAGGATAAGAAAGTTTGTTCTAAGTGTATGGATGAGATTTAATTTATAGTTTTTTGGGGTGAATGTGAGCCATTGATCTTGATTCAAGATCAATGGTGGATAATAAGTCCTCTTCACTGAATGAGAGTGTTTAAGAAATAAATATGGGGAGTTAGATGTATAAGGAAATGGATTTATCAAGAGTCGAATATCTTTTCACTTTGTTACTTGTATGTTTTTAACCCTAAAAATATATATTGGGGTTATTTGGGGTTAAATGGGATAGAGATAGCTTAAAATAGGTTAATTAGATTCTAAACTCAGATATAACATATGTTGAATTCATTAAACTAATATAAGCTAAAAATAGTAATTAAAACTATTGTAGATATGAAAATGACAAAGAATTAATGTGCTTAGTTGGTTTTGATGCTGACATAGTTATGGATCTAGAATAAGTAAGAAGCAGACTAGAATAAGGTTCTAGAATAGTCACCAAACTCTAATTTGAGGCCTCTAGGATTATAAACACTAGCATCAGTCTTAGATGGTAATGTTTATTCTACTATATAAACCTAATGCACGTTTCTCTTATGGGATACCTATTATAAAATGATGTGACCACTTGGATGCTTATGGGTTTGTCTTCACTTTTGAACTGGTAAATTCATATTTAGGTCATGGACTGTCACTCATGAAATTTCAAAACCTTGCTTCTTCATATTCATAATGACCATGGTGAAAAATGGGTTAGTGGTAATAAATTATATATTTGACGCCAAAGACCCCTCTATTAATGATAACTACATATATATCCAATACTCTAAAGAGGGCCTTGGACTGATGTATTTTTACCCTACATGTTGGCTTGTATGTGAATCATGCAATATGTGAAAAACAAGTAAAATAGTGACCTACCTTATAACTTGGAAAATCAAGAACTTAGGTTGATCTTTCAATACATAAAACCTATGTATTTGTTATCCTTATGATTGATATGAAAATAGGAGAAAATAAGGAAGATTTTCTTTATTGAGTGTTTGATTAAATACTTTGATAAGTTATCATAGGTCTTTTATAGGTTTTTTTAGGTAAGGAATGAATGTGTGTTAATATTGTATTTATATTAATCCCTTTGGATAAATAACTCACATTAAAGAAATTAATTTGACCAATATGATACATTTCATTTACAAGTTATATTATTTTAGGGTATTAGATATTTTCATCAAAGTAGGACACATGCATCGACATAAGTGTCTATCTTGGATGCTAGTGTCCCTAGAATAAGAAACTAAGTATAGGCTCAGAACTTGTAGAGGTGGTAGATAAAAAGTTTTTAAGAATTATAGAAAAGATAGTAGGTCTAGGTCATCAACATAAGATTAGTCAGACCAATAAATGAGCCAAGGGGCACAAGATAGAGTAAATGTGAGACTTCAAAAAGTTGAAAAGCTCTAGAACTAAGAGGAAAATTCAAGGTCTGAGTTTACCAAGTGTATAATACTAAGGTGATATATAATCCATAAATATCATCTACATTTTCCCCCACTTTAATCTAATAATGAAATTGTTAGTATAAAGGAGAATAAATGTATACTTGGGTGTGTATAAAACACTTTGCCTTTTCTTGATTCCAACTTGAATGCTTTTTTGGTGATTGACCTTCAACCAAGAGCATGTTATAGTACATAATTAGTGCATATATTCTAAATTGAAATTATTAAAAATATTGAAATTGAAATAGCAAGGTTTAAGAGTACGCATGTGTATTGATGTAATTATATTTCTTATTGGCAAGTTGATTTGAAAGTATATATCATTGTAAGGCTCTGAAACTAAGATTAGGAAAAATATATATAAATCTAAAAGTACATATATCTAAGGATATAGATAGATATTAGAAGTAACATGCCCCCAACCTTGGAGAAAACATGAGTTTTTAGCCAATTGTTGAGATTAGGTGTTTAGACATCCGATTCTAGCCATAGCTAGTTTCCAAATAGACTTTAGACTAATTTATATCAAACATTGAAAATTGATCATAGGAAACACTAAATGTCCCAAATTTGGTCATGCATCATTCATAAAAGCTTAGAATAATGTTGATGCATCCCTATTTGGAAAACTAGCTTGTATGCAACAATAATCTCTCATGGATTCATCCCTAATCACCTTGCAATGCAACATAATAACTATCAATTTGGCCTATGGACCCATTAAGCAGGGCACTTGATCAAATATTGAAAGAGATAAAATTCTAATCAAATTCAATTAACAAATTAAACAAGATTAAATGCTTAGTTGCAATATCCATTTACAATTAACAAATATCTAAAAATGGAAATTCTAAAAATTAAAATATCAAACCTTTTCATTATTACCTTTATGATTTGTCACACTCTTCCAAAATATCTCAAAATATATAATTTAAGAGACATGACTAATAATTAAAAATCATAATTACATGATAACTATTAACTTAACTAGAGTTAGTCTCAAGTCACCTAGGGTTAGTTTGAATGCATTTCATGTTTAAACTCAACCTTAATTCACCTTAGGTGAGAGTTAATTCTTGAGGCTATAAATACAAGGCCATGCCCCTTCATTTCTAAAATTAGATATTTTAGAGTTATTATATAGGATTTATTCCATAAGACTCATGCAAGTAATGTTACCATGCCCAAATATTAATCCAAGAAATAAAAACCAAGGTGTCATGGAAAGGTGAAGCCAACAAAGCTCCATTGATAAATATTTATTAATGCACAAGATAAGAAATCCATTCAACAAACCATTTTGGATCTCCAAGAAAGGTAAATGAAGGTGTTATTTTATGTTTTATTTGTGCTTCATATGCATTCTTGATATTTATGCTCTTCCTAGTGTCTAGGCTAGAGGTGTTAGGATTTTAGTGTGTTTATTTGAGTTTTATTTATTGGACTAAAACAAGATTAACCTCCCCTCTATTTTAATCCTTGTTCACATATTCACACACCTAGTGGGACCAAGCATCCCATATGACCAAGGAAATTGCTATTCTACTTTTATTTTTGATAATAGCTGCATAAAAATCTTCAAGTTTCAATTTTTAATTTATTTTTTACATCTTTTTATTTTAAGCAAGTTACAAGTTGCAGGGATCAATGTCAATTTTTAATTATAGGTTACAAGGATTGATGCCTATTTTTAAATCAGCATCAATTACAAAGATTGACCAGGATGTCTATATGAAAAGTAAAGCATGTAGGAACATGGCTAACAAATGTTTTTCTTAATCTTTCTTGCCTTCCTTCTATGTTTGAGGACCTATAGATTGTTTTTCTAACCCATTTCTTATATGATCCAGTGAGATATTTTGATCTTAAGCTCATTTTGATAATTATATTCTTGTCAAAAAATACTTATTTTTTGTGTTTTGTAATAAATGGAAATGATCTACTTAATCAGCATCAATCTTTGTGTATCGATGACAATCGGTCTAAGACAAAAAAAAATAGAAAACCTGAGAGCTAATTTTGAAATGTTATTTTCTCACTCACTTTTGGGATTCTAAGTAGATAAAACCTATAAAAAATTGTAGATTTTGAGGTGTAAAAATAAAAGTTTAAGAATATTTAAATCTTACACACATTTTTTTTTGTGCTTAAAATATACCTAGTTCTTTTCATGACTTAGTTTTTTTTAAATTGTTTGCAAGTTTATCAAACAACAAAAACCAAGGGACTCAAACTTCATCACATATTTCATTTTGGTGCCATAAAATGGAATTTTATATTAGTTAAATACTCATAATATTTTTTTGCTTATGTTTATGTGTTAAAAGTGTTTATATATCAAAATGATTAATGCGTGTATGCTCTCCCCCCATCCTCTTTAGGGAACTTGTGTGATAAAAAAAGCTCATTATTTTCATTTTGTTGCTTTGGTCTAAAATCATGGAAGGAAAGTTGATTAGGAATTTGGGTGACCCAAAAATGACCCTAAAGTCCTTCCACTTATATTTATTTTCATACATTTTGGATTGTGGGTGGGATTTCATCTCCTCCTCACAAGTTCTCTAGGGAAGCGTTGACTAGGTAATTCATCTCCCAACATCATTTCAACCCCACTCCATGGTGGGGTATATAAATTGAGGGTGTCCCATTGGGATAATTGTTTTGAGTTGTTAAAATAAGATATGTTAGTGATACTCAACCTCAGAACATAGGGGAAACTCAAACATCACATTACACTAAGCAATTAATGGATGTAGTGATTGTGAAAAGGATAAGACCTTTTCATAACAAGCTAGTTGATGCAAATCCAAATGATGTGATTGTTCCCTAGTATTTTCCACATATATGAAACCATATATAAATAAATGAAATTAATAGTTTAGTCAACACACTTATGGTAGACATACTATTGATGTAGGGTGAGTAGCCAAAGTTCCATGTCATCGTACAAACTCTTTAGAGAAGCGGGGGCTTCAACCCCTACTTTTCATACACTTTTACTTTTTGGATTAAAAAATTTAAAAATAATATCAAGATTAAGTATATATATGGAATTTGATAGTATGATGCAACCTTGTCAGTTTTAGGATTTAGGACGTTACACTTAGGTGTTTTGTCATTTTATCCTTTTTACTTGCATGGTTTTGAGTCAAAACTATTTATTTATTATACCACATCAAAAATTATTCTTCTTTATACATCACTCCTTTTTTTAAATAGGAGTTATTCCATCCATTTGACACCACACCTTTTCCTTAGTCTTTCATCAAACGTTTATGTGTGTCATTTGTTTGAAATGGGCATCATTACGCTGCTCAAATCATTCCAAGTTTTGTGCCTTAATGTCTTGAAACCAAACCATTTACCATATCTTTAGAGAATGATAACATCATTACACTACTATAATTGTTTCAAAGATTTGTTTCCTTGTGTTTAAAAATTACAATAGAAACCAAGTGTGCCTTTTGGATCTATGCCTAGTGTTCTCATGTTATTTGATCTTGTCTAGCTTGTTATCTATTTTGAAAAGCCTAGTTTTCTAATTTGATTTCAATATTAGCCCTGAAAAGTTAAAAACTAAACATTGATTGATTTTTTTTAATGCCTTGTGTAATTTTTGCCTAGACATCGATCTTTCAATTTTGCGTTGGGTAAATTAGGTTAATTATTTATCCAATTTGAAAACTATTTATGTACCTAGACTTGGGGAAGTAGTCTATCTTCCATATGCTTATTGTTTCATATATTTTGCCAAATGACAAAGTTTATTTTTAAATCCAAATGCCTATTTTGTGTCAAAGTTTTTAAAAAAATTTAGATTAACTCTCTTGCCTTTTAGATCTCATTTTGTTTAAATTCTAGCTTTTGTGCCTTTTTCAAAAGACCTGACAATACATGTTTTGAGCCTAGATTTTGTGCTTTGTTTTCCAAAATACCTATCAAATTTTATTTTATTTTAGACCTATTTTATAATTTTTTGGAACACTTTGTACCTAAGTTTGGCATTTAAATTTTTATTTCATCCACTTGACCCTTTTGTGTAAGATATTTGATGTTAGACTATTTTAGACCAAGTTTTAGCACAGACCTTTTGGAGATATAGCTCCATTCCTTAGACCAAGTTAGACCAAGTTTAGACCATTTATATTTTTAGAAATTGGTTTTAATATTTTTTATAATTCTAGGCATTTTTCATGAAATGTTCATCATTGATTTGGATATATCTTGTTATACTCCTAGCAGATCCATGTACAATTTAGGTTATGATAATGTGGTCACACAAGAGGAATTTGTTCAATACCCCTATGGTGATGATGTAGTTTTTGAGATGGGTCCTTATCCTCCTTTAAATACATAATATATTTAACACAACCAAGATCTTTTATCCCATTATTTGGTTAACATGCCTTCATACTCATAGTAGGACCAAGAACAAACTACAAAGTACCTTGCAAGTGTACCATTAGTTTTAGAACAAATTCAACATCAATCATATTATGTTACTATGCCATCAAAATATGATCCTTATTTTTTTTATCATCACTTTCTTGAAAACAAAGGAGAATTTTTAGTTAGATTTGTAGAGGTAGGGCCATGTTTCTAGTAGACTTCTCCCATGAACATTTATCTAGTTTAGTAATATTACCTTTCAACATGCGTTATAACCAAAACATTGAAAAGGCCTCTTCTATAAATCCTAAATCACTCATGCATATGAAATATCAAAACCCCACTATGCTTGTCAAAGGAAAGGGAATCATGGAGGACCATTTTATACAAATTTAAATAGTATATCAAACCTATTTGAACTTAACGCATAATTTTAATAGCATGGCCATATTAAATGTTCCCCTCATTGAGTTAGCTCCTTCAATAGGGGTATTAATTGAATTGATAGGCTAAGATAATTTGGGTATAGACCCATTTACAAAAGTACTTTATTTGGTGACATGTTCAATTCCCCAACTATTTAAGAAATGTCTAATGCTTCTACATAGACAATGTGCCAAACATGATGGATAACATGCAAGTTATGATACTAGAAATTTGATGATGGAGGGGAGGTTAGATAATGTGTTAGTTTTCAAATAAAATAAATGAAATTAAAAAAACATTGTTAATCTTAACACCTCCATGCATAGATCATACAGGGAGCTTAGTGAACAAACAAAAAATGAAAAAACTCAACTAAAATGCAAAGAAATTTACAAATTTAGTTTACCTTCCTTGAGTGCTCCAAATGATGTGTTCATTTGGCTTTCTTGGTTTGTGCTCAAGAAGTATGTAGCAATATATCTTGGCTATCTCCTTCTCCCTTTGGCATCATGGATGGTTTGGATTTGGATTGGTGTTGCTTAAAGTGGATTGGTTTATGATTTTAGAATTATAACACTATAGTTTTTCTTCATGCACCAAATCCTACATTATAACTTTACTATGTTAGTCTCTCTAAATGGAGAGGAAAATTCTTGTATTTATAGGTTTAGAAACTAACCCCACCTCAAGGTGAGTTAGAGTGTAGTTAGAGCTTGAAATTAGTTAAAACATAACCTTTATGAGTTAACTAACCCCAATAGAGTTAAAAAGGTGTCAAATGGTCATGATTAAAAATGAATAGCCATGTTGAGATATTTTAGTATATTTGAAAACTCACAAAAAGGTAATTATTAATTCCAAGGATGTTCTTGATTTTTGAATTTGTTTTTTTGATAATTCATTTAATTCCTCAAGGATGATTTAATTAGGCATTTCATTAGGTTTTAGATGTTAATTAATTCTATTTAGAGATTTTAACATTTTATAATATTTTAATTAATGTCATGTGTGAATTTTCCTCATTTAATTGGATTTACAGGCCAAATTGTATTTATGAAGCCAAATTTGAGACATTTAGAGATTCTTAGGCTAGATTTGCAAAGGTTGGTAAGAATTGATCTAAATTTTGGTATGAATCCATTGGTGGCCAATTTTAGATGTCTACAATTTACCCTTATTTGGGAAGGCATTGCAAGATATAAAAAGGTCTTGTATGCTTACAATTTCAATGGTAATAGATTAACTATAGTTACCCCCTCGAGGGACTGATTGCTAAATGGGTCAGCAAATGGTCCCTTGAAAGAAGGAACTGAATGGACCAAATAGATGAAAGTAATGGGGTGAAATTAACTAATTTTCCCAAAGTTGGTTATAATCAATGGCATATGGAACTACCCCAGTTAGGGTAAAGAAACAAGATGATTTTCCCACATGTAGTTATAATCATCAGCATAGGAAGGATAAAAAAGGTAATGATTTACCCAAAGGTAGTTATAATCATTGAAAAAGGCTTAATGTAACAAGAGACTAATTTTACCAAAGGTGGTTAGCATCATTAGAAATACAAGTGGGATAGTGTACAATGATTTGCCCATAGGTGGTTATAATCATTATACCCTGATTATGGCAAACAGGAGGGATGGTATACAGTGATTTGCCTAGAGGCAGTTATAAGCATTGTATCTTGATTATGGAAAACATGATATGAAATGATGATGGAAAACATGAATACAGAGGATAAAGATGAATTGGGCAACCTAATAGTAGGGAGATTCCCATCTAAACTAGTAAGGAATAAAATTCTTTCATTGTTTAATTACTCTATTTAGGATATTATTTGGATTAGATCAAGAATGTTACTAGTGCCAGTGCTAAGGAAATATAATTATTGAATTTTTAGTGTCAACTTATTGAACATTATTTTTGTTATAGCATGTGATGGTAGGCATTATGATAGAACACCATGATGACTTGGCCTAAATATTTAGAAGGATTGAGTCTCAATCTAATATTCAATTGAAAATAATGCACTAATGATAAAAACCATGATGGCAATGTTGAAATATGAAAATGAATGGATTAAATTATAATACATAAGGAATCACCCAATGAATTCACATAAAATGAATCAAGGCACAAAAATAAATCAAACAAATAGGCAAACAAAAAAAAACATCTAAAAAAAAACTAAACAAAGAGAAATAAACAAACAATGGTTAGTCACAATGTTAGGACAAATAACATGACTCAAGAAAGATGATGAACATTTCCCATAGATAAGAAGAGACAATAAAATAATAAAAATGGGGGAATAGAAGAAAAATAAGGAGGTGTCTGAGCTATCTCCATATGCACTATGAAAGTGAACATTGCCTACATAGTTCCATGGATGTAATATGCAATAAAAAATTTAGGATAAATTTATTTCTCCCAAGAAATGGGATAGAAGAAAAAGATGATAAGAAAACATGATGGGTGTTATAAAAGAATATGAACTTATAAAATAGAGAGAGAGGGATATAAAGGCCAAAAGGGATGGGGAAACTAAGTTATAAGTGATTTCTTATGACTTAGTAAGGGTTCCCAAAATCCTTAAGGCAAAGAAGTGGTCAATGTTTTTGGTTTTTCTAAATCAATTTTCAATTTTTTTTGGAATTTTGGACCATCTTAACTTGATCAAGAATGATGAGACACAAAATAGTCTAAGATCGCAAAATGGTGAGAGAATTCAAACTAAAATTACTTGTAACATGGTAAGAACATGGATAAGGTGTGACTGAGATGACCTCAACAAGTATTGATTAATGCCCACATAGTCCCATTAAGACCTCATGTCATAATAGTTCCACCTTATAGTGGAGGAATTTGGCTAGTTTAGTAGCCAATTCAAATAAAATAGGCATAGTTGGCATAATGACATAGTATGGCATAAGAATGGAAAATTTGTATGTCAAGGCACAATCAATAAGTGTTACCCTTAGTTTTCCCATTGATGGTTATAACTAGGAAACAATAAAATAGATCAATGATACTAATTTTCCCATAGGTAGTTATAATTAGTAACATGACTGGTGAGACACTAATTTACCCAAAGGCATTTATAATTAGGCCCACACAAATAAGGCATGGTATATAATGAAATAAGAAATGAAGGATGTAACTACCAAAACTTTTATCATACTACTCCAAAATATGACCTCTATCTAGAATTCTTGAAATAACTATTGAAACTAATATGATTCTTTGTGCTGAAAGAAGAACCAATGGATGAACCAAGGTCAAACGAGTTAGGTAGGTAGTGTCAAAACAACTTGGTCGATATAAAAGGTATTGTAGAATGGAACGATGAAATGGTAAAGTGATAGAATGGTAAAATGGTAGAATGATATGGTACAAAGAATAATATTAATAATATGGTACAACTTGAAATGGTCCTTATAGACAATACGCCCAGTCACTCAAGCAAAGTAATGCTTGAGGTCTATAATGTTCATCAGCTCATCAAGTCCATCCCCATCTAATGTGGTGAGCCTATATGATCCATTTCCATAGTTTTCAATAATGATGAAAGGTCCTACCTAGTTGGGTTTGAACTTCCCTTTATACTTCTTCTCAATCATGGTATTCTTTTGGTTTTTTATAAGAACAAGATCACAAAACTCAAATTATCTATGTTTCACACATTGATTATAGTGGCCACCAAGTCAGTTCTAATATGATTCAAGGTTTTTTAATTCATCATGCATTTCTCATCAAATAACTCTATCTCTTTTAGGTGAGTTACTCAATAATCTTCATCATCTAGGACATGCTTCAAAGAGATTCATAATGAAGTTAACTCAAGATCAATGGGAAGAATGGATTCAATACCATAAATAAGTGAGTATAAAGTGGATCCCATGGGAGTGTAGTGATTGGTAAGGTATGTCTAGAGGAAAAAAAATATTTGAAGGTGTCAATCATATCTGGCATCATTGATAATATTTTTAAGGATGTTGACAATGGTTTTATTACATGTTTTTGCCTAGTCATTACCTTGAAGGTAATATGCTGTGGAAAAATGTTGTTTGATTTTGTACTTGAGACATAGAGATTTGACATCCTTATTATTAAATGATCTACCATTATCAGATATAATGTTAGAAGGGATATTATAGTGGCAAATGAGATGGTTAAAGATGAATTTGGAAATTTTCTTTACAGTCACATAAGTGAGAGGTATAGCTTTAACCCACTTAGTGAAGTATTTTATGGTAGTAAGGATATATTGATGGCCATCATATGAGGTGGGGTTTATATTCCCAATGAGATCAAGGCCCCATGTATCAAATGGTCATGGTGTTAGCATTGGTTTCAAAGTCTTTTCTAGGGCATGAATCATATTGGCATGCCATTGACATTTATCGCATCTTTTCACGTATATAATTACATCTATGTCTATCATTAGACAATAATACCTAATATGTAAGAATTTTTTGGATAGGATGGCCCTGCTAGTATGGGATCCACATACCCCTTCATGAACTTTCCATAATGATAATGTATATTTTATTGAAGTTAAATAATTAAGTAGATTTCCATCAAAATTATGGTAGTATAAGGTTGTTCCAAGTAAGGTATAACATTGTGAATTGTGGATGAAGGCTTTGGATTATTTTTTAGATAAGTCTAGTGGCATAATATGGTCATGAAGATAGGAATATAATTTTGAATACCAATTAGATATGGGACCAATAATATCACAAATCATTGTGATGGTTGAAGTCTCATAAGTTGGTCAACACATTAGCAATCTATTGTTTGAGAGTGTCAACCATGGCCTTGTAGGGAACTAGCTTATCATCTTTGGTTTGAAAATAGTTTTTAACCTTATTGATGATTAATTGAGAATCACCATAAACCTTTATATGTGTTATTTTCCATTGTACCACCTATCAAAACCTTGTGACAAGTGCTTCATATTTAACCATGTTGTTGTATAAGGAAGGTTGATTTTAAATGACTTAGGGATTATATCCCCCTATGGAATGATAAACAAAATACCTACCCCAAATCTATGTGCTATGAATGATCCATAAAAATATAGATTCTAGTTATGTTTATCAAGAGGTGTTTCTATTATGGTCATAATGGATTCAGCATGAAATTGGAATGTTAGTGGCTTTGTATCTGAAAGGGGTGCTTCAACAAGCTAATCTATAAGAACTTGCCCCTTGATGTCTATCTGGTTGGTATGCTCTATCTTAAACTCACTAATAAGCATTATCCATTTGGCCATGTGGCCTTGTAAATCTATTTTAGATAGTAGATACTTGAGTGGATATACTTTTGAAATGACCATCGTCTTATTATTCAATATGTAATGGCACAATTTTTGAGCTATAAAGACCATAGCTAAACAAGCTTTTTCAAAGGGCATATAATTGTGTTCATATATGACCAATGCACATCTTAGATAGTTCACAACATTCTCCTTTAAATTATCATTGTGTTGAGATAGAAGTGCCCCCAGGGATTTATCTATCATTGATAGATATAGGAGGAATGATTTTTTTGGTAGCAATAAAACTAGTAGATTTACAAGATAGTCCTTTATCTATTAAAAGGATTTTTGATAATCATCATCCTAAATAAATGTTGCACCCTTCTTTATTATGTGTGTAAATGGGTGGTATCTATCCACCAATTAAGAAATGAAGCATCTAATATATTATATATTGCCTTACAAGATATAGAGTTACCTTAAATTGGTTGGTGTTGGTATCTCTATTATGGATCGTACCTTGGATAGATAAACTTCAATGCCTCGATGAGACATAATGAATCAAATAAATTTGCTTGAAGTAACTCCAAAAACACATTTCTTAGGGTTGACCCTAAAGTCACTCAAATATCCTTCTCAATGTTAATGGATGATCGGCCTTAGTCTTTGATTTACATAGTATGTCATTGATGTAGTCTTAAAAAATGTCATGCATCATATCATGAAATATGGTGGTCATGCCTCTTTGATAGGTGGCCCCTACATTTTTGAGACCAAATAGCATAACTTGATAATAGAATGTTCCCCATGGAGTGGTGAACATTATCTTATGTTGGTATTCTAGTGTGATTTAGATCTAATTGTAGCTTGAGAACCCATCCATCATTGAATGCATCTCATAACCCATTATGGAGTCAATAACCATGTCCTTGTTTGGTAGATGAAATTCATCCTTGGGTTAGGCTTTGTTAATGTCCCAAAAATTAGTATAGATTTTGATTCCTTTTAAATTTTTACTGATAGGTACAACATTGGAAATCTATTTAGAATAGTCAATTGACCTAATACATCTCACTTCCAAGAGATTTTACAATTCTTTCTTTACTAATATAGCAATGTGAGGATTTATTTTTCACAATGTTTGTTTCACTGATTTAGCATCAAGATGTACCACAAGGTGGTGAACAACCAAGGTGGGTCCAAACCTGGCATGTTAGAGTAGGCCCATGTAAATATATTTATAAATTCACTCAATAGGGATGTAAGGACTTCACATTCCTCCTTAATGAGTCATGTACCTAATTTTATCCATTTTAGGTCATCTAGAGTCTTGATGTTTACTTCTATTGTGTCTTCCACTAAAAGGGTCAAAACATCTTCAAGAATAGTGGGCAAAGATTTGATCTATTTTGTAATAGTAGATTCCTCTATTAAGATTGGTTATTCAAGTTATCCTAGGCATAATGAATCATAATCCCCTAATGGTAGGGATGGATATGTAACAAACACCATTATAAACTCTTGGATTATGTAATCAAATGCCTATTATTCTTCAAGACTGATCTCAAACCCATAGGCAAGTTTATCATTATCAGTCTCCTAAATGATTTGATCAAAATATTATTGTTCTTTAAGACTAAACTCAAACTTGTAGACAAGTTCATCATTTGTGGTCTCTTGGTCCATGTTTGAAGAAGGTTGAACACCCCGCTATAATGGTGCTTGAAATAGGCTTTCACCACTAGACTAGCCTTTATCTTTACTTTCTCCCTGGTCTAAAAGTGCCTTGAAGAGGTTTTCACTTTGGGAACTCAATGTTTTATGTAATTATTTTTGGATAAGGGTGTTCACCCTCTATCCAAAATAGGCTTCAAGATCCAACTTGATTAAGAACCCTTTTTTGTGATCTCCCAATAGAAAATTATCCCTAAGGCCTTGAAAATCACAAAAGGCCTCAACATTCTAAAACTCATCAATTGGCATATTGGATTCTTGTTGGTCCTAGTCTATCAGTTGAATATAGTACAATGGAAGTGGACTATGTCAAATGACTAGTTGTAAGGTAAAAATTGAATTATTGTCAAACAAGTTAGTATGGGCTAGCACTAGTATAATTTGACAAATAAATGACTACATGACTATAAATTTTAGTCACAACAACTAAAAATGTCTAAATTCTAATAATTTTTTACAGCTTAGCTATAAATGAGTAAATAAATGACTAATTTGGTCATCAATTAATAAATTATTTAGTCATACAAATAAAAATTACTAAACAGTTATGCAAATATAAATTAGATGAAATTTTTAAAAAAATTGGTAAGATTGTATTATGTGCAATTCATTATTCATTAAATATTTCCTCATTTGGTTAGTTGGTAATTAGCCTGACATTGAGGCATTTTGGGTTATAACAGCTACTTGCATGGGTGATAAAGTTTGTTTAGAGAGGACCTAAAGACTTCTAAAAGGGTAGGCAAGGAATTTAGAGTTTACTATAAAGAATTTGAAGTCAACGAGGCCCTCTATAGTGAAGTTAAATTTGGGGATGCCCTCTACAGTGAAGTTAGAGGTAATTTGAAACCCTCATTACATTAAACATAAAATCTATAGCTTTATGATTGGTAACTTACATTAGTTACATAAGCAACTAAGTATCAGATCCATACGGGTAGTTTAGGGTTTAGGGATTTTTTTTCATTAGTTTCCTCTATTCATTTTAGAGCATATGGGAATTGAACTTGTAACTCAATTGAAACACCACCTTATTCTAGTCATTGGAAGAATTTCATATTCTTAAAGTGCATATAAAAAACTATAGAATTGGCACTATGGATTTTTTTATGAATTCAACTCAAATTCCATTTCTTAATGCCTTAATAAAAGTTTGTTGAGCCAGCTCTAGTTCATCGTGCTCAAAATTAAGAACCTTAATGTTGTTTAACAATTCAATGGGTACTTCTTATTTGCTCTTCTTTATAAGAAAATTTTCTATCTTAAGATAATTTAAGGGTACATTGGGGTCTGATGATATTAATAACTCACCCATCTTGATAAATGCATGAGGTCATGTGGATCTATGTGAGTTTCCTTTCTTAAAATTTACAAATCCTTCTCTACCTACCCTTACTAAGCATATATATGGCCTATAACTTTTAAGTTCTCACAGTTCTCAGGGTAGACCTCTAGAACCTTTTCAAATTTTGAGAGAGAACTCTTAAGATATCCTAGCTTCAATTGAACATATCCACAAAATCATGTGGCCTCTAGATTTCCTTGACTAATGCCATGTAGTAGCCACCATTGGTGTCATAATCACCTTTACTATGATAAGATCATGTAATATTATAATATGAATGACATTTCATGAGAGGGTGTTCATTTGAAATAATAGCTATCTCAATCAATTGTTCCACAAGAAAATGCTACCCTATGAAAAAAAAATGGTTTGTTAAATGATTCAATGACATTTCACAATATGGGTATAATTAAAAGGCTCTATGCATCTTTTCCATTCCTTCATGAACACTACATTTTTCACTAACTGTGAGAAGCCTACAAGTAAAAAATGTATAAAACTAACCATAGACATTTATGTAGAGACAAAACATCTTTTCCTAATGCCTCCATAAATTTATTTTGACCCAACTATATTTCATCATGCTCAAAATTAAGAACCCCAATATTGTTTAACAATTCAATAGGTACTTCTCTAATTTTCTTAAGAAGAGACTTTGGCATCTTAAGAGAAACTAAGGCTGCATTGGGGTCTAACGATATTAATAACTCACCCATCTTGATAAATGCATGGGAATCACATGGATCTATGTGAGTTCCCTTTCTTAAAATTTCTAAAGCCTTATGTTGGTTCTCAAATTTGTAGTATGCAAAACCTTAAATGGATTTCAAGCTTTATGATTAGGTTATGTAACCAATTTGGCCAACTGTTAGAATCAACCTAAGTGTTTAGGATTCTCTACACTTTAGGCTCTACTTTACCCAAGTGGATTTTACCTTATATTCACCAATGATTAATTACTCTTCAAATTTATTAGTGAATTTAGAGTAGATTAATGGATTTATGTAATTTTGTTAATTGAATCATCCAATTCACCCTAATCCAAACTGGCATATGATTTGAATTAGACTTTTTTTTTAGTTTTCTATTCTACTATTACTCTTACTCTTACACAAAACAAAATTAAAATTAAAATTATTGAATATAATATAAAAAAATGATTCTAGTAAAGAATTGATCAGTGCCTTTCTCAATAATTGGGTAACAGAGTCATTTCATAGAAAGATTTGTGATTTATATCTAGCCACAACTCAAATTACTTGGTATGGGATTATCTATAACTAGCATAGACATGCAATATTATTATTACCTATCTCTTCTTAATTATCCAAATTGAATCCTCTAAGTTACAGTGATATATTCAATAGAATGTAATCCCTACTTGAGGAAACCCAATTAGATAAACCACCCAAAAATATATAATATATTTTGAAGAACTAAACATATACTTGATTGTCTTAATTCAAATAACAAAAAGAAATAAAAATGGAGACAACTAGATAAAGTATAGCATGAATATTCAACAAACAATTGAGAACTAGAGATATCGCACTAGAGAAATTCGGTTTGCTTTTATTGATATATCTTTAAAGAGAACACCTTACAATATCTTTTTCCAAAATTAAATTCATACAGAACTTTCCCAACGTCTCAGTTTCCTTCTTATAGGGGTGAAAGAATCCACAAGCTTTAAACCTTTCACATTCCAAAAAATTACTTTTCATATACCCACCCGTTAATATGAACTATTACAAAATATACTTTTTGACAAGTCTTAAAAGGACCACCAAATATATTTTGAATACATATTGGAAAGTATAAAACAAGCAAAAGACAAAATAGGAGGACATCCAAGATTTGTTGGTGTCATGTGGATGCCACCTTGATGCTCATTTCTCCTCTACATACTTGGCCTACTTATTATTTAGTTGTCAAATAATTATTCCCCCATTGGTACACTGTGAAATCATTAGGCCACTTATATTATTTGATCTAGAGTAGGTTGTCCTGGTGATCTTTCCATCTTTTGTCTAACAACACTTTGACATCAATGATGAACTTTATATATCCAACATCCAAAGCAATTACTCAATCCAAAATGACATTGAAACTGAGAATATTTATGTTTTGATCTTTTTCATGAAATCAATGACTTGATAAAATATTTGACCATATTTACTTTTCCATGCATCAAAACCTTTGATCTTTTTATCCTTTATCAAAATGGAAGGAATAAATTGATGTTTGAAGGTAGAAAAATAATCAATCTTTGCCTACATTTTTTGGCTCTCACCATTCACATACTAAAATTCATGCAAGATCATTTTTAGTATCTTCTCTATTGGCTTGAGTGAGGATGGAGCACCTAGATCTCTTTATATAAATTTTCACAAGGTTATTAATGGATGGTGTGAAGGTTGCCATTTCTTGTATATTAGATCCAAAATATAAAGATTAACCTTCAACTGATCAATGGATTGAGACAAGGAAGAATAAAATTCATGCACATCTGCCAACTTATCAACAATTAATTTTACTTTGTAACCTAAAATATTCTCAAACACCTCAAGAATTTTCAATTTGGCCTCATCCTTTGTCTTCTCATTTTGTTTTTTCAAATCTTCAATTTATTTCTCCAACTTCAACTTCAATGCATTCAACTGATCAACTGGGACTATATTATCACTGGTTATTTGTGGCACAGGGGCTTAGTATGGCATAATTTATTATATTTGAGAATCAACACCCTTTAACTATTTCTTTAGTTTGAAATTTTCCAAATATAGCCTATTCACTTCATCATTCATATCAATTTGAGTTTTTTCATAGTCGAGCAATCTTTGCTCCATTTTCTTAATAGCAACTAATGTGAACATTATTGAGTGCATAGTAAGGGTGGCATGTTCAAGCACTGATGTATCATAAAATGTTTTCACCATAGCTATTCCCCTCAACTCCTAGACTACATCAAGTAATCTTGGCTTGTTTGTGTTCTTCTATATGGCCCATATTTCTAGAGTCTCTATCTTTGGGTTAAACCCATAACCATTGACACCATCCTCATAATCAAACTTAGAAACCATCATGGGGTCATCTTGATTTATCACTTAGTCCAAAAAAAACATTTTTTCCAATTATAGGCTAGGGATGATAATCATATTAATTTTAAAAACCATCTATCTAGCCTCATTAGGGCTGACATTTATTTCATTAATTTTCAAATCCTTGAAAGTATATGTCATAATTTGATCATGCCAAGACTCACCAACACCCACTTTATTTGTTTCCACATTTTCTTAAAATTCTTTCATCTTCATTTTGAGCCAAAAATATTTGAATTTTGGGGTATTGATAAAATCATCATCCTTGATGAACCTCATAGAATCCACAACCCTTTCATCTTCTTGTAGTTCAAGCTCACCTTATCCATATTCATCCATTTTTGCTCCTGGTTTGTGTGCTTCTATTTCTTGACCAAAAATGGGTTGATTAACTTCATCTTCCTCTCCCATATGTCTCAAAATGTTGGAAACCTCTATAGAGTCACCAAATCCTTCAGTCATTTCATATATAACTAATGGAGAAACATAATCAGTCTTTTACCTTTTAGCAGGTGGTGAATTAGGAACAACTAGATCTTGCACTAACATTGCATCTAAACTAGGTTCTTGAATCATAACTCTTGTTATATTTTTTCCAAGGAGGTTGGTAGCCTTTGTAGGTTGCTTCTTAGACTTGCATTTTTTTTTTTTCAAAATTATTAACTATCAAATATATTCTTTTCAAAGGGTCCTCTTCAAAATAAAATCCTAAAAAATTAGAGTTTTATTTTCTTTTATCATCCTCAATCTTCTTCAAAATTTTCCATTTTCTTTTCTTATTATATACCTCTTCAACAGTGACACACTTTATGATCACATTCTCATCAAAATTAATTTGATGGGATATCCCCATCTTAGTAAGGATGACTTGTCTAACAAAGTTCATGTAACCCTCTAAATCATAAACCCTTTTTATCCTTGATTTCAAAGAATATTTAGCCTTTAAATAGGCTTGAAAGTCCTCCAAGGTATCTACACCAATGTGCCATTCACCAAACATAGTGGAAACTAGAAGAAATGTTCCCTTATTTTGTTTTTTCATCACATTTTTCTCCATCTAGAGCATCTACCACATGAATTCAAGAAAAGCAATTCTGTTTGGTACAAATTTTGGCAACACATGGGGTGGCTAAGTATACCCATATACTCTAATTATAGTATGGTCAAGCAAGAAATACCAATCAACAAAGTTATGTTTTTGACCCTATTTTGGCCTATGATAAAGAGGCCTCAACATTTATTTGACCTTTTTGGTCAATCTAGGAAAAAGGCTACCAAGGCAATTTATTATTTGACTGGGAAGTTATAGTTCTGACAATGAGTGTCCCATTTGTAACACTAGCACTGTGTAGGCAATATTTGTCTCTTTTAATCAATCATGCTCAATTCCATCCTATTGGATGAATTCATTCTATTCTAATACAAAATAAAATTTCACAACAAAGAATAATTTTTGAAATCCATAGGTGTCTTGTTCTCCCTTATTTGAAAAAATACATCATGTAATTTCTTCTCAATAAATGATACAAAATCATACTAAACATTAACCTCTAGGTTATGTATTCTTATGGTCATCATCATCATCATCATCATGCCAGCGAGAATTCTATCTTGGGAATCAATTCCTAGCACTTGACATAAAGCAAAATGTGTATTTTTGAAATAAACAACAAAGTCACCAATTGGAAAAGGCTCAACTATAGTGTTTGGGATTGAAATCCTTTTATTGATGGCCCCTTTCCTCATGTACATGGGAAACTCATCACTCCTACGTGTATTTCTCAAACTACTATATATTGTTCACTCTTATTCAAGTCAACTTTTGTGAGGGATTGCTTGTTGAGCATGAAATAATCAATGATTGCATTTCTATCCACAACTACTAATGGTGACCCATTTTATACCCTGATAGTTTTGGTGGTTGGATGATAGTGCTATGCCAATATAATAATCAAATCCACATAAATTAATATATTTATCACTGTAATATTAACCAAATTTAAATTCCATGGGTTTGTAACTGGTCCATGTCCATCTTGCTTTTCAAAAAAATACCAAAAAAGACTCCATCTTGAGATAGGGACTCTATCATCCTGACACCCCTCTGCTACATCCTTTAATAGTTTCTTATACCCTTTATCAATGAAATTTGGTAAAATGTCCAACAGTGACTATTGAAGGGACCACTTCTTAGGAACAGAGGGTTTAGTTCTCTTATAGACTCAAATTTCTTAGGTGCCATAGTTTGATGTTTTTATGAACTAGGGTTTTGATAATCACTTGATCCACCAAACCAATTGAAAAAAAAGTAAAAACTAAATACCAAATTTTATGGATTGATGAGGTAGACTTACCTGATTGGAAGATGGCTGAAGTGTGCACATAAATCTTGAATTTGCCATCTACAATCAGCACTGAATTTTCTTGAATGATGAAATACAAATAAATTCCAAATTTTATTCTACTATGGAGCCAATCAATTTTCCATTACTCTAGTTCATTCCATGAAATAAATAAATCTTATCATTCAAGTCTTTCAAACATAGACCATTGATTTGGTCTAATTTAATGGTTGGGCTAGCACTCCAATTATAGGCATCAATGATAACCACTATAGGGTGGAGATATAGTCATTTCAATATTTAATACTTTACCACATCACCACAAAACCTATTTATATCTATTATGATACCATGAGAGTTTTTGGATAGTTATACCACATCTTTTATCACTTACTACCACCCCACAAGCCTTGATACAAATCATCATGGGATGATAGGATATATGTTACCCCTTATACCTCATACTACGTTACCACCAAACTTTGATCTGACCATCATGAGACCATAGGATCCTTTTACATCCCTTTACTATTTACCATATCACCAAAAGCATTATATTTGACTATTGTGGGAGCATGGGACATATTATATATAAATTTTATCACTTACCACTAGTTTTTAAGACCTCTAAAATACAAAAATAGATAGAAATAACATATATTGTATAGAGTGTTACATAAAATTTATGTAAAAAATATGATCCTAGAAATGTATAGTTACAATTCTGATTATTGTTGCTCTAACATTTGGATTTGGTAGGAGATGGTTGCCATGATCATACAAAATGCTCTGAATAGGGTTCTTAAGTAGTGAATTCATTCATTATGATTCATGTGTACCTTCTATAGTTAAATTTTTGACCTAAAGTGTCAAGGAAAATATATGAAAAATCTAGAGTGTGGACTCTAGAGAGTTAATATCTCTAACTATGTATATTAGGGTTTGGGTGGCTAATGTCCATTGACTAACCCTTTAATAGTGAGACACTATGTGATAGAATAATAAAATTGATTAGAATATTGAAATAATAAAATATGTGTCTCATATATTATGAATATGTTCAAAGTTAAGTTTGTAATTGATAATGCTTATGTGTGAAATGAGTTACAACACTTATCTCTTTCTAACTAATGTTGAATTCAAATTTGGTAATTTTAATAGATGATAAATGATCATAAAAGAAGGTCATGAAACATTATGATATTATACGCTATTATACCAAAAACATAAAATAAAATAATAATTGTTATGAAATTTTAAAAAGGTGGTCTCCACATTTAAAAATCAACCACAATACTAATATCATTCAATTTAAAAAGTTAAGTATACATATATAAATATAAATAAAACTTAGGGAACCATTTTAAAATACCCTAAACCAGCCCCACCCAATCCACCAATCCCTAATTAAATATAGTTTCCAAGTTCATTTCATAAAAGTCCAATAAAAGGTCATCCATTCAACTCATATAAATTTATAGTAACAATAAGCCACCTTACCGTACATACATCATATTTATTAGAATAACAGTTTGCCCTTACCACCATACCATCAATTATCTTCTTGTCTGCCATGGGGCTGTGGTGAACCTTGAATTTTGTTTATCATGGGGTCATAGTAAAATATTAAATGCTACTCAAACTCTTCCTACCAGCCTACCAATTACTTTTGAGACCTCTGTGGGGCCACAGTAACCAGTCTCTATATATTGTAACACCACAAGTTAAGTTACTACATGTTGCTAGGAAGTGGTAATTGTCTTTTCACTTCCCTTGGTTCCTGCACACTTGCTAAATTTATTTGAATGTACGGTGGGGCTATGGTAAAAGACAAAAACACATCAATGATCAAAATACAAATTTCTTTCACATGGACATGATATGGGATGTTTATGA
Source organism: Torreya grandis (assembly GCA_037957365.1). Lineage (NCBI taxonomy): Eukaryota > Viridiplantae > Streptophyta > Pinopsida > Cupressales > Taxaceae > Torreya > Torreya grandis. Next base: position 663,058 of record JARHVA010001466.1, read on the forward strand.
ATGACTCCTAAAAATAATTGTAAAAGGAATATGGACTCCTAGGATAAATTTTAGAAAAAATGCCTCAAAGAAATGTGGTCTCATGGTAATATAATTCCATGATGAATTCCATGACAAGTGAATTGTTATGGATTTTAATGGAATTCCATCACTATGAGACCACATTTCTTTGAGGTGTTTTTTCAACTAGTTCACTACCTTGTCTATGATATTGATTACTATTATGTTTTGATGGATTTTTTCCAAGCATCCATAGCTTGTTCGAAAGAACTTATTTTAGGCTTTTATCCATAGCAACAAGGTAGTGAATTATTTGATAAAATGCTTTGGTAGACATGTATAAAAATGTGGTAGCATAGACAAGGTAGTGAACCATTTTTTAAAATGACTCAAATAGATGTGGTCTCATGGAATGCCATGACAATCAAATACAATTGGCAACTTCTCCTAGTTATTAGTTATGCAATGTGAAGTAATTGCATAACTGCTTAGGTTGACTTTGTAAAAAATATATTATAATTGAAATTTTGTTATCTATCAACATCTAGTTATTATTTATTCAATGTGAAGTAATGCTTTGAGTTTGAAAGATGTGTAATTCAATGTAATTAGTAATTTGAATATAAACTACAATAATCTTTTTTTTACAGTTCATTATTTAAACTCTCTTTTTATTTTCTCTCTATAACTCTATTTCTATGGAAATGCCTTTCAATTAAAAAAATAGTTTTTATATCTTAGTCTACAATTTTTTACATTTTTTTAAAAATATGATTTTTCCTAATATTTTAAAAAAATATTGAACTTTTAATTTTTTTATTTTTTCCCAAAAATATTTTTGTTGCTATTTGTAGAACATTACAGATGGATCAATGTCAAAGGTTGACTATGGATCAATACCATGCATTTGATGAGAGAGTAGACAATGAGAGGGACATGGACAAATATCCATGTCCATGTAATGACTGTCTTGGTGGAAAGGTGAGAAAAATAAATCTAATTTATCAACATATGATAATATATGCAAATAGTGGTATAAGCCCTTGGGATTACAATTATTATGAAAATATGATAGAATTGCAAAGTGTGAGAGATGAAGAGGCAAAAAACATAAATGAAGTGGTACCAAACATAGATGAAGAGGAAAAAATGTTAAATGAAGGGTTTGAAGTTTATAAAATGTTGAATGAGGGTCTAAATGATGATTAGGCCAAGTTGATGGAGGATTCTTTAAAGCCTATGTATGTTAATTGCAAGTTAAGTCATTTAATAACAATCCTTCAAATTCTTAACTTGTAAGTGGTTTTTTGTTGGACAAATGAGAATGTAGATTAGTTATTGGCATTATTAAGTTCATTATTACCACCTGACTCCATATTACCAACAAAATTAAGTCAATATAAAAAAAATCACTAAGCTTAGGTTATGAAAACATCCACACATGTGTGAATAGTTATGTATTATTTCACAATAATATTGCAAGTGAGAGTGAATGTTTGAAATATTATGAAGTGAGGTATAGACAAGGGTTGAAATTAGTTTTGGTTCTTATAAAAGTTATTCATCACTTTTGATAATCCCATGATTCCTCCAAATGTATAAGTGTAGAGACATTGCTAAACTTATGTAATGGTATGTCCAAAATAAGAGAACTAATGGAGAATAATGACATGTGGTTGATTCTAAGACATGGATGGAATTTGATAATAGATGGCTTTATTTTTCTCAAGATCCTTGTAGTATAAGGTTGGGTTTGGCTCTAGATGAGGTGAACCCATTCTCAAATCAAAGTACTAAATGGTCAACTTGGCTAGTGTTCTTAATAAATTATAACTTGCCTCCATGGTTAGTAACTAAACCATTTTTGTTATTGCTATCATTGATTATACTAAGACATAAAAGTGTGACTTTAGACATAATCGATGCTTACCTAGAGCCATTATGTGAGGAGCTAATAAAAGTGTAGAAAGGAATTAAAGAAATTCAATCTTTAAGGGATGGTCATTTAATCAAGATCACTTTAAGAGCTTCCATATTGTTTATGATTTATGATCTTCCTACATATGGCACATTATTTGGTCTCAGTGTTCATAGATACCATGGATGTCCTACTTGCAACTTTAAGTATTTTTTGAGGCACACAATAATTTTGCATAAGTGTATTTATTATGTACATCGTGCTTACCTTAAAATGGATCATCCATATTATCAACAAAAAACATGTTTCAATGGTCAAGAAGAGAATCTTCAAGCACCATTTCTAATAATGGGTGATTACATTATTGAAAATGGACAAAAAATAATGTCATTTATTGAAAATGATGGGATTGTTGGTAGTAGATATGATCTATGTAATGAAAGTGGTGTAAAATGGTTGTGCATATTCTATAAGTTTCCATACTTTAAGGATATAGCCATTAAGCATACTATTGACTTCATGCATACTAAGAAAAATATAGCATATGCTATTATATAAAATCTTTTTGGTGCTTTTGATACTATTTCATCATGTGAAGACTTTTGACAACTAAAGATTCATTGAAATCTTTGGGTTTAAAAATGTGATGATGAAAAATATAGAAAACTTAGTGTTCCTTATGCCTAGACAAAAGAACAATGTGCACAATTCATACAGTTGATGTCTCGAACTCACTTTCCCACTAGATATGTAAGTAGTAGTATTAGAAGCCAAACTGGCATGAATGGCTTAAGAGGCCTTAAGACCCATAACTATCATGTCATAATCAAGAATATTTTACCTATTGTGGTAAATATATCATGTTTGGAAAAGGATCCAAGACTATAAATTATAAAGTTGGGCCTAATATTAAAAAGAATGAGTTTACTTGTATTAGATCCTTATAAATTTGATAGTTTGAGGGAGGAGGTTGTAGAAGTCCTTTGTCTATTGGAATGATAATTTCCACCAGCAATCTTTAAGATTTATATGAATCTTTTGATACATATAGAATATGAACTAGAGCACTTTGGCCAAGTAAAAATGAGATGGATGTATCCTATAGAATGATATATGAAGGTTTTGAAAAACATTGTTCATACTAGGGTAAAATCAGAAGGCAGCATGTCTGAGGGATATTCAATGCAAGAGGCCATGGGATTTTTCATAAAATATATGAAGGATTTTTAAAATGTCAATCAACATGTATGGGATGATGACAAAGATGAGAGAGTTGAAGGTGAAGTATTAGAAGGCAATGGATGTCACTTCAAGCTATCACATCAAGAAAGAAGTGTGATACATGCCTATATTCTTCAAAACACATATTTTTTTGATAAGTGGCACATGTAAAAAAATTACACAATAATTTATTTACTCAATTGCATTTACACATATATATAATTAATCTTACTATTTTTATGTTAAGATTCTATGTAAAAAATATGAAGAAGAGAATCAAGCTTGGATGCAAGATCGACCTCAAAAGCACATTTGTCATGATTTGATTGGAGGTGATTCTTTTCTAAAATTTGAAGAATGGATTGCTAATGCATTTAGTGATTCAAAATAAGAAGGTCAAGATATAACAATAGAGAAAAGTGAGATTTCATAATCTCCACATTTATGAGTTATACCTTTTAGTGGAATGTGGGCCTATGGTGGTCATTTAAGAGTGGAAGAAAAGACAAAGGAAAGACAAATTATGATTGTGTTGTTAGTGCTAAATTTCTTCACAAAACTGATAAGAAATTTTATGTTGGATTCATCCAATAAATTATTCAAGTGGATTTTGGTGAAAATAGTCCTATATTACTAAAATTTAAGTGGATCTAACCATTTATAGTACAATTTGATGAGTATGGATTTATACTCATAAATATGGGACAATTTTTATTAGAGATGGATGAGCCATATGTTTCCCCTCTTCAAATGAACCAATTGTTTCTAATTGATGATGTAAGAATCCCAAGATGATCGTATGTCATTCAAACAAACTTTCATTTCAAAATAAAATTCATGGAAGTTGTCAATATAATGTTTGATAGGCAATATGTTAATTTACAAGAAATATTCAAAGAAGTGGATGAAGATGATGATGGAGTGTTTGAAGAAGAAATTTTGATTACCAATGAAGAGATTGGGAGAGATAATGTATTTCATGTCACAGATGAGGACGAGGAAGAAAATCAAGTAGATGTAGATAGGAGTGATCAGGATTCATAAGTGCCAATATCTAGTTGAAATAAGGGATAGTCATATTGATAGTCTGATACCTATAATTGTAAACATATTCTTGGTTTTTTACTACAAATTCTTTTTAATTTGTAAACTAAATTTTATTTTAAGTTTCCATTTTAACTTATGAAATCCATAAATTTTTACTAATTCAAGTTGTTGATTTATACATTATTTTTTATTTAGACTTTAGGAAATGAAGAAAAGGATTTTAAAACACAAATTAGTCAATGATAGTGATCATAATGCTAAAATTTCATTAACAAATTATGAGTGCTTTTGTAGAGAAAAAGTGGCCAAGAATAATGAATATTTATTGTGTCTTGGTTTGATAAACAAGTAAGTTGTAAATCCACTAAGTAATATATTATTTGTTTAATAATGTTTAATAAAATTTTATAGGCAAGATATTTATGTATATAATACATAATATGATATTTTTTTGTTTTCTAGGCAAGAAAAAGAGTGCAAATAAATGCAAATAAAAAATAAAAGGAAAGAAAAGATACAGTGCCACCATCTCATAGAAGCTAATGCATTTGTGATTCAACAAATGAAATTGGTGAAAATAATAGTTGTGATGATGTGAAACCTCATATGGCACATGGTGATGTGCAACTTGTTCTCAACCTAGAGTTTCACCCTAATTGAGGATGTGCAAAAATAGAAATCCCTCACTCCAGTTAAAATAATGGGATCTTCTTAGAGGGTGGGTGCCTCTGTGTTGAGAAGAACCTATAGAGTGGGTTGGTTCCCTTAATATTTATCTATTTAATCTGATTAATTTCTTGTTCTCAGATGAAAAGGGGTAGGGGAAACTAAATGGGAAATAAGAAGGAAAAACTTATTTTAACAGGGTGATGCACCTGAATGTTGTGATATTCTCTAGGCACTATTAATCAAAATGAAAATGGATTTCTATATTACCCTAGCATATATATTTTAGATGAAGGCATCTACCTCTTTAAATGACCTGCAAGGGAATAGAGGTGGAATGAGATGGGAAGGAATAGGTGGGAAAAGTACCTACCCAAAGGGGATGTAATCCCACTTAGTGCTGGTATGTAATCAAATACACAAAATTCAGAACCCACATCCAAAACCCAAAAAATATATAACTCAATCAATTTTATTTGTTTATCTTCGAAGAATTTATTATTGAATATCAATTTTTTTAATGACTTACAAAAGGTCATTTAATATAAAATTATACAAAATGCCAAGAGATTGGAATTGAAATAATATGAGAAGATTAAATGGATGTGAAATCAAGTCAATTTTGAGTTCAAATTAACTACAACATTCTTTAAATATCTCCTTTCTTTATATTTTCAAGAAACCCCCTTTTGGCATTGAAACAAGAAATGGGAGGGGATAAGGTTTAGTCTTGGTTGACTCAACTCAAGACTAACTCCTTTTACAATCATTTATTCATTAAATCCTTAATTCCATAAAAATTACATAATGAGCTCCAAATCTTGGCATTGAAAAGAATTATGGGCCCAAGTTTGACAAGATAAATATCCTTTCATAAAATACTATGCCATATTTCAAAGAGAACCCTAGTTAAGGTTCTTGCAAGTTGAGTTGTAACAAGAAAAATTTCCCCTTTGCATGGAAATCAAGAAACAAGCTTTGACAAGTCAACCTTTACTAACTCCACTTTCATGCTTCTCCTTCTTAGAGTGGGACCCATCTTGATATAATTTTTTTTATAAGTTTAAAAATTAATACAATAGTTTTCAAGAATCTTTTAATTTTCTTGTTTTTGCAAGAAATCCATTTTGGTGTTGAAACAAGAAATGGTGGGCCCCATTGACTTAGTCAACTTTCTTTGCATGAAATAGCATTTAATTTTTTTTTAAATATATGGATATTAATAATAATATCAAATATGTCATGTGGGAGCTAATTTGTGGCTATTTGACATATCAAATGACCTTTTTATGATTTGAAATTGTCGATTTAGGATAAAATCACCCTTTTGAACATATTTAAAGCTCCTTGAGACAATTTAATGACCTTTGAAACCATGTTTTATGCTTTTTAAACCCATATTTTGACATTTTTGACCATATATGACCATTTTGACCAACTTCAAAGGCTAATTGACCATTTTGGGAAAGCTTAGGATGGTAGGGTAGTAATTTGGCCTTGACAGGCCAAAATTACTAACATTTTGGTGACTTTCTAGAGTTGATTAGCTTGTTGGTCAAAATAAGTTAAAATTTTTGGAAAAACTTGGATAAAATTGGAATGGGAAACTATAGATAGATATAACTGACACAAACAAGGCAAAAATATGTGTACAAGCACTTGGAGGAAAGGACAAAACAACTTGGAAAGGGAAAACAAAGCTAAAACATGTGCAAGATGCACTTAGAGGGAGAAAACATCTAAAATCAAAACTAATATGCAAATTTAACCTAGTATTTTCCTCTCCCTCCTAGATCAAAAGGGATGTTACTTGGGTCTCTTCCATGATGAGAAACCTTGTGATGCCATACAAGTGGTTTGTTGAAGTTGAAACTTGGTGAATCATCCATTTTACTTGCTACTTTGCTTGGAGAAGCTCTAAATGTATCAGCATAAAACAAGTTACAAATGTACACATACTCATTTTGATCTTCAAGACATATCCCTTAATGGTCTTCATTCTTGAAAGGTTGATTTGGCTCATATTCCTCTAGGCATGGCTCTTGATTGTTCTCTAACTGCTCTATCTCATTAAAGAGCTTGACAAACTAATCTTTAGCCTCATCATGACTTTCTTGAGGAAGGGTGGCTAGTATGATGTTGGATTTGAGACAATAGTCTTCTAATTCATCCCAAAAATTATCACTTTCTTGCTTAAACACAAGATTCTGTAGCTGCCCAACAATAGGTTCTTGAAACTCATTCAATTCATATTCCATAGATTGATCACAATCTTCCTCAAGATAAAAGGGAAGTTCATCAAAGAAAGTGAGAGGGAGCTCATCATGCTTGCATTCTTCATCATCCAATGTTGACATGTTAAACTTGTCTATCTTATGTTGAAAGACATAGTACAATTTTTTCCAAGTATGTTCATGATTAGGTTCACCTTTAATGATTTCAACAGCTACAAGTTCTTCAAGAGTTATCTCTTCCTTTTCTTCTTGCTCAAATAAAGAGGGATCAAAAGAGTTAAGGCCTTCCATGTCACCATGAAACTATTTCAGGTCCTTAATATCTACTCCTTTTGAATTTAGATCTTCTTCTTCACCTTTAAGTTCTCACACAAGGTGTGTTCTCCTTTCTCAAAGGAGGTGGTGGGAGGGCAAGAACCATCCTTGACTAGATTGAAACACATCGAAACATCTTGGTTCTCTTCTTTCCATTTATTTATCACTTGATTCCAATCAAAAGGGATTCTATGTTCTTCTTCTTGAGGGAAAGTAGTAGTCTCATCCATGCTTCCTTGGCTCAAGATTTTCTTTCTCATCTCTATCTCTTCAATTTGCCTAGTTAAATTATCTTGGGATTGCTTGGCCAAACATTATTCTTTTTATATCAACTATTCTTGGTGAATAAAGTATTTATATTAAATCTCATCTTGATACCTATTGAAATCATCCAACCCATCACACTCTTTCATTTGCTTCTCAAATTCCAACCTTATCTCCCTGACACTCTTAGATTGACTAGGAGAAAAATAATTAAGAGAACTAATTGAGGTGATTCCATGAACAACATTACCTTGATGAAACTGATAGAGGGGCTCATTAGAATAATATTGATCAAATGAATATTGATACATACCAAAACTTTCTAATTTTGTTTTGTGCACTTGGACTACTTAACCAGCTTTTGTTGATGATGGATATCTTCTTTTGCTATAAAACTTTTCCTCAGCTTCAAACTTATTTAAATATTCAAAGGATTTCTTTATTGTCCCATTGAGCATGCCAAAAATTATTGTCAACCTATAGTTTCACCTTAATTGAAGATGTGCAAAATTAGCAAACCCTTGCTCTAGTTGAAAAAATGGGATCTTCTCAGAGGGTGGGTGCCTCTGTGTTGAGAAAAAACTCTAGAGAGGGATGGTTCCCTTAATATTTATCTATTAAATATGATTGATTTATTTTTCTTAGATGAAAAGGGGAAAGGGAAACTAAATAGGAAATTAGAAGGGAAAATCTCTTTTAACAGGGTGATGCACCTAAATGTTGTGATATTCTTTGGGCATTGTTAATCAAAATGAAAATGGAGTTCTATATTACCCTTGCATATATATTTTAGATGAAGGGATATGCCTCTTCAAATGATCTACATGGGAAGAGAGGTGGAATGAGATGGGAAGGAATAGGTGGGGAAGGGAACTTTCCAAATGGGATGTAATCTCACTTAGTGCTGGTATGTAGTCAGATACACACTATTTAAAACTCACATCTAAAACCCAAAAAATATATAACTCAGAATCAATTTCTTCTGTTTAGCTTCTAGGAATCTATTATTGAATATAATTTTTTTTAATGACTTCCAAAAGGTTATTTTATTAAAAATTACACAAAAGGCCAAGAGATTGGCATGAAAGAACATGAGAAGATTAAGTGGATGTGAACTCAAGTCAATTTCAAGTTTAAATGAATTACAATATTATTTAAATATCTCCTTCCTTTATCTTTTAAATAAACCCTCCTTTTGACATTGAAACAAGAAATGAGAGGAGATAAGGGTTAGTCTTGGTTTACTCAACTCAAGACTAACTCCTTTTACAATCATTTATTCATTAAATCCTTAATTCCATAAAAATTTCATAATGAGATGCAAATCATGGTGTTGAAAAGAATGGTGGGCCCAAGTTTGATAAGATAAATATCATTTCATAAATTAATACACCATATTTCAAAGTCAACTCTACTTAAGGTTCTTGCAAGTTGAGTTGTAACAAGAAAAAATTCCCCTTTTCATGGAAATCAAGAAACAAGCATTGACAAGTCAACCTTTACTAACTCCACTTGCATGCTTCTCCTTCTTAGAGTGGGACCCATCTTGATATCAAATTTCTTTTTTTTTTAAGTTCAAACATTAATACAATAGTTTTCAAGAATCTTTTAATTTTCTTGTTTTTGTAAGAAATCCATTTTGGCATTGAAATAAGAAATAGTGGGCCCCATTGACTTAGTCAACTTTATTTGCATGAAATAGCATTTTAATTTTTTTTAAATATATGGATATTAATAATAATATTAGATATGTCATGTGGGAGCTAATTTGGGGCTATTTTTCATATCAAATGACCATTTATGATTTGAAATTTTAGACTTAGGATAAAATCACCCTTTTGAACATATTTAAAGCTCCTTTAGATAATTTAATTACCTTTGAAACCTTTTTTATGCTTTTTAAACCTATATTTTCACATTTTTGACCATATATGACCATTTTGACCAATTTCAAAGGCTGATTGACCATTTTTGAAAAGTTTTGGATGGTAGGGTAGTAATTTGGCCTTGACAGGCCAAAATTACTAACACAGCCTGATATAGCACATGGTGATGTTCAATGTCATGATGATCTCTTAGCACAAAGTCTAAGAGAGATTATTGAAAAAATATAGAGCAAAGGAACAATAGGTCTATAGATGATTTATTCAACATTAAAGGATGTGTTTGAAGTGAAATCTATGAAGAGTGGTACTGATATACCTATTCATGCCACACCTGATGTGGCCAAGGAGGATGAATTTCTAGTTAATTAAAGTCATGAAGAGAGACTTCTTGCATTTTTTGTGCCTTAGAGTGCAATTATTGCATCTATAAATTTTGATGGAACTAGTGTACCAGCTAGAAATACTGGTAGTGGTTTAATAGAATATGTGTCTACTTTTGTCAAAATACAAAGATTGAGTCAATATTTGTATAGATCTACAGAGATGAATGCAAAATAAATAAAATTAGAAGGAAAGAATCCATTCTTGGTTGAGGTATCGAGAGATGGTGAGCCCATTGGCCAAATGTTTTAAAGTGGACCTCTGAGATGGGTGTAAGATGTAGGGCCCCTTTGGATATTATCAAATCAAGTTTTGTAGAGAAATATACATGAAATATGGAAAATATTATATAAAAAATGGAAAATGATTTTGAGACTACTGGTGGACAAATCTCTATAAAATATTATGAGTAAAAGATGAGAATTTTGATGAAGAATTTTAGATATAATTGTAGAAAAATAATTATGGAGGGAAAAGAGAGGTTAGAATCCACTCTATCTCCCAAATAGTGGGAGGGATTGAAATAAAGTATCCATTTTGAGGAATATTTGGCAAAGACTAATAGAGGAAAGAGATCAAGAGATAGTATGAGGGGTGGATATACATTTGGCCGAGGTGGGTTATGGGCCAAAATGGACAAATTTATAGTAAGTGTATGGCTTTTTAGTTCAATTTACATTGCATTATTTATTTCAATTTTTTATTGAACTGACTATATGTTGAAATTGACATTATATTTTAGGTGGAAAATAGTAATAGAGAAGTAGGTGTAGAAGATATTGTTAATTATATGGTAACACTAGATTGACCTAGTAAATCTAAGAGTGGGATGAAGTGGAAATCTAGTCCATCAATAGAGATTTCACAACCATATATTAAATACCCAATAGGAGCCTCTCAAGATCATGACAACTCAAATGAAGGGTACCAACAGGTAATGAGTTACATATTTGGACTCACTAAGAAAGTTTCATAGTTGGCTACCTCTATTAAACCTATAATTTCTGCATGAAATGAGCATAAATCCATGGATTCAACTGAGGTAAGAGGATATATTGATCTCATTTCTTCTTGTTTGTAAATTCTATATGAAAATGCCTCTTAATGTGTAGAATATTGAAATCTGAGTATAGGATAATCCAACTTAGTTTCTTTATTATTGGAGTGATACAAAAAATGTTCTTTTAGACAAATTTATAGCTTGCATTCTTTACTTGACTATTAAATGCTTCATATTTTTTTTGCATAATGATTAAACCACATGCAGATAAATATTATCAAAGTAGCAGGAAAAACAAAATGCCTTCATGATGTCAATAGAGCTACCAATATTAATAGTGATCATGATGAACTAGACAAGAATGTACACCACAATCATCATAGTTGTGCTAAATTAGTTGAGGTAATATAATAGTTGTCAGTTATTTATCCCAATGTTTTATCATTATTCATGCTTAAAATTTTCTTTTAACTTAATAAATTTTAATTTGCTATTAAATATTTCCACAATACTTGCTTTAATCTTGTTTTGGAGGGATTCAGTCTCATTTCCTTATCTTGGAACAATATTTTATTTTGTTCTTTCTAGAGTTCCTAGATTAGAATTGTGGGACTTATCAACCATAAACAATGATAAGTAAAATGTATTTTGATATTAGGCCCTTATATCATTGGTAAGGGTACTCTTCCATCCTAGCTTCATGCATAACCACCTCCAACATTCAAAAGAGAATTGATAGCCAAAATCTTCTCCCTTTGACTCACTTTAACTCTACCATATCCTAAATTTTCATCAACACCTTGTGGATCCCCTTTCCTTAGGTCATCACTTTCTTCCCAAAGAACCTAAAATAAATTTAAATTTCCTCTGTAACTTTGTATGTGAGTGTTACCCTAATCCATTTTTATAATATAATGTGTGTTTTATATCTCAATATAATGTTTATGTTTTTTATTTTTATAGATATTTATTGATAAACTCCAAGAAGGGGATAAAGTCTAGGTGTTGGATCTATTTGATGGTGATACCATAGGCATTGGGAAAATTCACTCACTACCTATTATACATGGAGTCAAATTGAAAGGAATGGGAGATGCAAATGTAAATATTTTAAAGGTCATAAGTAGCATACCCCTTTCTTATGAAGACAAAATAGATGGATCTATCCATCTGAAAGACAAAGAAATTACCTTCACATGGTGGCCACTAAAACATTTGAAAAACATGACATAGTTAATGTTTATCATATATTAGTTGTTAGACAGCTTAGCCCACTGCTTTATGCAATAGTTTGAATGTGTTGTTCAGGGATATTATTATATTTTTTTGTCTATTTTGGAGATGTGTAAGAAAAAAAGGCATTGTAACTCAATTTTCTCAGTCACAACACTAAGAAACACACTTTGTATTAACACATTTTTTAAAGCAAAGACACATATTTCTATCTTGTATCTATTGTAAGAACACCTTTTATCAATACAATTTTAGTATTTTGCCTTCTTAATAGTTGTTTCATTATGTGAAAATCGATGATTGATTATGTTTTTTTTATTTTTTATGTCATATGTTTTGAAGTCTAATCATTATGTCATATTTTTTGTGGTACCTATATCTAATACCCAAACATTTACTAATTCATCCTGAGTTTCAAATTAGTGTAAGATATATTCCCTAATGTTGTAAATGTTGATTCATGATAAATATTCATGGATTCATCATAGTCATGCTCTATATATTGAGTAGAATAATATTTATACATTTTATGTGGTCTATGAATAAAATTAAGGATCACTACCATACAACATGGGCCATTTAAAATTCTCATGGCCACATGAATCTAGGACTATTGTTAGTGTTGTAATTAGAGGTGACATAATTAGTTTCCAACATAATTGGAGATAATTTTCTTGTGCCTAATATTAAGGTACTCTTATTACTTAATTAGAGGTGACTTAAGCAATCTGTAGCCTAATTAGAATTACCTTTCTTGTACTGAATATTATGACTTAATTTTTTTCATACTATTATTAGCTATAAATTAATGAAGAATTTAATGGAGTCTTAATTAGTATGATATGTGATAAATCTAAAATAGGAGTCTAAAATTTGACATATATCTACATTTTTTAGATAGATATATTTAAAATATCTATACTACTACTACTTATGCATCTAATAGAAGATGAAAAGATACCCATGGTTATAGAATGTAACAATTAAAATAATATAATGGGTTTCTATAATAATCATTTTTAATCCTTATTAAAGGTTTTCTAAATTCTTCTTTCAAGAAGTGAGTATTTACAATTACATCGATTATATGTTTTTGATATTATAAGTCTACATAGAGGGTGCAGAGCCCAAGTATAGAAATCCTAAGGGGTATAAAAATAGGCCAAAGGCCACTAACAACCAAAAAATAGTAGATAGACAAAAGCAAAACATGAAAAAACAAACAAATTAGGGATTAACCATAATAAAAACACTAGTTTTTTTATCAAATCTTTCCAATCTTCTTTGATGAACTTGAGAAGGTCCTGCATGCTAGTAATTTTTCATTTTATATCTTTATCTTCTTCTAAGAGGTCTTATAGAATCAATAGAGAAGAGGTCAGATGGTGGACAACTTTCAATAAAATAGTGGTTAGCACCTTCATTTTATTTTGAATGGAATGCAAACCCTTCTTCGCTTCCTTCAACTCCTTTTCAATATAGCTCTCCTCTTCACTGGTATCCATGAAATATTCCTTGTTATAATCATAAGTGGAGTCATTCAACTCCTCAAAATAACTAGTTCTTTCTTTCTCCAATTACTAATCAGGATTGGGTTTATCTTTTAATTTACTTGCTTCCTCCTCTAGACCTAAGGTAGAGGGATCATCCACATTCATTACCAATGAAAATATTCCCCCTACTAGTCTCCTATATCTTCTAATATTTATCTTTCTTTCTATATAGCTCTAAAATTTAAAACTAGACCCTTCCTCTATAGCCTCCTCATCTTGTGCCTGGGCCTCTAGGTGCTCTTTGTCATTGGAAATTTTTTGAGGCTCCATCCCCACCACTTTTTTGTTCTTACTCTTTCCTTTAGTGATCTCAAAATTGATCTAAATAATCAATTTCTTCTTTTTATTTCCAAAAAAGGAAGGGTTATTTTTTAGCTCCCACATCCCTTTGACAACTAGAGAGTGAGAAGGGTCAGGGGATCTAGAAGTCATAGCTATTGGGGAGGGATAACTAGAGCCCAGATAGAGAGGGGGAAATCTTTGAAACTTAGGGGATAGGTTTGAGGAAGGGGGAACAAGGTTCTCAGAAAAGGGTAGGGAACCACAGGGACCTAGGGAACCAAATCTGACTCTCAAGGGAATGTGATATTCATCAAGGTCATTATCATAGGAACTATCTAACACTTATACTTTTAAAGGATTAAAAGGACACAATGCAAGGTGAAAGTGATAAATCCTAAAGATAAGACCCTGGTGGAGCAGAATGGCAGAGGCAATTGGGTTTTTTTCTAGGTTATTTTTTATATACTTAATAGACATCTCTAAGGATGATAGGAGGAAGAAGGTAAAGTTAAACAACACCTTGTGATGAAAGTGATTCAAAAGAGTGAAATGGTAATGATAAAAGCACTTAAAATGACCTTCGAAGGTAAAATATTTCATGATGGTGAAGCATACCTTATCCTAAGGGTTAAGCAAGCTCTCTCTATCAAAGCCTCCCTACAACTTCATCAGTGCTTCTTCTTTAATGAAGAATTTTTTCAACCCCTCTAGGTCTTGAAATTTGGCAAGTCTTTTCAATAATTTACCCTTGTGTAAATTTGTGTTCTTAACAATCGACTCCTCACTAACAACAAACTCTATACCTCCAACCTGAACTTTATGGTCACCATCCTAGATCAAAGCAAACTAAATGGAGATGTTCTCATCATATCCATTTATACATTCAATAAAATGATAAATTCCACCTTCATAACATATACTCTATAACATAGCATCTACTTTGGTTTCATCACATGGTAATGATTCAGTTCTAACTTTTTCTCCTCTCATGACTAAAAGCTTCACCAAATTGTTGCACAGCTAAAAAGAGACCCAAACTAAAGTGAACCATCACCAAATATTAACAAAAATTAAATCAAAAAATTTAGAATTTTTTGAAGCCCACACCCAATTTTTAGTAAAATGTAGGCTGACCCTATAATGATTACACATGTGAAAGAGCTTGTCAAGATTTGTTGTGCGAGAATGTGCCTTAAAAGATTGAGGCTACCTCATATGATATTGATTTTCTTTAATGTGGAAATACTCATAAAAAATGTGATCAAGACACAATGATGACCAATGAAATTAGTGAATAAAATGACTAAATATACTACCAAATTGATCAAAATTATGATTAAAATTAATGACTAAATACACTACCAATGGATAGAAATCAGTGAATAAAAATGACTAAGTGAATAGTTAAAATAATAAATGAATAAAAAATGACTAAATAAGTGATTGAATTATAGAAATCAATGACTAAATATACTACCAAATCTATCAATAAAAATAACCAATAAATGACTAAAAATGGTTTAGTCATCAATTTGGTCACATTATAAATGACTGGAAATAAACTACTAATAGTCACATGATCATGTTTGGTCATTTATATGAAGTTTTTAGTAGTAATTGTAATCATATATTTCTATTTTTGTACTAGTGTAGATCATCAAAATTGATATGATCATACTCTGCTTCATTTTTGGGATCGTCATCACTAGTTTTTAGCATTAGAACTCAAATAAGATACATGGGGTCACCCCCAGGTAGTTTAAATCCAAGTCCATAGGTTCCTTTGTACCTAGTCATAGAAATTGGCTCAAGTGTTCCTTGTTAATTTGGATCGAGGTCTCATTTTTCATAGTCTTGGCTCTCCATGATCCGATTAGGAATGGGGTATTTGGAATTTTTTAATAATCAACTAGTTTTTCATTATAAAACCATGATTCATCACCTTTAAGAGGGCCTTGTTCTTATCTAGAGGCTAGTATGAAAGTGATAGGTCTTAGATTATTTAAATGGCCTTTGCACTTTCTTTGCCATTTCATGAGTGGTTGTCTTTTGGTCTTCCAAATAACTTTGGTTTCTATGGAATATTTGTAATGTGAAATGTGTCATGGGTCAAATATTCTCGTGGGCCATTATCTGAGATGGTATAATGATTCAAAATTTCATGAGGTGGCATGTGGGAAAGTGAATCAAGGATTCAGGGTCAATGCACTTAGCTTCTAGTGAATCAACAAGTATTTCTTTCCCCTTTTCCTTCTTGGTAGTTTGATTCATGTTAAAATGGTAATTATAGATTTTAACTTAGCCTCTAAATTCTTATAATGCTCATATGGATGCAAATCTCTTGGAATAATAACATCCATTCTTGAATGGGAGAAATTGATACACTAGTGAAATGTCGATGGGATTGAATGAATATCATGTATCCAAGGTCAATCTAAAATCATATTATATGATAAATTAAGATCTAACACATGGTATAGTGTATCATGGGTCAAAGGCCCAATGATAACTAACAAGTTGATGGTGCCCTATGATTCTCATTCTTCATTATTGTAGGCTTTGATGGGGATTATTTTTACTTAAAGATCTATCATCATGTAACCAAGATTCTTTATGAGATTTAGAGACATAATATTCAAGCCTAATCCATCATCTATGAGGACACGCTTAACTTTATGTTGCATTATGCAAACTTTGATGTATAATAGATTGTTATGAAGTAGGCCAAGGGATGACATATCACTTCGATTGAAGGTTAATTATTTTCCTAGAGTTAGGTGTCCAACCAAAGCTTGAAACTTGTCAAGATATATGTCATTTGGAACATTGGATTGGCCAAGGAACTCTATCAAGATGTTTTTATTGATAGTAAATATACATAAAAAAATCTAAAATGGAAATTTATGCTGGTATCATTTGTAATTGTTCCACAATGTCAAACATCTTTTCTTGGGTAGTAGGTAATGGCTTGTTTTGAGGTAGAATGGTTGGTTGGATGATGGGTGAAGTGGTATATGGTTGTGGGCCTAGTATGGTAATCCTTGACTATCAAGTTGTGATTGCACAATTGAGATTAGGTATAGGACCATTATTGCTAAAAAATGATGGTGGAGGGGGACTAGATACGATAAGACTTAGTTGCCATTACACTTGTTCATGGTCATGGGATAATGATAAGTTATTGATATGAGGTCCAAACATGAGAATCCCTACTTGTTGGTTTACCTGTATGCAATTCCAAGTCAAGGAAGGATTATCAACATGAGTTGGTTGATTGGGAATGATTATCAATTGTATTTTATGATTGGTACTTAGTCTTGGATTAATGTCAATGGTTTAATTTGACCTCCTACAATATGTCTTACAACCATGTTGTAATCATGTATAACTGCATGGTAGGTATATTGGTTGTTGGTGTCATTTTGGCCTTAGTTATATCCATTTTTTGGATGTTGTTGGTTCTACTATTAGTTCTATCAGTTCTTTTGGTTTATCCTTGGTTGTTGAAATTGTTATTGTTATTAAACTAGCCATTGTTTTTGTTATTATTATTATTGGTTATTATGTTGGGGACAAATAATCTGATAAATGTTGAGGTTTTGATTAGATGTGAAAGCTCCATGATCTAATGTGATCTCACCATTTTCCTACATATTTTTAATTACATGTTTAATTTCACACAAAACTATAAATTATTCTTATTGACCTGATGATATTCACAGAATTCATTTGGCCTGTACTAGTCTGGATAGTCAGCGTCCTAAGGAAGGCTCTTCAGAATAGGCCATTTAATCAGATTAGTTACAATGAGTTTGTGAAACATTGATTCAATGGGTTCTCAAAGGTTAATAAATACATGATGAATTGGCACATTTCTCCTTAGAGGAGGGCTTTTCAAAGGCATAGGTTGTTGCATTTGTTACATAGGTCTAGGTTGATGCACTTGTTATGTTTGGTAAAGAGGTTGTTGGTTAGGAGTTATGTTCATATGCTTCATAGGTTGTGAAAATGGTGTTTTCACCATTTTAACATGTCTCAACTTTGTTACTCTATTTCCTAAAACATTTTTATTGTGATTGAATTATTTTGGTTTATCATAGCTATTGGCTTGGATTGGTTGTGATGCTTACACTTGGACTTGGTTTTGATGTTGGCCATTGTTTTAGTTTTGGTTCTAACTTTGATTTCAAGAGGTGAGTTTAATGATCCATTTATTAATAAGGGATATTTATATCAATAAAACTTTATCAATGATCTCTTTAAAATTATGTGCACATTATAACTCTAAATTATAGGATATCTCACTGTGTAGATTTTTGGTAAACATAGTGGCTAGTTGCTTATCTGGTAGACTATGGGTAAACTAGCTTGAAAAGGATCTCCATAATTATAGTTAACTTGTGAAGCTTTCTCTATACTTTTATTTTACTTATGTCAAATCTATCAATGAAATCTCATATTTGAGATAGTAAGAGAAGTGTTTCATGAACTTGTCCAAAATATCATCAAAATTAGATACTAAATTCTTGGGAAACTTTAATAAATATTACAATGCTTTCCCTACTAGGTTTCATGAAAATAATATAAATAGGTATATACCACTATAGGCTATTATTTGGCATGAAATAAATAATTATGTTAAATGGGCCTTGGGGTCACCTTTCCCCTTGTATTTTTCAATCTTTGGTGGTTCATACCCTAGAGGAAATGGTATCTACAACTACTCCATGTTGAAAGGGTAATAACACATGTCATCCAACTTGAACTTTTTTTTCTACTTGTTATCTTGAATGAGGGAAGTTGCATCCTTCATTTTTTGTATCTCCTATGCAAGGAAACTAGTTAGATCATTGGTCTGAGATGAAAGCTGGGTGATCAAAAGTGAACTATTTTGACTAGGGTATAATGGAGGCATTTTTTTATGAATGTTAGATTAGTTATGGAATGGACCAAGAATACAAATGCATGGATTAGGGTATGATTATTGAAATTACATATACTATGGTGTGATATTCTAGTTGGGATTGGGTATATAGGCCTAGTTTTGGGAATACTATGGTTGGGATGGAGGAATATAATCATACTGTTCTTAATAAATTTCAATATGGACATGTTACTAACTAGTCATACCTTGTTGATTAAGGGGAACTTGTGAAACAAGACCCTATTTTTGAACTTGTGGCACATTTTGCATGAAAGGCAATTATTGCCTAATAAATACTTGTGGAAGATTGGAGCCTCTAGGTTACATGAATCTCTATTGGGAAGTGGATGCATGTTGGAGATTCAACATATGTTGCTGACCAATACTAATATTCTATTGATTATACATCATTTATTTTTGGATTGGCATGTTAGTCTATGACTGAAGAGGTATGTTCACTATTACTTGGCAAGGTGGAACATTGGTTACCCCCTATTGAGGTGGAAATATATTTTGCCTCTATTATGTGGGTACATTATATGGTGCCTATTATTATAGAATATTCCTCATCACTTGTTAAGGTGGAGTAATATTCATCATATTTTATTGTGGTATGGCACTGTTCATTGGTTGACTACTTAATCATTGACAGTGGGTGCTCAAAAAAGGATCTAGTTGAGGATTAGATATATTTATTTGAGGTTGAGAAGTATAAACTCCTACTCCTTGAGTTTGTGAACCACTCATGGTGTTATTAAAAGGTATATTTTATTTTTGGGTGGTTGTTTTTTCATTAAAATCACTTTGGTTTAACCTGGACATTACTTTCCTATTATCCACTATGTTTGACTCACTATTCTATGTAAAATTAAAAGACACTTCCTCAATAGTTGGGGTACTAAACATGTTTTATTCTAAGGTGCTTTATGTAATTGGATGTAAACCCTAGTTTTCTTGACCTATCAACTCAAATAAGACTCATATTGAAGGAAGTGACTTAATAATAGGTGCATTTGACATGGTCATATGATTAAAGTTATGCATTGGGTTTTGATCTATTTGGTATGCTATTTGCATTTGAATAAAGTGGTCCTCCATGATGCCCCTTTATGTGACAAGCATATGTGGATCTTGATACACCATTGGTACAATGGCATTAGGGTTGTTAGAAGAGACATGTTAGTTATAAGATAGGTTGTAAGGCCCTCTTACTAGACTTGGTAAGTTTCATACCCTACTTCTGTGACTTTATTAGTATCATAATATAATGACATTTTAATGTCATAAGACTGTTATTGGGTATTTTTTGTAACCAAAGGTATGCTAGCCAAATATTGGTCTATTTATTCTTGGTCTTCTCTATGTACGGAGGCATGCTAAACAAATAATTAGCCCAAAGATCTTGACTATGTTCCTTTATTTGAGCATTGTAGGGTGGATAAGAATCTATCTCCCAAGCAACATCATCTTCATAAGGGTTTTGAACAAAGTCCTCTTGAGTGACAACATTTCCATATCTTGGATTATACATGACTTTACTACATGTATAGTGAAAAATGATTAAATAAAAGGCAAATGTTTTGCAATAAGAGTGGTTAGAGTTATATAAACTCTAAAAAGGAATGTCTAAAAAGACAAAAGGTTCAAACTAGGTCTAACTCAATCAAAGGGATGGAGTTGTATCTCCAAAAGGTCTATGTAAAGACATGGTAAAAATAGTACAATGTCAAATTTATAATGTTAAATGTCTCATTCAAATAAGGTCAAGTATAATGAAATAAAAATCAATATTCCAAACTCTAGAGCCAAAGATGTTCCAAATAGGTCTAAACTAGGAAAGGTAAAAGTTGTTAGGTCTTTTGGCCAAACATGACATCAAAATCTAGGCTCAAAACAAGGCATGTGTTAGGACTCTTGGCCAAACTCAGTGTTAAAAGCCAAAAGGATGATTTTAATGTAACAAACTTGGAACACTTTGGCATAAACAAGGCACTTGATTCTAAACATAAGTGTGATTAAATTTGTCTAAGGCACTGAACAAAAGGTATTTAGAGATAGATTGAGTATATCAAACAAAGGCACAAACAATATAGTTTTCAAATTTTAGGTCAAAAATTAACCTAATTTATGCAACCCAAAAGCTAAATATCTATGTATCATCCCCTTCAAGATGAGGCCTAAATAAAAATCAATCAATATTTGGATCTAAACTTGTAAAAGTTAATTAGAAACTCAACTTAAGAAAACATAGGCTTTATTTGACCAACAAGATAGGCAAATTTAAATATAATGATTTCAATAACACAAATATCCCACAAAATACATGTGATTGGTTTGGTTTCAAATGTGAAACTTGGACACAAGATAAGACAAGTCTATTGAAATAATTTAAATAGTGTAATGGTGTTAGTGATCTCAAAATCTATAAATAATACTTTGTTTCAAATATTTATAAGTCTCAAAACTTGAATTGACTTTTTTAGCATAATTTTACCCATCTCAATCAAGTGACACATATAATATTTTTGACACAAAATTTTTTTAAGTTAAAGCAAGGTGTCAAATGGATGGAAAAATGCCTCTTCAAATAAATTTTTTTATGATGTGGCATAACAAACAAAGTTTTAGACATAAAACACCAAGAAATAAAATAAAAAATGAAAAATACAACTAAGTATATCATCTAAGATCCTATTAAGGTGTGCTAACTAGGGTTGATTAAAACTTATAATTTATGACTGTCTAGATTGATCCCAAGTGTGGCTAACATAAGAGAAGCATCACATTAATTTATTTCATACCAATCAACTTATCATGAAAAGTTATATTCTCTTACATGATTATTCCATCCATAGACTACTTAGTGGAATCCCATAGTTGACCAAACCTGACTCGAGCCTTCATTACGAAAGGAAAGGTTAGTGACTTAACCCCCTAGCTCTTACAACATGCATACCCTAATTTGTATACCTCATCATGGATCAAGGTTGAAATAATTATGAGATATGAATCCCTAGGTCAATTCTTCCCTAGAGAACTCCTGAGAGGTAATGACATCCCCTTCACAAGATAAATTGCATGAAAATAAAAGACAAGTAGAAAGACTTTAGGGTTTTCTTTTAGATCACCCAAACCATATAGGTTTTGGGGAGAGCCTAGAAAAATTTATTTCAATGCCTTGGATTAAGGTAAAAATTCAATGAAAAGACTAATTTTTATCACCCAATTTCCCTAGAGGGGATGGGGGGAGAGCATACACATGTTATTCTTTTTTAAAAAACAAGCAAGCAACAAACAGTTTCAAGAAATTATGATTGAAGTAAGTGTTTATTTTAGACACCAAATTGAAATGTGATAAATTTATTTACTTAACCCCTTCTCTTAAGTGAAAAATATTTAAAATAATTTCACAAAACAACTTAATAAAAACCATTTATGTTCATTTTAAGCCTAAAACCCAAATATTCAAGATTTAGCCTAAGTTCATTTTTAAACACCAAAAATAAGTGTTCAAGACAGCCATTTATTTTTAGGCACCAAAAATGAAGTGTTAAAAACATTATAAACCTTACTTCATTTCAAACACCAAATACCAAATGTTCAAGATCTAACAAGTTCATTTTAAGCACCAAATTGAATTATGTAAGACTTATCTAATTCATTTTAAAGGCCCCCCAAAAATGTGAAAACCACTTAAACTTGAAAATTTGTGTTCTAATCATGTCTAGGACCTACAATTGTTAGATAGTCTCCTTCTACTTAGAATCATTTTAAATGGTGAGAAAATTAACTTTGAAAAAGTAGTTCTCAGGTTTTGATTTTTGAAAACATAATGACTATGGTTGATCAAAACTAACCAATATCAATCTAAGGCAATTGATTTTAGTCATTCTCAAAGATAACTAATGATGGTAGTAAATGACTGATATCGATCAACAAGATTGATATCAGTCACCTATGAACCTAAAGGCAAAGCCACACAAGATGAAAATGTTAGGTTGGATAATGGTTAACTAAAAACTCAACAAAATGTGAAATACATGGATTAGATAAAGAGTTTAAATGCTAATGAAAATAAGAAATCATGATTAGGAATACTAAAAAGATTCAAAATGCAAGTTTTATAAACCATATTTCACCTTGTATACCAATTGATGATGATCACATAGAACTGAGCTTGGTTAGGCAAAATTGATGATGGTTTGGAAGAACTAATGCCAATTAAACCTAATCGATGTCGATCTTTGTGTATAACTAAGTTAATTCAAGATTTAAAAATTTAGAAAAAATAAAGATAAAACTACAAAATTGAATATATTCAAGCATTCATTTGTCAATTTTTGAGTTGCATCTTCATCTCCTTCATGTATGGGGTGTATATGGTCCCACCAGGTGTGCCATTTATGATACTAAAAATTTGATTATGGAGGGGAGGTTAGATCAAGTGTTATTTTTCATATAATATAAATCAAATGAAAAACACACTAACAAACTTAACACCTCCATGCCTAGATCATAGGGTGAGCTTAGTGAAAAAATAAAAAATGACAAAGTTCAAATAAAATGCAAAGAAACTTATAAATTGTATTTATCTTCCTTAAATACTCTAAATGATGTGTTTATTTGGCTTGCTTAGCTTTTGATCAAGAAGTTTGTGTCAATGGAGCTTGGCTATCTCCTTCTCTCTTTTGCACCATGGTTGGTTTGTATTTGGCTTGATGTTGCTCAAAGTGGCTTGGCTTATGATTTTGACATTATAACATTATACTTTTGCTTCATACACCAAATCCTACATTATAACTTTATTATGTTCAAGCTCTCTAAATGGAGAGGCAAATGCTTGTATTTATAGGTTTATTAACTAACCCCAACTCAAGGTGAGTTAGAGTGTAGTTAGAGCTTGGGATGGGTTTAAACTTAACCTTTGTGCGTTAACTAACCTTAGTACAATTAAAAAGGTGTCAAATGGTCATGATTAACAATTAATAGGCATGTTGAGATATTTTAGGATATTTGACAACTCATAAAAATGTAATTATGAATTCTTAGGATAGTCTTGATTTTTGAATTTCTTTTTTTATAATTCATTTAATTTTTCAAGGATTATTCTATTAGGAATTTTATTATATTTTACATGTTAATTAATTATATTTAGGGATTTTAGCATTTTTCAATATTTGAATTAATGTCATGTGTGCATTTGTCCCATTTAATTAGATTTATAGGCCAAATCATATGTTATGAAGCCAAATTTGAGAAGTTTAGAGATTCTCAAGCTAGATTTGCAAAGGTTGGTAAGAATCAATCTAAATTATGGTATGAATCCATTGGTGATAAATTTTAGATGTCTACACAAATGTCATCCAATCTAGGCCAAACTAGTTTAAATACACCAATAACTAGTCTGCAATAAGTGCCTTTAATTAATAACATGAGTGGTGTAAAACAATAAGGGAAAGGAACTCCTACATCCCAACCACAAAAATTTATCTCTAATATTCAACCAACTACTTCTTCAAGCACACAACTGTAAGGATTAAGTAGTCAAATACCAACTAGTGCCTTGCCTTAATAAAACATGATGAATATTACTCCACCTCTATAGGTGATGACTAACATTCCACAATAATAGGTACAATCTAGTATACTATCACAACTGAGGCCAAACACTATGTCACCTCAATAAGGGGAAACCAATGTTTTACCTCACCAAGTAGTGACAAGTTTACCTCTCCAATTACAGACCACAGGCCCTTGCAAATGAAAATGTTATCTACTAAACAATGTTATCCATTGGTCAAAGACAAATACTAAATACTCTAAAAGTGTATACTACACAAAAAGTGTTTGCATAATAAATAGGTACCACTATCCCATAAGGACCAATTAGGAAACAATTGTCTTTCATTCTAAATGTGCCATAAATCCAATGATAGGGACTTGGTTCACAACAAGTCCATCTTATTTAATGAGGTTTGACTAGTTGACATCAAGTCCCTAATCAAACTCAATAGGCATAGTACTATACCCCAAGCCATATACTTCCATTGCAACCATAATTCCCTCAAAACTAGGACTATATACCAAATCCAAAATATAATATTGTACCATAATATGTGTAATTATATTAATCTCATATTAACCCACAAATGCATATTCATAGTTAATTCCCTAACCAAACCAACATTCCATAATAAACCATGTCTTCATTATACCCTCGTCAAGGTAATCTACCTTTGACTACCTAGCCTGCACCTTAGGACAATTTTCCATCTAATTTCATGGCACAATAATTACAAAAAATTAAGGATGCAATTACCACCATTCAAGCTAAGAAATAAACCAAGAAGTTCAAGTTAGATGATGTGTGTTCCTACCCATTCAACATGGAGTATATGCAAATAATATTTCCTCTAGGGTACAAACTACCAAGATTTGACAAATATAAGGGTAAAGGAGACCCTAAATCTTATTTAATAGAATTATTTATTGTGTGCTAGCTATTGGCTTACAATGACATTTATTTACTCCTATTTTTTCTTTAGAGTCTAGCAGGACAAGCTTTAGAGTGGTTCCTAAAATTTCCAAAGAATTCAATATCTAATTTTGATAACCTCTCAAACAAGTTTATGTAGCATTTCTCCTAAATATTGAATAGGATATTTTTTTTGGTAGATTTGATTCATGAAAAATATAAAATTATTAAAATCTTCACAAGATATCTATAGTGATGGAAAGCACTTGATAGCCACTTCACCCACAACTTACTAAACAAACAATTAGTTGTTATGTTTACTAAAAATTTACAAAATGAGATATCCTATCATCTAGAGTTGTAATGTGTACATACCTTCAAAGAGATCATTGATGAAGGTTTGATAATATAAAAGGCCTTTATTAATAAAAGTATCATCAATTTAACCTTGTTGAAACAAAACTAGAACCAAAACCAAGTAATAGGCAAAAATCAAAACCAAAACCAATTCCAATTCCAAGTGTCAGCACCAACCCAAGTCAGTAATTATGAAAAATATAAGTAATTCAACCACAATAAGAATGTTGTTGGAAATAGAGTAATTGAGTCACATCATGTCCAAATGGTGAAAACACCATCTTCTTAGCCTATGCCACAAATGTAAATTACTCCTCATCAGCAACCCATTTAGCAAACACAACCTTCACCGTAACCTAGACCAGCTCAACAAATACAACAACCCTTACCTTTTCAATATTTCCTCTAAGGAGAAATGTGCCTATTCATTGAGTCTTCAATGACCTTGGATAACCCTGAATCCATGTTTCTCAAGTTATCCATAATTATTCTAATTAGTTGGCCAATATCAAAGCACTACCCTAAGGGTATTTTGTATCTAAACTAGGATATAATCTAAGTTATTATTTGTAGATCAAACACCTCATTAAAAATATGTTGGAAATGGGGAGATTACATTGGATAATAGAGCATTTACATCCAATCATAACCTAGGTATATACTAAAACCCTTTTCTACAACATAATAATAAAAACCAACATCAACAATAATAAAGGTTAGAACATTAGTAGCAATAGTATGACCAATCATGACAATAGTAGCAATATTAGTAGTAATAACAATAACAGTAATTGAATGGATAGAACCAAGTCTAGAATAATTACAATACCCAATAGACTTACCATGTAGTTACACATGATTATAAAAAAAATTAGGTCAAATTGTAGGAAGTCACATTTCCACTATCACCATTAGTCCAAGACCAAGTACTAATTGAACATGACATTACTAACCAATTCAAATCAACCAATATATGCCAGTAATCCTTCCTTAACTTGGGACCATAAATAGGTACACTAGAAACTCAAGATTACTATTTTAGGACCGTATACTGGTGACTCATCATTACCCTATGACCATAAACAAGTGTACTGACAATCAAGACATATCTTACCTAGTCCCCACCCACCATCATTTTCTAAAAACAATAGCCCTGTATCTAATCATGATTATGAAATAACATCTTGATGGTTAAATATTACCATTCTAGGCCCATAACCACCTATCATTAAACCCATCCAACCCACCATCCTAGCTAGAAAAAAATCCATATACCACTATGAAGTAAAATATGTTCAACATTATGTAATAACTTTAAAAAATGCCTACATAAATATCCATTTTGGATTTATTATGCACATCTACTATGCATAAAAACAACTTAATAAAATTCCTAGGCCAATCCCAAGATCTAAATGACATAAGACTAGATAAATTCCAAACTTTTATTAGACATCTAGCCTCAAGCCAAGAGTTGACCTTCAACCAAAGTGATATGTCATCCCTTAGCCCTCTCCATAATAATTCGGTGTACATTAAAGTTATCATTATGTGGCACAAAGTGAAATGTGTCCTCATAAACAATGGACTGGGGATAAATATTATGTATATAAATATTATCAATCATATCAGATACATAATAGTCAATCTCTAACTAAAAATGATCACTATTATGGCTTATGACAATGAAGAGCGAGAATCATAAGCCACCATCAGCTTACCAGTTATCATTGGGCCCTTTACCCATGATACACTTTTCTTTATGTTAGACCTACATTTATCATATAAGTTGCTCTTGGGTATACCTTGGATACATGAAATTCATGTAATCCCATCAACATTGCACTAGTGTCTCAAGTTCTCTCATTCTAGCATAGAGGTAATTAGTAATGGAGATTTATAGCCTTATGAACATTATAAACATTTGGAGGATGAGTATGAAAGCTATAACTACTAATTTTTCCTATATCTAATTCCCAAAAAGGACAAGGGGAAATAAATACTTGTTAACTTTCTTAAAGCCAATTGTATAGACCTAGATAGCCTTGATTCAACTTCCCATATGCCACCTATTGAATTGTCTAATTATTTTACCATCTTGGCCAATGGCCTAGGAGAATATTTTACGCATGATAATTTTCACATTTCCAAGATTACATAGAACCCAAAGTCTTGTATAAAATCTAAAGCCAAACCACCTTGCATGGAATGGCAACAAAAGAGAAAAGGTAAACTCCATAATCTAGCTCCTATCATTTTCACACTAGCCTTTCACCAATAACAGGACCCACTTGCCAATGATGAAACCTAGTTATATAATACCAATCTAGCTTATTGTTAAAAAAATTACAAAATACCCCATTCCTAATAGGATCATGGAGAATCAATCCTATGAAGGAGGAGGTGACACTCTTGAGATAATATCTATAACTCGATATAAAAGAACCTATGGTCTCAGATTTAAACTACCTGGTGGTGACCCCACATATCTTATTCATGTTAAAATACCATCAACGAGTGATGATAATAACAATAGTAAAGTAGAGTCTGATCATATCATTTAAAAAAATATTACACCTATGCCATTTGTACCCTTAACCTAGTTATTTGTAACCCACTTCCTATTTATTACCCTCAACTTATATCCTGGGACCAGAAGAATCCATATTGCCTATATACGAGTTTGAAAATGATGAGGTCTTTTAAAAAAAATAGGCTTAAGAGGAAATGTTCCTTTGGGAGACCACAAACAAGGGTTCTCTATTAAACTAGATACTACAACCTATTTTAGAGAATGGGTGATTACCCTTAGCCACAAATTAATAAATAAAATATTGAGGTCCCAAAGTGAAAACCTCTTTAAGGCACTTTTAGACCAAGGTGAAAGTAAAGAGAAAGGCTAGTCTTCTGGTGAAAACTTATTTCAGGAGCCATTAGACTTGTGTGTTCACCTTTCCCTGACCATAGCTCAAGAGACCACCAATGATAAACTTGTTTTAGGGTCTGAGTTCAGTTTTGAAGAACAACATGCCTTTGACTGAATCATTCAATAATTTCCAATAGTGTTTGTAACATTTCCATCCCTACCATTAGGATATTTTGATTCATCTAGTTTAGGAAAACTTAAATAACCAATCCAAATAGAGGACTTTATAATTATAGGACAATTCAAATCATTGCCAAACATTATGGAAGATGGTTTGACTCTTCTCATAGAAGACACTATGAAAGTCAACATCTAGACTCTAGATGACTTGAAATGGATCAAATTGGGTGTGTCCCTCCCTAAGAATGAACATGAAATATTTATATCCCTTTTGAGGTATTTGTTCACATATTTGTCAAGCCCTACTCAGACATGATAGGTTTAGACCCCACCTTGGTTGTACACCACCTTGTTTTACATCTTGATTCCAAACCTATGATGAAAAATTGTGAAAAATATTTCCTCTTATTAATGTATTAGTAAAGAAAGAGTTGTAATAAATCTTAGTATCAAGATGTATTTGATCGATCAACTACTCAGAGTTGATCTTGAATATTATTTTAAT
The DNA here is from genome assembly GCA_037957365.1 of Torreya grandis. NCBI lineage: Eukaryota > Viridiplantae > Streptophyta > Pinopsida > Cupressales > Taxaceae > Torreya > Torreya grandis. Next base: position 692,365 of record JARHVA010001466.1, read on the forward strand.
CAATAAAAATCTAGAAGGAATTAGAATCTACATTGATTTTAGAGATATAAATAAGGATTACCCCAAGGATCACTTTCCTCTACAAAAAATTGACATAATAGTTGACTCCATAGTTGGTTATGAAATGCTCACTCCTGGATGGATTTTCAAGATACAAATAGATCCAGATTGCATTAGAAGACCAAAATAAGATAACATTCACCACTCCTTGGGGAATGTTTTACTATTAGATTATTCCATTTGGTCTAAAAAATGTTGGGACCACATACCAAAGATCCATGAATGTCATATTTCATGATATAATGCATGACATTATTGAAGAATACATTGATGACATATTGGGTAAGTTAAAACCTATGTTGATCATCTAGCCACACTAAGAAAGATATTTGAGAGGCATCATGAATACAAGGTTATCTCAATCTTAAGAATTGAATTTTTGGTGTTACTTCAAGAAATTTTTTAAGATTAATTATCTCTTATAGAGGCATTTAAATTGATCTTAATGAATTATAAGCCATTACTAAGATGCCACCACCTTCTAATTTGAATCAACTCCATAATTTGTAGGCTAAAATCCAATCTATCAGATGCTTCATTTCTTAATTGGCCAATAAATTCCATCCATTTACACACTTACTAAATAAGGGTGTTACATTTCATTGAGATGAAGAATGCCAAAAAGCTTTTCATCACTTAAAGGACTATCTTGATAATATACCTATCTTATTGCCATATATTCCAGTAAAGTCATTCTTATTGTACCTATCTACAATAGAGAAAGCCTTGGGGCACTTCTAGCTTAGCATGATGATAATATAAAAAACATGGTGTATACTATTTAAGTCGCACACTGGTTGTATATGAACATGAATATACACCCATTGAAATTTTTGTTTAGCTATGGTTTTTGTAGCCAAAAATATTTGGCATTACATGCTTGATAACAAGACCATGGTTATTTCCAAAGTAGATCCACTCAAGTATATACTATCCAAGATAACTTTACAAGGATACATGACTAAATAGATCATGCTTCTGAGTGAGTTTGAGATAGAATACATCAACTAGAAGGCTATAAAGGGATAGGTTCTTGTAGATCATCTTGTTGAAGCTCTAATTGAAGATAAGCTTGTTGAATCTCCCCTTACAGATATTGAACCCCTCACTTTTAAATTCCTAGATGAGTCCATCATGACCATCATTGAAAAACCTCTTGAGGAATAACACTAGAATCTATATTTTGATGGATCATTCACCTCACATGGATTGGGGACAGGCTTATTATTTATTACACCACAAGGGGATCTTATCCCTAAATCATTTTATATTATCTTTCCTTGTACTAACAACATGGATGAATATGAAACACTCATTGTAAGGATTCATCAGGAAATATAATTGAATATTTAGCATCTCAATATTTATAGTGATTTTCAATTAATCATTAATCAAATTATAGACCACTTTTAGACTAAAAATGACAAGTTAGTGCCATACAAGGCCACAATTGACACTCTCAAACAACATATTACTGACATATAGTTTGAACATATAACAAAGGCTAGTAACATAATAGTGGATGCCATGGCCATCATTAGCCCTTTGATTTATCATATAGACAAGGCAAAATAATATCAATTCCTCATTGAAAATCTTCTATTTTCTACTGATGAACCTTTACTATCACAATGATTTGTGATATTGTTGGTCCCAACTCTATATGGTATTTAGACCTCTTTACCTACCTTCATGACCATATCATACCACCAAAATTATCACGTAAACAACAAAAGGCATTTACCCATCAAGTTACATGATATACCTTACTTAGGCCAACCCTTTACCGCCACAACTTTGATGGAACTCTATTTTATTATTTATATATAGTAGAATCAACATTAGCATTATGGGAAGCTCATAAAGGAGTATGTAGTGCCCACACCAATGGGTCCATCCTAGACAAGAAACTCCTGTGTACTAGGTATTATTATCCAAATATGGATGTAGATGCAAATACTTACACCAAAAGGTGTGATAAATGTCAAAGGCATGCTAACTTGATTCATGCCTTGACCAAAACACTAAAACCAATGCTTAAACCATGGTCATTTGTAACATGGGGCCTCAATATCATGGTAAATATTAACCCCACCTCATCTGATGGCCATAAACACATCCTTACTTCTACCAAATATTCACTAAGTGGGTTGAAGCTATACCCATTACTTACATGACTAGGAAATAGATTTTGAAGTTCATATTCAATCATATCATCTGTTGTTATGGTACCCCATCCAACATTATATCTAATAATAGTAGATCATTTAAGAATAAGGATGTCAAAACACTTTGTGTCAAGTACAACATTACTCAACATTTTTCTACAGCATATTACTCATAAGGTAATGGCCAAGCCAAAGCATCTAACAAAGCCATTGTCAACATCCTTAAAAATATTGTCAATGATGCTAGCCATGATTGTCACCTCCAAATTTTTTATGCACTTTGGGTATACTACACTAATTATCATACCCCAATTGGAGCCACTCCATATTCCCTAGTTTATGACACTGAGGCCATTCTTCCATTTGAGTTCAAGTTACCTTCTGTATGCATCTCATTGAAGCATTTATAGGATGATGAAGCTTATTAAGTAACTTGCCTACATGAGTTATAATTACTCAATGAAAAATGCATGGCCTCTATCAATAACCTTCAATCATACTATAACTAAATTAATGGACACTATAACTGATGGGTCAAACATAGAGAGTTTGAACTTGGGGATCTTTTTCTTAAATAAAACCAAAAGAACACCATAGCCAAGAAGAAGAAGAAAGTAAAATTCAAAACCAAATAGATAGGCCCATCTATCATTGTTAAAAATTATGGATCTAGAGAATACAAGCTCACTACACTAGATGGGGATGAACTTGAAGAGATGATGAACATTATACATCTCAAGTGTTACTTTGCTTGAGAGACCTGAAGTGTTGTCTATGAGGCACATTTCCATTATACCATAATATCAACATTTTTCTTTGTACCATACCACATACCTATATTAACCAGAGGTGTTTTTACCCTCCCTCCTAATCCCCTTCAACCTTGGTTCCATTTCATTAGTTCTTTAGGAACCTTAAATGAGGGGATTTAGATCAAGTTTCAATAGTTGATTTAGTATTCTAGATAGAGGCCATATTTTGGACTAGTATGACAGTGATCTAGAAATTTCATCCTTCATTTCTTGTTTTATTTCATTCCAAGTATTATTTATTATAACCACCTTTGGGAAAATTAGTGTCTCTCTCTATGATATTAATTATAACCTCCTTTGGGAAAATTAGTACCACTAACCTGTGTCATTATTTATGAATTATAATTGCCTATAGGCAAAATAAGAACAACACCTTTATCATGCCTTGAAGTCCCACCTTGTCATTATTATTCAATATTGTGCCATTTGCATAGTTTTAAAACTTGTTACTAACTAGTTATACTTATCCATTGTAAGGAAGAACTATAGTGACTTGAGGTCCCATTATAGGACTATGTAGGTAGCACTCAATTCATGTTGAGGTTAGCTCAGTCACCCTTTTTCCATTCTCTCACCATTTTTTGATCAATTTCAAGTTTGAACACTCTCATAATTTTATGAGTAGGATAATTTAGTATATCATAATCCTCAATCAAGTTGAGATACATATAAAATTCAAAAACATTTGTAAAAGATCTAAAAAAATCCTAAAAATTGGCAAATCAACCACTTCTTTGCCTTAAGGCTTCTCAGACCCCTAGCTAATTCATAAGAAACCACTTGTCCTTTAGTTTCCCCATCATTTTTGGTCCCTAAAACTTACACTTTCATCATTTTATGAGTTTATATTTTTCACATTATGTATTCAACTTTAATACATTAATGATTTCTAAGCTTCATCTTGTGCTCTCACCATTCTCTAAGGCCATTCCCATATTCCTCTAACTCATCAATCATGTTTCTTGATCATCATTATTTTTATATCCCATATCATAGGAGAACCACATTTGGCCTAAAGTTTATGTTGATCCTTGGGTCCATGAAATAATGTATGCAACATCCACTTGCCTAGTGCATCTAGAGTCAGCTTGGCTACCCCTTCCTTTTCTTTTATTTCCCCCTTTTTTATCTATTTGTTCCCTTGTATCCTATGGCCTAGGGGAAATGTTCATCATTTTGTTTATTATTTATGTAGACTAACATTGTGATTAACCATTTTTTTTTTCATTTTGTTCTTATTATTTTGTTTTTTTAATCTTTCTTTTTCATTTCTTGATGTTTTGTCTTCTTAATTTTTTGTTTATTTGCTTGTTTGTTTGTTTGTTTGCCTATTTGTTTGTTTTTATTGTTGTCCCTTGACTTAGTACATTTGTATTAATTAGGTGATTCCTTGCACATTATACTTAAGTCCATCCATATTCATATGCCAACATTGTCATCATAGTTTTTATCATTTGTTAATTATTCTCAATTGTTTATTGGATTGTGTGTTAGTCCTTATGCATATTTCAATTAAGTTATCATGGTGTTTTATATCATGATGTATACCATCATGTGCTATATAAAAAATAATATTGGGAAATATTAAAATCAATGAAACCATGATACTTCTCTTTTTCACCTAAAAAATTCCTAATCTAATCCCATCATAACCCAAATATAGAGTAATTAATCATGAAAGAATTTTAATCCTTGCTAGTTAGGAAGTGCATCTCCATACTAGTAGGTTGTCTAAATTCATTTGTAACATCTTACTCTTACTCTATAAGTATATATTAAATATATAAGCCACCTTATCCACTTTTCCATATTATCCCACCCATATTACCAATGATTATAGTTACCTTTAGGCAAATCATTTTGTTTCAATCCACACTATCGTGCCAGTGATTATAACCACCTTTGGTGAAATCATTATGTTTCAATATCCATAGATTATAATTATTATAACCACCTTTTTGAAAATAATTCTCATTCATCCACTCACTTAGGTCATGATTTCATTGTGGTAATGCTCATAACCACCTTTGGGCAAACCATTATCTCTATCCTCCCAACTGAAGCATGTTTTCTTTCTATCAATGATTATAACTACCTATGCGTAAATCATTGTTTTTCTTTTTAATGATTATAAATTCCTTTAGGAAAATCATTATATTTTTACCATTATCCTTTGGATAATGGTTATAATCACCTATTATAAAATCATTATCTTTTTACCTACTTATGCTAATGATTATAATTACCTTTGGGCAAATCATCCTATTTATCTACCCAATTAGGGTAGCTCAATGTGCCACTAATTATAACTACCAATGGGAAAATCCATATTTTTCACCCCTTTTATCTTTTTGGTCCCATCATTTCCTTTTTTTAAGGGACTGATTGTCAACCTTCTTTACCAACCACTCCCTCGAAGGAGCATCCAGATCTCAAATATTATCATTGAAGTATTAGGCATATAGGATATTTTAATTATTTGAGAATATGTTACTATTATTATATATTTAAATGATTCCCCCAATAGGGGAAAAATTTAGACATTCAATTCTATCCACAGATGGCTTCTGACTAGACTTCAAACTGATTTCTACCAAACATTGTAATTTAAGCCTAGGAATCACTTAACATCTCAAATTTATTTATGCATCATTAATAAAATCTCAAAATCATGTTGATACATCCCTATTTTGGATACTATCCTATATTCAACAATAATATCTCATGGATTCATCCCTAATCACTTTTTTGGATAACAACTATCATTTTGGCCTATGGACCCATTAAACGGGGTACTTGATCAAATCTTGAAAGAGCTAAAATTCTAATCAAAATTAATTAAAAAATTAAAAAAGATAAAATGATTAATTGAATTATCCATTTAAAATTAATTAAAATCTAAAAATATAAATTCTAAAAATCAAATTATCAAGCCTTTTCATCATTGCCTTTATGAGTTGTCAAGCTCTTCCAAAATATCTCAAAATATCTAATTTAAGAGTCATGCCAAGTAATTGAAAATCATAATTACATGATGACTATTAAATTAATTGGAGTTGGTCTGAACTCACCTAGGGTTAGTTTTAACCCATTTCATGTTTAAAATAAACCTTAACTCACTTTGGGTGAGAGTTAATTCTTGAGGCTATAAATACAAGGTTAGACCCCTTCATTTCTAAGTTTGGATATTGTAGAGTTATTATGTAAGATTTACTCCATAAGACTCATGTAAGTAATGTTACCATGGCCAAATATTAATCCAAGCAATAAAAACCAAGATACCAAGCAAAGGTGAAGCTAAAAAATCTTCATTGATGAATATTTATTGATGCACAAGTCAAGCAAGCCATTCAAAAATCCATTTTAGAGATCAAAGGAAGGTAAAAAGTGTAAATTTATGTTTTAATTATGTTTCATATGCATGCTTGTTACTTATGCTCTCCTTAGTGTCTAATATATATGTTTTATAATTTTAGTGTGTTTATTTGAGTTTTATTTCTTCGACTAACACAAGACTAACCTCCCCTCTATTGTAATCCTTACTCACAAAGTCAACTGTGTAACCCAATCATATTTATAACCTAATGAGTGTGAGTGAACAAATTCAAATCATACTATCAAACTATTTAGGTTAGATGATACAATCAATTCCAACCTAAAAAATTGGTAATATTTAGTGATTTAATCACCTCAACCATACCAAATAGTTAACCAACTATTATAGTAAATTGGCTCAATATAGTCCATAAAAGTCCATCTTAATGGGTGATGATGGTCCCTGAGAGTATTTTGAAATATGAATCTAATTTTGATTTTATAATATTATTTGCACATTTCATAGTATATTCACCTTAGATATGTATAATGTTAAAATTATGTATAACAATGATACCAATATATATAATAATGCCATAACTATGAATCTAAATTATATAATTGTGTTTTTTGGCCAATTCAGTAACTGTGTAAGTGTGATAACATGTTTCTAAAGTATTCCCCCACTATATATGGAGAATTATGAAAATTAAAATAAGTTCCAATGTGGAGGAAATGTTTCTAAAACATTCTCCCACTAAATCTAAAAAACTGTTGTAAGTGACAAATACTAAAATAAGTGTGGAGAATGTGCTTCTAAAGCATCCCCCCACTAATATAAAAAATTATTCCAAATATGAAGAACATGCCTCTATGACATTCCCCCAGTAATATTCCCCACCTTTAAGGTGAGGTAAGAATATAAAATGGTAGTCACCTCACCTCAAAATAAGAAGACAATTGTATAATCTATGAATGGAACTATGTAGCATATAAAAGAAGATGTCTAGGTAAATGTAGCATTGAAGCACATAGAACAATGTGATCAGATGAAGGCCTAAGATGCATGATAAATATCATGTAAATTTATAGATAGTAACAATACCAACTCAACAAGTAAATCAATCACATGCACAAGAGCACTTAAAACCAAGTCAATATACAATCATCATAGGGAACTGCAAATAATGGGCATGTTCAAATGTCACACAATTGAAGGGACATGACTTATCCAAATGTCCACAAAACTAAGGATGACATATTCAAATGTCCATAAAATAAATAGTTACATATTTAAAATTCAAATAAATCGCACATAGGTATGGGGGCCATAAACAAAGGAGCATATTCAAATGCTCTAACAAGCAAGATAATATCAAGGCAAGACACGCAAGGAAGTGCATAAGAAACTAACATAAACATATCATAGTAGCCCATGGATCAAATGTGTTAGTAAAAAATTCCAAGTTCATAGAATGTCAAGTACCTTATGAAATATATAATCATATATAAAGGCATTTGTAAGTACATAAGAGCTCAAACATGATAATGAAGATACCATAGAATGATATAACCTATGTGTATCAAGATCAAAGAAGTAGATACCCCTAATGTCATATGATATTAGTAGAGGGAAGGCCCAACTTATAAAATAGTAATAGATCATTTATATATGTATGCATGTATCACACTCAAGTAGAACCATGACACATATGTGTATGTATAAGTAGTTGATATGCCATCTATCAACATGGAACTAACACATAGATGCCAAGGAGCCAATAGAGTATGTAGGTGTTGGAAATGTTTTTGAATTTTTGAATGTTTTTTTTTAATTTTTTTTGGTATTTTTAGAATATGTGATGTATAAATATAATCATATTATCCCATCCCAATAATGGTCATATGTATCTCCCCACTCAGAACCTATTGTAAAGAATGTGTGGTATTGTCAAGGAGCATGTGTAGGTGTAATACTTTTCACTGTAGTTTCTATGATTATCTATGTATGTATAATAAGACTCTAAGGTATTAAAGTATAAATGGAAATAATAGGGGTGTGTGGAACCCATCTCCAAATGCTCTATTGTTTCTTTGGAATAATAATAGTAGAAATGTGTTTTGGTGTTTAGGATGTCTAAATATGGTTCATAATAGAAGATGAGGATTCCATAGAATTTATTGTATGTTCTAATGTAATTTCTCTTAAGTATTGGTCACCTAGTAAAGGGAATTGATTTTTGCTTGCCCTTTTGTGGTATATTGGACTTATTAGGTTTGATAGTTAGCTACTTAGGTATAAGTTTTTAATGTTTAAGAGAAAACTCATATGGGATTATATAAACTATAATTACCTAATCAGCATGAATGTATTTAACACACCCATGCACTATAGAAGGTACTACACAAAGTGTATAGATCTAAGGTCTTCCTAATAACATATTAAATGTTCTCGTGGAAGGTATAACTAAAAAAATAGTATCCACAAGTGTGGGATCAACTTGTAAAGGTAGGTCAATCTCACCAAGGTCCTTTTGGGAGGTCCCATAGAATTCTCTAACTAATCTAGTATAAGGATGAAAATCATGATGAGTATAACCCAACTACATAAGTAATGTCATGGTGTAAAAATTTTAACTTGTATAATTATCAATCATAACATTATATATATTCTAGTGACCAAGGAATTCTTGAATGAATAAATAATAAAGTTTAGATTCATCATCCTTGATCTAAATATCATCAAAAGTGATAGAAGTTCTCTGAACCATAAGAGGTATATGTTGTGTATAAATACCAATGATCCCATCTAATGGGTGCCCATAATGTGATGGAGGAGGATGTGAATTACATGTCATTTACACTTTTCATTCCTATTGTCATATAATCTTTCACCCTAGAAGAAGTTGTTTAAGATTCTTCCAAATTTGGGAAACATGGGAACATTTCTAGGTATGTGGGTGTACCTATATTTTAAATGAGCCTCTAGGTTTAAGGTCTATCTCCCTGAATGTATCTTGAAATGATATTATATATGCCAACTAATTATTTATGTGAAAAAGAGTTAGAGAATGCATGAATTGAACCTACTCTAAAGGAGTTGATGCACTAAATGTTCAAAGATCCACTCTCAAAATTGAACTCACTAGCACACTAATAGATTATGAATAGGACTAATGTATTGTTTACAATGGTTTCCAAGAAATAATGTTTCACCTAGAGGTTAATTTGATGTACTTAGGTTGGAGGGAAATGAGGGTAAGGCTTTGTTGAAGGCACTTAAAATTAATTATCCACTCTATACTTGAGACATTAACCTTAAGACACATTAGATGACCTATAATAGAATTTTATTAGCACTTAGGTTGAACTTGGACCTACAAATGGAAGATTAAAACCAATTTTACATATCAAATAAATACAAAAAACTAAGCATAAATTATCAAAAAACTATAAAATTCTCTATTCATTACATTAAGAGGTGTTGAATATAATTTTTGGTAGAGTCTAATCATACCAACTTGAGGGATGATTAACAATAAGTCAAAAGCTATATTTATAGAAGAAAGGAAGAAAGAGAAAGGGAGTTTTAGAACTAAAAAGGGGGATCAAATAGTTTAAACATTTAATCTATAGTTACAACTAATTTTACAAATTATGCTCATTCAGACCCTTTGATTGATCCAAGTCACTTCAAGTGGTTGCATAGTTACATTATTTCCTCATTGATGTTCCCTGATAGTTGTAATGGTGGGATCAAGTTGTTCTAAGTTGGGTCCTAGAATCAATGTAGTTACAACCATTAGATAAATATATTATAGCTTTATCCTAGTGCTAACTACTCTTCACTAGTTTGTCATGGCATGAAAAAGTGGAGAGAATGGTTCATTTCATGTAGTTGGTCCTAGAAAATAAACTATTAGGGTTTACGTGTATGCATTCATGGCATCCTTTGAAATGATAAATCTTATTCAAATTGGATCATGCTCAAACTCATCACCATGTTCATAGGTCCACTATAGATGGAAAAAAATATCAAACTATTGGTTTTACTATTATATCCAAATAAACCCATTTTTGCCTGTGATCATCCATAGAAACTAAGAACTCATCATGTATATAGGTCCTTCTTCTAATAGTGGTGAACATAGTCATAGAATGAACCCTACATGACACAAACCCTTGAGCTATAGGTATATATTAAGATTTGATGGTAGTACCATTATGTTCTTTAACCTAACTACATCAATGTGTCCCTTTAATGGAATTTATTTGAGCTCTAATGGTGATGGGATGACCCTTACAAGACCTTGTTTGCCTTGGTCAAAAATTTCTCCTTTGGTTTGACTTTGTCCATCAAAAATTTCTCAGGCTAATCAAAATGATCCAACCTATCTTTACTCATATTGGCCTCATAGATCCCCACCATTAGATCTTGAATTTTTAACCTCCTATACACCATTGATCTTCTTGATATGAATAAATTAAGTCCATTGATTTCATACCATAAATATCCTTTGACATGTTGACTTTCATTCACACCATTGGATCAAGATGTATGAGTGAGAGATAGCCATAGATCTCATTGGGCCCACTTTCCTATCAATTATTGTGCACCATTGAATCATCAGTATGAACGAATGTTAATCATTAATCTAGATCAGACCCACCTTCTTGTTAATGATTACACACTATTGGACCTCTGCTTGATAAATCTATACCATTAGATCATGTCCAACCTACAACCTTTTAAGGAATTTAACCTAGGGACCTTTTGACTCATTTGATCTTAGCATGAACCATTAGATCTATGTTGTTAGTATACAAGTGCACATGGAAAATTATATCTTGATTAAATTTAAAACTTTTAAGTACCTTTAACCCTAAATAGTTACTTTAAAAATATCAAACTTAATATTAGCATGAACATCTTACTCTGTAAGTCCAACTTTAGAAGCTCATTACTTGGGATAGAAGAATCACATAAGCATGAAATTTTTAGGATATGATCTTGTCATGAAAATATCCATGGCACTAAAAGCTTTTAGCTCACATGAATTATTGATTGAAGATATAAAATGTTCAAATAAGTTGACTAGTGTGCTTTTATATGATGTATAGAATGGCCTAGCCCTTTAGACTTAGCAAGCTAAACTTTGAAGGCTTAGATCTTAAGATAAAAGACTCATCAAGATATGAAACTTGTAGAGAATGGTTTTAGAAATAAGGAAATTAATCAAGTGTGGTTTGATGGTTATGTAAGGGTTTTTTATCATATTTATAAATTTCATAATTAAGTTTTCCAATCTAGTTTTTCATGACATACTGATGACAACCTGGCTTCACAAAGTTCATTCCTAAAATTTTGTAGCTCTGAATGATTTTTTTAAAAATATGTGGAGTTGTCTCTAATCTTGAATTGCATTAATCACCATGAAGACCTATTTGGATCCTTAAAAACCTACCACTTACATATATGACCCTAAAATGACCCTTAAGACACCAAATGGCATAAGGACAATGCTAGACTATGACCAAATCTAGAATGACATATGAAATGACATAAAAAGAACTACAACATACCCTATGACATTATAAAATGCCCCTATACAAGATTTTAACTATAAGGGTTGACCCATTTTAGCCCATGGTAAAAATGGTCAACATTCTTGGTAATTTCTCAAGGGTGGTATGCTTGATATATCATGACCAGTTGCCTAATCCTATCCATTGGGTTATGGAGTCACAAGTATGCAAGTTTGACATAGAAAATACCTATATAACACCTATAAATAAAATAAAACAATAAAAAAAGACACTAAGAAAAACACACCTATGCTTTATGAGCACTTATTGGATCATAACACAAAAAGAAAAGAAACACACACCTAATCTAATATTTACAAAGCTAACCCTTAGTTCTTAATAGCAAGGTTTCAAATGTATCCCATTCATAAGGATAGGTAGCCCTTCTCCATTCATCCTTACTAACTAAAACGAGTTGCTTTGCTTGCACTTGATGATGATCTATGGTATGTTCCATAGGGTATCAAATTTGGTATGTCTCCCTAGTTTTTCTCTATCTTCATCCCATTTCAATACTATGTCACCTTCATAAAATTATCCTGGAGTTTCCTTATTTTAAATATACCTATTCATTAGTCTTTGGTGATGTTCTATATCTTGATGATATTTATCTTTAGTCTCTTACAACTCCATTAATTCTATCAATCTCACCTTCATTGGAGTGTTCTCAAGTAACTCTAGTTGATGTGATAACTCTAAGGTAGGAAACTCTTAAGAGATAGACAACCTAGATTCCCTCCCATAGATAAACACAAAAAGATAATTACCTATTGACCTTTTGGTAATTATCCTATCATCCCATAAGTTTGTCTTCAATTTGGTGTGCCAATATCTTTGGTTATGCTCCAAGGTTCTCTTGATGATTATGATCATATTATTGTTAATAGATTTAGATAGCCCATTACCTTGAGGGTAATAGTTGGATGAAGTGTTCAAGAATATACCATTATTATTTTCCCAATTAGTTGTCTTAGTACCCATAGAAGTAAAAGCATTACATAAAATAATAGGAGTGTTAAACCTTGTTATGATGCTCTCATAGAACTCCAAGATAGCATTCTCATTTGCTTCCTTTAATGCTACTACCTCAACCCATCTTGTAAAATAGTCAAGTGCTATGAGTATCCATTTTTGAATAGAAATTTATGGGGGATTTATCATGCCAAATAAATCAAGACCCCATTGCATGAAAGGTTGGTCTACTTGGATAGACTTCAAAGGAAGAGTTGTAATCTTTTATTTTCCTATAAAGAAAGCACATTGTCTACACCTTCTCACCCAAGCATGGAAATCCTTGAAGATTATAGGCCAATAATAACTTACCCTCATGATCTTGGTAGTTGTGGTTTTTGGAGAGAAATTACCTCCTATTGTCCCATCATGAAACTTCTTAAGCAACACTCCAAACTAATCATTATAAATACATCTCAATAGCACACCATTAATGTATCTTCTAAAGATCACACCATCTACAAGACAAAATGGAATAGATTAAAATCTAAAATATCTCCTTTGTGATCTACTCATATTATTAGGATACTCACCATTTTGGAGAAATTTAATCATATCCTATGTGCAACTTTGTGGAGGTAGTGAACCAACTAATTAGGAATAATCACTGTTGACTAGAACCTCTTCCTTTGACTCATGAATATATAAATATATATGTTCAAAAATTCCTTTATATCTTATCAATTTTATCACCTTGATATCAACATCATATTCCATTACTTTAGTGATCCACCCTGCCCTCTTTTCACTAAGATCTTTGCTCAAGAGAAACTCTTTGATACTAGGATGAGAGACCATAACATAAATCTTATTATTTTAAACCATATGTCTAAACTTCTTGAGGCCAATTAGAATATCAAGGATCTATTTCTCTATAAATTTTTACTTGACTCCATAATCTTCTAAACCTTGACTAAAGAATGTGATTGGTTATTCCACACCCTCATCATTATTTTATATTGGCATGGATGAGATAGTATCAAGGTTAGAAAATGAATACAACATGAATTATTTATTAAAATTAGGATTCAAAATAGTAGAATCTTATGTAATATCTTTCTTTATGGCTTCAAAACTTATATTACCCTCTTTGGTCTAGGAAAAGACTCGGTTCTTCCTCAGCATAGTTGTGATAGGTTTCACCAAAGATGCAAAATCAGGTATGAACATCCTTAAAAAAATTATCTTGCCTAAGAAAATTTTAATACCTTTATTATGAAATGGAAATGATAAGCCTAAAATAGCCTCTTTTCTTTCAATATCAATAGAAAAAGCATCCTTAGAAATAATATGTCCTAAGAGCTTACCTTCATGAACAACAAAGATGACCTTTTATGGATTAAGAGATACTCCATATTACCTACATATTTCAAAAAATTTCTCAAGTGTTTCATGTGTTCATTATCATCTTTATAAAAAATATTGATCATCTAGATAAACCTATATCATCTCATTGATCAAACCTTTGAAGGCTATGTCCATTGATCTTTAAAATGTGGCACCGACATTGGACAGACCAAAGGGCATCTTCTTATAAGCAAAATTTCTCCATTTAGTAGTGAATGTTGTCTTAAACTGATAATCCTCACTAAATAAAATCTAATTATATCTTGAATATCCATCTAGAAGAGAGAAACATTAAGAACCTGAAACTATTTTCAAAATCTATTCCATTGAGGGTAGAGGATAGTGATCTTTGAGTGACACTCTATTAAGATCTCTAAATTCTACACAAAGTCTTATCTCTTCATTCTTATTTCTAATATGCACAAGGTTAGCTACCCATGTTGAATTCTTGATGGGAAATATTATCTCAGATTCAAGGAGTTCGGTAAGCTCTAACCTCATGAGTTGTTCAACCTTGGGGTTGATGGGTCTTTCCTTCTATCTAACCAATTTAACTCCAAGTTCCAACTCAATGGTATGGCGTGATAGGATAGGATCAAATCATTTGAGGTCCTTATATTACCAAGCAAAGATATCATGAAACTCTCTACATAGCTCAATGAATGCTTGCTTCTCTAATGTAGAACATACCTTGCCTTGTTTGAGGAGTTTGTCCTTGAAGATCAAGATTCTTTCATGTAGACATACTCACTTTCTCCTTAGTCTTTTGATCATTCTCATTGAAGATAATTTATATGGTCACCAAACCCTTAGGTATCTTATTGGTCCTTAGTTTCATAATTTGATCACCCAATTGCTATTAGATACTCTTTTGATTCCTTGAAGAAAACTCAGCCTCATTTTGTAGGAAGCATGCAATGTGTTTATCACTATCAAACACTTTACAAGACACCTAATTATCAGGTACATAATGTCTAATAATTATCTTAATATAAACTATTTTCTCTCTTCTTTTATAGCAGTTGGATTATCAAATTGAGCTCCCATGGTAGCTAGTCTCTCAGCATGACTATTATGCTCCTTGGGACTAAATGAATATTGAATGCATTGAAGTCTTCAATAAAATACCATACCCTATGATTGTATGACTTAAGAAAAGGGTTCTTGGTAGAAATGGAATTCCTCACTTGATGCACAACCAATTCACTGTCTCCATATGCTTGCAAGTTCTTGATTCCTTTTCTCCTTGCCCATTAAAGACCATGAATCAAACCTTCATACTCAACCACATTAAAAGCATAACTGAAATAAAATATGTATGAATAATAATACTATTGTTTGTATAGGGATACAAACATAAAACCATCTCTTACACCAACTTTACTTCTTGAACCATCAAAAAACATCTTCCACAACTCATCATCTTCACCCTCTTCCTTGGCAAGTGAAGGTATTGGTACTCCTTCACGTATACAATACACTCCTAAATCAGTTTGCTCCACAAAATAATAGGGATCATGATCATAACTATTAGCTTCATATTCATCAAGAAACAAATATAAAATAAACTCAAGTTTAGAATAAGTTCCATCATCTACAATAGATTCCTTTTCTTCATGGGCCACACAATTTAGATTGGAACTTGTCTCAATGTAAGGCTCAATATGAAACCTTGTAAGGGGCTGTGTCCTAATTTTCACCTTGGCCCCATACATTTTTAAAAAGGCAAATAAATAATATTTAGCTAAGAAATATCCACCTATCTTGGGTGTGAAGTCCCTTGATAGGCAGATTGTGAATTAGGATGGGAGATCAACCATAACTATATCTTGTAAGATAGGAAAACTAGGATAATTATGCAAGAAAACCTTCAAGCCTTTTATTAGTCCTACTATTTTTATAGGTGTAACATATAATTTAAGGACCCATTTTATATATGGTTCATATTTTAGGCCCATCTTGTCAACTACAACTTTGGGTATGACAGAAGTAGAAGCTTCACTATCAACTATGCAATTGTGTACCAACTTGTCACCTATAATGAGGGTGAGGTAAAATGGTGGAGATTTATCAGCCCTAGTGGATGGTTCAATAATGGTACTAGGATAATTTTCAATAGAAACATGGACATAACTTTTATTTGAGGGTGAGACACTATCAAGGATAGTAGAAAACTACTTTTGTAGGAGTTCTTTTTTACGAAGCATATGAAGAACATCCCAAAGAGAAATGGATGTTTTAGTATTCTTTAAAGAATCTAAAATGTTTAAATAATCCATACCTAATTTATCTTGGGCTCTTTTAGGAATAGAATTACTTAGAACTTGAGGAATACAAGTAGACCTTACCATATTTTAACTTGATAGAGATGTAGAAGTTTTTGAAAATGTCACACTTGTAGCTATGTCTTGTTACCTTGTAAGAGGATTGGATGAACTTGTGGGCATGCTACTATCACCCCTTAGATATTCCTCTTGGCACTTGAATTATCTATGATATAAGATCCTTGATTTAGCATAGCAGTGTCTTAAACCATAAAAATGGTGAAGATCTCTCCTTAAGGTTGTCAATCCTCATTAATTTGCATCATCACCTCATCATCATTTGATAGGAGGGGAGTAAATATTCATTGATCCACTAGATCTTACTCTATATTATCATTATCATCCATGAATTGGACTTTTTACCAATCTTCTCCCTACACCAAATTGCTATGGATTGGTACCATCTCCCTTGCATTAGTGGTAGAGTTCGGATTATATGCATTAGTAGGCCTATTTGGGTTAGGTTGTTATTAGCCTCTTCCTCTTCCATATTATTTTTTATAATGATATGAATTTTGATGGACACCTTGCTACATATTACCTATTTCAAGCTTATCTTACAACCATTGAATATATGCATCTTTGTCCATCATATTATATGCCTTCTTAGGAGAAGTCTGCCTTCTTAAGAGAAGCTTTAGGCTTGGTATTTAAATTAAGAATTTGAGCCATTTTTAGAGTACTAGAAAAATTATGAGGTAAAGGAGGCATAGACACCTTAGGTGGAAATATTATAGCTTGGTTGAGATTATGTTCAACTTTGATAACAAGTTCATATGTTTCAGGAGGGTGGAACCACCTATGGTTTGAAGCATGACAATAATTTTAGTCCCAATGGCTTTCAAGTAGGTAAGGAACATGAAGCTAGTAGGTGGTCTCATGGGAGGAGTAAATCTATGCCAAGTCTTTTGAAATTTTTTGTTGAAGTCATGCATTGTTTGTTTGGGTCCCCTTTTTATCATGTTGAGTTGATGTATGAGAAATGCATATTCACTTTCATTTCTAAATTTGGAAGTCAAAAACACTTCAAACTCATCCTATGTTGTGATGCATCCACCTTCTAGAGTCTTATACCAATAAAGAGCCTTCCATTTAAGGGATATGGTAAGGAGTCTAACGGAAATGTTCTCTTAAATAATACTATGGAAACTACAAAAGATAGAAACATCTCTAATGTGCTTACTAGGTGTGACATGACTCTTACCATTGAATGTGGGCACACATTTAGTGACATTAGGAGGAATTAAATCATATACTTGAATTTGAATTATATTTTCAATATTTAAGATAAGGAAAGCATAAGGTTTAGCCATGTCTTCTTCTTCAAGATATTCAATTTATTTAGCCTCTTCACCCTTTTCCTCTCTAGTAAAATCTACTTGTTCTTAAAAGGGAAGATTAGGTTATGGATACTAATCTTCAAGAGG
Organism: Torreya grandis; assembly: GCA_037957365.1. Taxonomy (NCBI): domain Eukaryota; kingdom Viridiplantae; phylum Streptophyta; class Pinopsida; order Cupressales; family Taxaceae; genus Torreya; species Torreya grandis. The sequence continues at coordinate 710,415 of JARHVA010001466.1, forward strand.
AATCTTAGGTTGAATGGGTGGGTTAATGGGATTGAATGTTCTAACAAAGGATGGGCTAGTGAGGACCATGAATTATAAAGGCAAGTTTATAATAAAATAATGGCCTTGAACTAGATTTACCTTAAAAGAGTCACCAAATGTTGAGTATCACACCAATTTATATCTGATGTTATCAAGACTTGCATTCACTTTGACAAGTTATCTTGAAAAATATGGGTCATACTAGGCATGCCAAAAATATTGTCACCAAATATTGTACCCTAGAAGAAGTTGTTTAAGCTTCTTCTAGATTTGGGCAATATGGGAACATTTTTTAGGTATGTGGGTGTACCTATATTAGAAATGAGCCTCTAGGTTTAAGGGCTAGCTCCCTAAATGTATCTTGAAATGTTCTTATCTATACCGACTACTTATTTATGGGGAAAAGAGTTAGAAAATGAATGAATTGTACCTACTCTAAATGAGGTGATGCATTAAACATTCATAGATCCACTCTCAAGATTGAACTCATTAGCACACTAATAGACTATGGATAGGACTAATGCAGTGTCTACAATGGTTTCCAAGAAATAATGTATCACATAGAGGTCAATTTGATAGACTTAGGCTAGAGTGAAATGAGAGTGAGGCTTGATTTAAATCACTTATAGTCAACTATCCACTCTATACCTGAGACATCAACCTTAAGTCACAATAGATGACTTGTAAGAAAAGTTTATTAGCACTTAGGTTGAACTCGAAACTACAAAGGAAAGATGAAAACCACTTTTACATATCAAACAAATACAAAAAACTAAGAATAAATTATCAAACAATTATAAAATTCTCTATTCATTACTTCAAAAGGTGTTGAATCCAATTTTTGGTAGATTCTAGTCATACCAACCTAAGGGATGATTAACAATAGCTCAAAATCTATATTTATAGAATAAAGGAAGCAAGAGAAAGGGAGATTTGGTGTTGAAAAGGGGGATAAAATAGTTCAAACATTTAAGTCATAGTTATAACTAATTCTACAAATTATGCTCATTCAGAGCTTTTGATTGATCCAAGTCACTTCAAGTGGTTGCACAGTTACATTATTCCCTCAATGATTTTCCTTGATGGTTGTAATGGTGGGGTTAGGTTGTTTTGAGTTGGGTCCTAGCATCAATGTATTTATAACCATTGGATTAATCTATTATATCTTTATCCTAGTGATAACTACTCTTTATTGGTTCATCATGGTATGCAAAAGTGGAGAGAAGGGTCATTTTCATGCAATTGGTCTTGGAGATGAAAACATTGGGGTTTATGTGTATGCCTTCATGACATCCTTCAAAATGATATATCTTGTTCAAACTGGATCATTCTCAAACTCATCCATATGTTCATAGGTCTACTATAGATGAAAAATCAATCTCAAACTATTGGTTTTCCTAATAGGTCCAAATAGACCCATTTTTACCTTCGAGCATCCATAAACACTGAGAACTCATCATGTACATAGGTCTTTCTTATAATAATGGTGAACATTATCATATAACAAACCCTACATAACACAAAACCTCAAGTTAGAGGTCCATATTAAGCTTGGATGGTGGTCCCCTTATGTCCTTTAACCTAACTACATCAATGTGTCCCTTTAATGGCATTTAGTTGAGCTCTAATGGTGATGGGATAACCCCTTAAAAACCTTGTTTTCCTTGGTCAAAAACTACTCCTTTGGTTTGAATTTATCCATCAAAAATTTCTCAAGCCAATCAAAATTCTCTAACGTATCTTTACTCCTATTGGCCTCATAGATCTCTATTGTTAGATCTTAACTCTTTGACCTCCTATGAACCATTGATCTCCTTGGTATGAATGAACACAGTCAATTGATTTCCTACCATAAAAATATTTTGACATGTTGACTTTCATTTTCACCATTGGATTAAGATGTATGAGTGAGCATTAGTCATATATCTCATTGGGCCCACTTTCCTATTAGTGACCATGTACCATTGGATCATCAATATAAATGAATATGATTCATTGATCTAGATTAAATAAACTTTGTTGTCAGTGATCATGCACCATTGGACCTCTACTTGGTGAATCTACACCATTATATATTGTCTAACCTACATCCTTTTAAGGTATTTAACCCAAGGACCTTTTGAATCATTTGACCTCAACATGAACTATTAGATCTATGTAGTCAGTATTTGAGTGCATGAAAACCATTAGATCTTGATCAAATTTAAACATTTTAAGGACATTTGAACCTAAATGGTTACTTTAAGAATATCAAACTTGACATTGGTGTGAATTTTATGCTCTACAAGTCCAACTTTGGAAGCTCATTACTTGGGCTAAAAGACTCACATGGGCATGAAATTTGTAAGATATGATCCTAACATGAAAATATCCATGGCACTATAATATTTTAACTTGTATTGATTCTTGAGTGAAGATATAAAATGTTTAAACAATTTGACTAGTGTGTTTCCATGTGATGTGCAAGATGACATGGCCCCTTAGACTCGGCAAGCTAAACTTTGAAGGCTTAGGTCTTAAGATAAAAGTCTCATCAAGATATGAAACTTATATAGAATGGTCTTATCACTAAGAAAATTATTCATGTATGGTCTGATGGTCACATGAGGCCTTCTCAGCATATTTATAAACTACATAAGCAAGTTATTTAGTCTAGTTCTTCATGACATCCTAATCATGGTATGGCTTTACAAAGCTTGTTCCTAAACTTTTATAACTCTAAATGATTTTTTGAGGCCTATGTGAAATTTTCCATGATATTTAATTGCATTGATCACCATGAAGTCCTATTTGGATCCTTGAAAACCTACCACTTGCATATATGACCTTAAAATGACCCCTAAAACACCAAATGACACAAGGACTAAGCTAGACTATGACCAAAGTTATAATGTCATGTGAAATGACATCAAATGAACTAAAACATACCCTATGACATTATAAAAATCCCCTATATGAGATTATGACTATATGGGGTTGACCCATTTTAGCCTATGGTAAAAATGGTCAACCATTTCTTCTTAGAATGGTCTTGCAAAGGATTTTTAAATATTTTATGTTTTTGGTGATCATTAGGTTGTGAACTTGATTCCTTGAGAGAATCATCAAATTTAATATTTTATTCATCAATAAGGTATTGGATCTTATGCTTTAATATAAAACATATGTTCATAGAATGTCCTAGTCCCTAGTGATAATCTTAATAAGCATTTACATCATATCCTTTAGGTTAAGTTCTATTTATATCAAACTCTATAGGATGAGGGAGAGATATAAAATGGCACTCTACTATCCATGGGAGTAATGAAGTATGAGACTTAGGTAAGTTTTTAAATTGTCTCCTTAGTGCATTAGATAAGACAAGCCAATTAGGCTCTTGTGAAATATGTTAATCATGGTTGTTGATTCAATTGTAGGCTCAAGATCTTTTACCTTATAACTCAGTTTGATTGTAAATTTGGAACTAGATGTAGATGCAGTTGGTGTTTTTGCTACATATTTGATCTTATTCAATGAAATAAGCTTCATTTCATGGTCTTATACAACATGGCATAAGTCATAAAAATATTTAGACTCCTTGAAAACAATGGACTCATGTAAAGGAGTAGGAAAACTTTGCTTGAATATGTCTTGTGACTCCTTATCTACCATATGATTAGTCATTTTAGCCAACATTATCTTGTACCTCAAGAAATATTATTTGATAGGTTCATTTGTTCTTTATTTTATTTTGGTGATTTGAGCATATGAAACTTTTTCAAAAACATCAATGGAAAAGTGTGCCAAAAATTGATCTGTAAGAGGTTAGAATGTTTTCACAGATTGGAGAGGTAAATCATTAACCACCTCAAATAATATTCCTTGAGCATTCTTGGGAATAATTTTTTCAAAATTTTATCATTGGAGGCATATTCAAAACATGCCACATAAAAAGATCAAATATGTTATTCAGGATCACCCTTGCCATCATAAAATGTTAACTAATGTGAAACAAAACCAATTGGAAAAGGGTGAAAAGATATCTCAAGTGAAATAGGGTTATGTAAGACATCTTGGGAATCAATAGCATGAAAAGACTTTAAAGTGTTTTTTTCAATGTTTGTAACCTTGTCCTCTAATGTATTTATAACTTAAAGGAGTGTTTGAATTGTGGACCTATTGGTATTTAGATTAGCAAGCTGAGTAGTCACCAAAAGGGGATGTAATCATGGTTTGAATAGGCATATAAACCAATATTTAAATTGAAACATTTTTTATCCCCATGGTAGATATAATAGTAGTAGTTTCAAGAAACACAGGTTGAAATACATATCACATGCCCCCATTATAAATATTAGTTTTATTTTGTGTTCAGGGAGAGGGTTGTTGGTATATGGGGATGTCCCATAATTCTAATATCATGATCAATATATGGATTGTTTGGTCATTTGTGATTTTTCTATTCTTAGTTTTTAAAATAGTTTTTAGGATTTCATTAAGATCTTTAGGTTTTTTATTAATACGCTCACAAAATAATGTAATTGTTTGCACTAGATCATGATCTATTTGTTCATATTCATTACTTTTAATGGATTCATGTTTTTTGTTATCAAAATGTTCTTCCATGATATCCTCATCATTATGTTTCTCATTCTCAACATCGGTATCATCATGATCCATAGGATTAGGTCCCTTATTGGTTTGGGATATCTTAGGTTGTGGGAGGGTAAGCTCAATGTGTTCAATAGGCACACCTCTCAATCTAGGGATAAACTTATATTGCATACAAAATAATATAAGAAAAAAATGAAAAAGTACAACCTAAAACTTTAGCTAATAAAAAACCTAAGAATCAAAAATGTTTACATTCATATGAATCTATTTCACCAAATGTTAAACCCTAAAAATATAGATTGGGGTTATCTAGGGTTAAAGAAGATAGAGTTAAATTAATGTACAAGGGTGATAAATTATCTCTATATTAGGCCAATTAGATGCTAAACTTAGATATATTGTGTGTTGAATTAATTAAAATAAGATAATATAAAAATAATAAGTATAATTATGCTACATATGTAACTGACAGTAATTTACTTAGTTGGTTTTGATGTTTACACAGTTATAGATATAGAATAGGGAAGAATCAAACTAGAAGAGGATTCTAGAACAGTCACCAAATTATAATTTGAGTTTCTTTGGATCTATGAACACTAGTGCCAACCTTGGGTGGTTACATCGACATTACTATATAAATCTAATGTAGGTGTTCTATACAAGATACTTGATAGAAAAGGATGCAAACACTTGGATGCTTCTAAGTTCATTTTTTCCTTTGTGTTGGTACATTAAGATCTGGATCATGGATTATCACTCCTTATGAAATTATAAAACCTTAGTTATTCATCTTCATAGTGACCTTAGGAGAAATGGGTTAGTGGGCATACAGTGTCAAGAAAATCCCAAATACCCCTCTATCAATGAGCATTACTTATATAGCCAATACTTTGAAGAGGGCTTGAGATTGATGTATTTATCCCCTATGTGTTGGTTTGTGTGTGAGTCATGTAATATGTGTAAATCAATTATATAATAGTGACCTAACTTGTAACTTTGAAAATTAGCCTTTTAGGTTGCTTTTTCAGTACTTCAAATATATGTATATGTTATCCCTATGATTGATATGAAAATAAGAGAAAATAGGGAATCTTTGATTTATCAAGTGCTTGATTGAATGTTTTGATAAGTTGCCTTAGGTATTTCTAGGTTTTGTTAGGTAAGGAATGGATGAGGGTTGATCTTGTATTTATATCAATCCATTTAGATAAATAGCTCACATTAAATATCTTAGGCCAACCATTAAGATACATTTCATTTGAAAATTATATGACTTTGGGTAACTTGACACTTACATCAAATTAGGAAACCTACATTGATGAAAGTGTATGTCTTAGATGCTAGTGTCTAGGGAACATGAAAATAGGTATAGTTCAAAACTTGCAAAAGTTGAATATAAATAGGTTGTAAGCATTTTGGGAAAGATAGTATGTCTGGGTCATCAAATTAATATTGCTCAGACCAAGAAATATGACAAGGAGCACAAGATAGAGTAGATATGAGACTTTTGAAAAGTAAGAAAGGCCCATAACTAAGAGGAATAACCAAGGTCTAAGTTTACCAAGTGTACAAGGCTAGGGTGATATATAATACATAAATACAATCTATATTATGGTAGTTTGTATAATTCCTAGTAATTTATTGATTGACATATGGATTTGAATTAATTTGATGATCAGTGGGTGATGATGTCACCAATTTGAGATGAATATTTGATTTTGGATAATTATGGAATTTTCATTTTCCATGGATTTTTAGATTTAGGTTTAATTAGCTAACTTCATATTTTTTTTATTAATTAACATTGATTTGGCATTTGGGGGATTTTTCAAAGTTCATTGTGAAAATAAGATTTCTGATTAATTTATCAAAGGTGGTGATGTTTTCAAAGTGATGATTTGATCTAGGATGCATTTGATAAAATTAAGGGCATGTTATAGTGTAATAACATGATTGGAGGTACAATGCCAATATTTGTTTTAAAAATGGTAATGTGTTAATAATTTGGGTTGTTAAAATAAAATAGGTTTTAATCATTTGATAATTTGGAATAATGATGACAATGAATAATTGTAACATCAAAGTGGAAAAAATGAGATATCTATATTTTTATCCTTATTGAAAGGGTATTGTAAAATACTAGTGGAGTACAAAATTTTCAAAGAATTAATAGACCAAAAAATGGGCATATGGGGATGCCCCAAGTGATAAAATAAACATAAAAATTTCATGGAGTAATGGTCTCAAGAAAAATATAAAATTTGGGCATACGAGGATGTCCCAAATGGTAGGTGATGACGATATAATGCCCCATTGATGGGTCACACAAAGAAGAAATGATACATATGGGCCCTAAAAATGAATGATAATTTTTTAAATTGGAGAGAAAAGGATGAAAACCCAAGAGAATTAGTGAAAATAAGAGAAAAATGGTAAAATGAGTGAAATTGGAGCTCACTAGGTGAAAAAAGAGTGCATAGGTGGGAAAATTGGGGGGGCTTTGGAATGTGGGATATAAATATATGCTAAGGAGTGAAAAAAAATCATTTTTAATCTTATACCTTAGAAATTATAACTCTATATTTAGCCCCAGGACCTACTATGAAGATATTTGTATGATGTTTAAGAGGCACCAGAGTGAGTGTGTGACAGATTATCAAAGATCAACAAATAGAGGGTTACTGGTAAGTATCTTAAAAAATTAATTTTTTGTATTTTTTAGTCATAAATAAGGATTTAAATTCCATGTGTGGCAAAAAAAAATTGGGAAAATCCTTTCCCATGGCATTTTCACCCACATAAATGATGTTTTTCACCCCCTAAAATAACATTTTAGCATTAAACTTTGAAATTTTCAAGTTTTGGCATTTTCACTTGTCTCATTTCAATTTCACATGAAAAAATAGTGGTTTTTCAAGGAATGGTGATTTTGCCAAATTATGCCATTTTCATAAAAGGATTGGTGATTTCACTAAAATTTAGATTTATAGATGAAATAAAGATAAGAAATATTAATGAAAAACTAGATAATGATGAAATTATATGAATAGATGATGGTAATGATGAAAATTCCAATGTTTATGATTACAAGAGTAATTATCTATTATTATTATATGCGAGTGGTGATTGAGAGTATTGTCAACGATCAACTAGCTAAGCAAGGAGGACGTTAAACTTCCTGAGGTGGTGGGTGTATACCATGTGGCTCACATTTTAGTGATTTAGCCTAATTAGGCCCTGTTGACTGACTTAGTTGAGTGGTGGAAATCAAAGATTAGAACCTTCCACTTTTTGACTAATGAGATAACTGGAACACTAGAGGATGTGTGGTAGATTATATAGATTCAAATCCTTTAGAAACATTTTTACTAGTGAGCCTCAAAGTGTATGACCTTACTATAGTTATTGTTAGGTCATATAGAGGTATATTTACATGGTTCCACTATTGATTTAGATGAGTGCCTAGTATTAAGTGGTTACCCCTTGTTCTTATGGCCCTTATCAGTAGTATCTTGATACTTGACAAGAGCAGCCAAATATTTTAGATGGGTTGGTATATGGGATATTATACATGTTGGAAGGTTTTTTATTTTTTGTTTGGGTTCCAAATATCTTAGTTTAGTTTTAAAAAGATATCCATTAGGTATTATATCAATGTGGGAAGAGTATTGAGACATCAACTTTGCTATAGATTTGGTACTAAGAGCACATTGGGATCCAAATACCTTTAAATATATGGCAGCATAGGTAGAGTGATGATACCATGGTGTATGTATGGGATATTTTTTTAATCTATTATAGTGGTCACTTAGGTGACTTGAGCTTCTATAGATGAGCTATTTATGAGTTACCACCACATGCTACTGATTAGATGCCATATAAATAGGAGAAGTTTCAGTGGGATGATGACTAGCTATATATAGAATATATAATCATAGAGTGTTATATCATAGGGAAGTGAAATTTTATGGTTAATCGGTATAGACCTAACCATGTTCAATATTATTTTGGCTTAAAACAAGACATTCCATAGGGTCTACACATTTTTCACATGTATATATAGATATCTCACAATCATTTATAGATAGATAAGACAATAGCCTTGATAGATTGGGCCCTTATATAGCCAATGCACTAAGATTATAGGGTGGAAATATTTTATGTGATAGTGGTTGGTAGTTATTATTCATGGTGGGTATAGATGAGGCCCATCTAATTAACTAGGCTAGTGGTTTTATACGTTACATAACTATAGGAGAGGATACAAGTGGCACTATAGATATTCACATAATGATGGAGGTAGAGGAAGGTGATAGGGAGGTAAAATAGGGCCAAGATACAAAGCCCAACTCTAATACAAATATATCTAAGGCATAATGGATAGATATTACCACTCTAGATTATAGGTTCCCCATAGAGATCACCAATATGGATTGCCATACTCTCTCTCTCTCTCTCTCTCATCTCTCTCTCTCTCTCTCTCTCTCTCTCTCTCTCTCTCTCTCTCTCTCTCTCTCTCTCTCTCTCTCTCTCTCTCTCTCTCTCTCTCTCTCTCTCTCTCTCTCTCTCTCTCTCTCTCTCTCTGATGGATATAAAAGGAGTGATGATAGTTATAATGGTAGGGACCTTTATTAAAATTATCAGAGATAGGGCTAGGCCTTCTCACCCAACTAGATCAACAAATGGTGAGGCTCTTATTTCCATATTTTAGTAGAAGATAGTGGTGAGATATGTTGAGATGGTTGATCTTATGAACACATATTTTGGTTAAGATTCAAAGATAGTAGTATTACATGGATAGATGATGGATAGGTATGGGCATATTTCTACATTTATGGACAAGGTGTCCAAGCTTATAGTTTTTTTGACCTAGCTTATAGGGAATTCATAGATATTACATATAAAGTGTGATACTACTTAAACAAATGCTTAGAGACTCTAGGGTGAGTAGGATACAACTTGATCTATTATGACAACATAAGGCATGACAAAGGACTTAAAATATATAATGATATCCATGGATTAGGATACATATTATAATATCATATGTGATAGTGTCATGCTTGTAGATCATAGGTCACTCTCTTATGCAGAACATACCAACTAGAGGTCAAGGAGATCATTTAAAAGGACAACCAGGACAATAAAATCTTAGAGATCAATGGGGAAACCTTCGTATTGGTTTATGGGTGTTGGTAGTATACTTGGGACTTCAAAATCATAGAGTTTAAATGCACTAAAGTGTGCAATGTAGAACATTTTGTGTAATGAATATAATTTTTTATGTATTCGTCATATGTATGTATTCTAAAATAATAATGAATGCAAAAATACTCCTTTGAACTAGAAATGAAAATATATAATTATAAGTGCTATTGATATGTAAGCTATATATATATATATATATATATATATATATATATATATATATATATATATATATATATAACTTACATATCAATAGCACTTATAATTATATCTTTTCATTCTAGTTCGAAGGAGTATTTTTTCATTCATATATATAATGATCAATTGTAAAGTAAAAGAGCTATAAAATATATAAATTGATATAGAGATCAGATGATGGTTTTTCCAAATGTCTTTTTGTATTTATTCTATGTTCAATGTCTATTGTGTTTTGCTTAAATCTATTTATTTACATAATAATAATAATAGACATTCTATATAATTCAAGAATGTGTTTCTTTGAATAAACATGTAATTTTGAAATGAATGAATATTCAACCTATTGTTATGCTTATTTTGGGCACCCTTCTTTTTCCAAAAATTTAAATGTACTTATACATTCTGCCATAATGATGATATAAGGTCATAAAGTCTAAAACTACTTATGGGGGTCAAAGTCATTTACTTTCATTTTAAATATGTATTTTTATGCTAAATATCATTAATGGTTGTCACATTTGATGAAATTTTCACTTGAATGTTAAAAAGTTAATGAAAACACATTTAATATTTATATGATTAAGATGTGTAAAATGGTAGTTGTTTAGAGTTTGAATTGGTCCATTGAGCTAGTTTCACTTTGTCTATTTAAAATAATAAAGGATGAAATTTTATCCATTAATGTTGATATATATGAAGATTTTTGCCTTTTTGTCTATTTTGCATGAATATATTGATCAGTGAAAGCTTAATAAGATGCATATTCAATTTCTCTTATGCAAGGGTCACTTTAAATTCATTAGATTAATTTTTCAAAACTCATAAAGGTTACCAGTCAAGATTGAGAATGATGTATTATTTTTATGTAATTTTCATTTCATATATAGAATAGATTATTATTGTGGCCAAGGTGATAAGGTTATATGTTTGATTAAAATCTATTACATATAATCAAAGTGTATTGATATGCCTAAATTTTTATGCAAGTAACTAAACCTAAGTAATAAATCTAAAAGATTGAGTTTGTAAGTAATATAGTTATCATGACAGAATTAGCTAAGGTGATTGATCAGAGGGTTTATGATATATGATAATGCATATAAACTATGAATGGATCATGGTTTGAATTCAGGGTTGAAATCTAGCTACACTATTATGAGGGTGCCACAAAATACATTTCAAATAAGGTGATCTTAACTCATTGGTGTGGACTTTGTGTGAAGATTTCCTAGGGATTTATTAGAAGCCAAAACATTTTATTACATTGATTTTTAGGTACTTGCATTAGTTTTGATGTATTTATAGGATATCTGGACGAGAGCTTTAGTTATTACTAATTTGGTGATAATGAGTTTAGTTTAATTAATCCACTAAACTAAGTGATGACAGAATTGATGACCAATTGAAATTGGGGACATAGTTGTAAATGGTTAATGTGAAGCTCGACATATACAAAGGGTAGTTATTTTGCATTTGTTAATCATTTACAATTAAAAGTAGAAGTGAAGCTCTACAAATAGAAAGAGGAAAAGTATTGAATTATAAAGGCTTTGAACATCTTGTTTTAGTTGTAGGCAAGGTATGTTGATCATATTTATAGTAGTTATTATCATTGAAATCATAGTTTTTTTGGATGTTCAAATGGAAATATTTACATATTCCTTTCTATTTTGCTATTCATTTGCATGGCATTATGGAATGAATTTGTGAAGTCTATATGTATCTAAGTTTCTATTCAAAATAACTATAGCTTCATGTGAGATGGGTTTTTTAACATTGATTTCATGAAAGGTTATGCATTGCTGAGTATTTTGTGTTCAGTTGAAACTTGAAGTTTTTAGGAATATTAGTTATGGGTTGTTGGTTTTTATTTATATAGTTGGTGGTAATTTGTGAAATTTCATAAATATTTTGGTTCATGGTGGAAGTTTTCATGTGCATGTATTTAATTATTTCCGTAAAAATATTTTCTTGGGTGTTTACATTTCAAATTAAATCCTAAAGATATACTATTTGCTTGTTAAAACCCATTATGAGATTAACAAATGCAGTGCTGGTATGGAAATATTGAAATGATATGATGAAAGAATAGTTTTATCTATTTTAATTTTTTGGGGAATAAATATTTGAGTTTCATTATAATAGGTTGGTAATTTCTCTTGCAATGCATATTTTGGAGGTTGTTTGAGCATAATTTATTTGAATTTTTATAATTCATTTTGGTAGACAAATTTTATTTAGTTTTTGAAGACAAGGTTACACTTGTATTACATTTATGATGGTTGAAATAAAATTATTAATGACCATGTTGAAGTTATTTATATTCATAAATTCATTTTATATTATGAAGGTTTAGATGAAGTTTTAGATAGACACAAATCGAGTTAAATTTGAGAAGGAATGAATGATTTTCATATGACTAGTTTTTATTTGCATCTAGGTAGGAGTAATTTGCTTTATGTCAAATTCACGTTTGACCTCATTTTATTCTCTACTAGATGGTATTTATTTTTGGTAGTGTGTAATGGATATATGATGAATGATTTAAATAAAACAATTAGTGAACTTTGCCTATAGAACTTATTTTTTTAAATAAAGGTTGAGGGTTAAATTTTAGATAATGGTATTCGGTCATGCATAAACAGATATTGGTTAAGATATTTTCAAGAGAATATTTTATTAATAATTTTTTGCATCTATTTGATGAAGGTTATTTGATATCATGGGTGTAATTATATTATATTTAATGATTTGAATTTGATGTCAAAGTGAAATTATTGGGTAGTTTTGAAGAGTTTTAATAACACAAGATAATGTTTGTGAGTTATGCATACACGGTCTATTAGGCAAAAAGCATTTTTAAAATACTATTTTGGATATGTTTTTTCCTTTTTCAAGATCAGATTTGGTTTGAAAAATGATCACTTTGATTATTTTTAACATTAGTATTGATATCTAACACAATTTTGTTCTGATTGTTTTGATTTTTTTATTCATTGGAGAAGTTAAACATGAAAAATGGTATTGAATTTTAAATGTAATTCGCATGTATAGGTTTTCAAAAAATTGCAAATGGATAATTTGACATAATCAACATAATCAAATATATTAGTTGGCTCATAAATTTAAATTTTTAGACACTATTTATGATTTTAAAATTTGTTGATGATATAGATGTTATAAGGATTGCAGTCATCTTTATGGTTAATTTAAAACAAAAGTTTTGTTTGATGAAATATATAAAGTTCTTTAAGAATAGAATTATATGTATGTGAATTCTTATATTTAATTTGTTAATTTAAAATATAAGTTTAAGTGATTTTATTACTATCAAGGTTGTAATTAAGTCTTGAGGAATGCATAAATTTAATCACCTCTTTTAAAGTTTGATAAAATAGTTTACAAGAGCCTCCTTTTATATGTTTTTTAAATCTAAGTATTGATAGTTTGTTATAAGTTTGATATGTTTATGAAGTCATTTTACATTTGAATAAATAAATATTTGAAATACAAATAGAATTTTTATTTTAATTTTTCTACATTTTAGTATAAAATTTCTAGTTGGACTCCTCATTCACATCATTCCATTGGAAATAATTCAGGGCATAATAATAATCAGCAGAGAGAAGATACTCCTCCATAGAGGCATGATAATAGGGGTAATTTTTTCATGGACATAAAGGTGATATATATATTTTTATATCTTTTAACCATGGTACTCGTATGTCTATTCACTTTGATGTTGTTGAAACTACTTTCTGGAATGTATTGAATTATTTACTATATAATCATGCCTTTAACTATGGAAATAGAAGCTAGAAAGGTCCTCCTTAGAGAGCTCATCATTATGGATGAATAACTATAAGTAGTGATTATTAACATATCCATACTACCAGATAGTCTAATCATTGTAATTTATCTAAGCATAAATCACCTACTCTTAAAAATGAACTTTAGTTGACTGCAAAGTTACATCCATGTTCTCTTATGTCTTTGAATACTAACTCCATCACATGAACCTATGAGTAGACATATAGGGTGTTATAAATTAAGTCTTGATAATCTTCCACCTTACTCACATGAGTAATACATGGATATTTATTCAAGAGGTAAAAGGCATGTAACCAATCTTTCAACTTCAAATTCACCTATGATCACAAGGATGGTTAAAAAGGTAAAGTTGGAGGTTGATGATGAAGACATTGAGTTGGGCACAAAATTAGTTAAGTTTCCTACAAATGCAATGAATTATATTGAATAAATGAAAAATAAAAACCATATTTTAATTGATATGTTGTTAGATATTGATGATGAGTGGATGGTTGGTTAAGTTAATTATATGTTGATATTTGATACTTTAACTTTGTTGTTGATGATATTATTAACTAAATTTGACCCTATAGGTCAAATTGGGTCCCCTATAGGTAAAAATTTGAATTTTTAGATATTTTATAGGGTCTAATAAATTATAATGGGGTGTATTATAAGTTACTTTATGTCATTTAATGTCATCCTAGGTTTGATCTTAGTCATATTAGTAAATTTATCATTTTGGATCATTTAGTGGGCTATTAGGGGTCATAAATGAAAGTGGCATGGTTATCAAGGTGTAATTTTTTACTTTAAAGCATACAAGAGGTCATATTTCCTATTATTAATATCATTTCAATAAAAAAAATTAGGTTATCTAATTGAAATTCATTAAACTAACTAAAAAAGGGGAGTTTGGCACTTGTACAACCCATGGGGGAAGGTGACAGATGGGAGAAGGTCATGGAATGTATTTTAATATTATTCACACTCATATTATTTATTGAAATGATTTTAAAGTTTTAAAAATTCCCAAAACCATTATGATCCTTTCTTGCCCTTTTAGACATGTAGAATTTATCAACAAGTTCATGCTTGGTATAGTTAGTAGAAGAGGTTCCAAGTCAAACACCTTTGGGAGGTGAAATTACACTCAAAGAGATTAATTTACATAAAAATATTTTTAATAATTTTTTCTTGTTATTTATTAACCATCCTCATGAAGTTGACTATATTTTTGTGCTTGTTATTTCATGCACCCTATAGGTTTTGCCCCATTTTAGGTAAATCTATATAAACCAGTTGGTTATGTTGACTCTAGAGGATGTGAGCACTCTTATTATATTATATAAATGTTTAGTTTCATGTTTCATGGTGTTTTTATGATAAATTTATCTCATATTTTAGGAAGGTTCCACCATGTACAGTCTCAATTAGTTTTCCACTTGCAACCATGTTGAAACACCCATGTATAGAGCTTGTATATATTGTTCATGAAATGGTAATTAGAGTGTTTTGTTTTTCCAAGTAATAAATATCTAATGAGAGTTGATTTGGTGGTTAAATAATATATATTACTAATTACAAACTCATTCCCCACACCAACCAGTCATTAGAGACAACTACCTACCCTATTACACATGTTTGCTAGAGGTTTTCACATTGGAATAGTGTTATGGAGATTGTATTAAGACCTCATTTATAAAAATAATCCATTGAAAGGATTAAAATTAATTTTTATTTGTTTTTGAGACCATTCATCCACCCTTGTTTCTTCATTCCATGTTTACTACCTCCTACAACTAAATCTCCACCTATAGGGGTATCCTTGATAACATCATGCTAAGATAGGTAAGTTGATGATTGTTTCAAAATTTTAAGATCATTAGGATTGAATTTGGATACTTGATGAAAGAATAGAACTGAACATAACCATGTATATCATCTCTACTACTTACACTCATATTGACTACTTGTACTTGACCATGGCCACCTACATGTGGTGTTGGTAAAGGTATGAAGGTACCTTTATGGAGGAGATTGAACATGTTAAAACCTTATTTACATCTTAATGTGTTAAATAGACATTTGAAAAACTTATTTTTAGGGTTATATGAGCAAATGGCAGTGGACACTACCTTCAAAATCATAAGATGACTGATTCAAGGATCAAATCCCTACAAGCATAAAATAGAGGTCAAATGTGTTTTGTTGATATATTGAAATAAAGATACTAAAGGGTTTGAAGCATCTAGATGGATATACCTTGTATCATCTAGCATATAAAAGATCCATGAAAATTTTAGAGGGTATATGATCAGTGAAGGATGATTATTTAAGAGTTATAATATGCACTTTTATGCACTGAATTTAAGCAGTAATTGCTACAGGGTTTGAAATCTAAGGTGACTTTCCATTTCAAGGTTACAATGTAAACCATTTTTAATTATTGAATTATATTATATTGTCTAATATAGTATTAATGACATATGTATCACTTAGAGAGTCTCATCTATTGTGTTTTAGGTCCTCATATTCACCTACAGGTGTCTTAAACCTTAAGGCATACAACTACAGCTAACTGAGTGTGGTAGTGAGCCTGATCAAGGTGTTTGAAAGGTATGAACATGAGTGATAAGGTATATATATGGATTATTATGATCATAAAACACTATTGATAATAATTTCAAATGTTATACCTAGGTTTCAAAGTGCATGAACACTTATAGGGGTCACCCTTGAATGAGGAAAATAGGGAATACAATTAAAGAATAACACTCAGTTTGACTATAGTAGACTATGAGGAGTATGTAAGAAGTTGAATTGAGTAGTGTGGGGAGTTTAAATACCTTAATCATAATCATTATATCCTCATAGTGGATAGAGATTAGGCAAGAGCATCTACAAACCTCTCACAGTCAACTATAGTTGATTGTGAGGGGCAAATAATAAAAGGATTGGAATTATTGGAGTGTATATGGTCTAAAAATGAAATAATAAGTTAAAATCATAGATATATGATTAGGGAGGGTTTCAATAAATCCTATTGACTAATTTCAAAGTTTAGACTATCATAAATCTCCACTTATGGGTGCAATACAATAGGTAGGGTAGCATAGTCGGACCCAATAGAGCAAACATGGTTGGGAATGTAGATGTAGATGATTGAGAAGGTTGGTAAGTATATAAAACATTCACACAATTATATTTATCACATTTTGACACTTTCATGAGTTGGAAACAATCTAAAAGAGATAACTCTATCAAGTATCATACAATTCATATAACCAACCCTGCACACATCATTCTTTACATAGTTTGCCTTGAAAACTTAAGGATTAGAAAGGTCAAATGATGTCAAAAAGGGATAAAATTTGGATAGTCTCATAAAATAATTGGTTATTTTCGGAAAATAGGGGAGGTTCCCTCTATTTTGTATCAGATCGAGGGTACTCCCCTTAGGCACAAAAGTTGTAATTTTGGATAAAATGGGTGAGAAAGGTAGACAAGAAGATATCATAACATCACAGGAATGTTTGGATGTTTGGAACACATTTGTACCAAAATTATAGACCAAGATTTCTAGGGAGAAACTAAATAGGGTGCTCAAAAACCCTAAGGTTGTAGTCAAGCCCATTGGGTAGGGTTTTGACTTAAATCCAAATTAGAAGTCAATGACATTTATAGCCTTGGATATGAATTATAATACATCTAGACATTATTATGGGATCATTTTATATGTTTTAAATCTATTTACATGCAAAGGAAACAATGAAAAGGCCACTTTTGGCTCAGAGACAACACTAGGCTTGCAAAAAAAAGGAGAAAGGAGCTCGATAAGAGAAGTTTAGATGCTCATATATTCTTTGAGGTTGTGCATTGGAATCCAATAATGTTAGAGGTGTTATAAATGGTCTTGAATAGTGATATTGAGAAATTATCTTGTAGTTCCAAAGTCAGAACTTTATGAACAAACCTTAAGAGCAAAAAATAGGCTTAAACCCTTACTAGTGACTAGTTAGGGGAAATGGAGATGGAAATCTGATCTAATGGAATTATTTGACCATGAAAGTTATTGGAGGTTGTAGATGAATTTTTTAGGCTCCTTCCCATCCTTTTGATTTGTATATAATTGTACGAATAGAAAACAAAATAGGGTACTTTTAATTGTTTTGTTTTTTTTTTAGGTTACAAGAGGTTTCAAGAGATGCAATCAAGTTTTGGGAAAATACTAGAAATTGTACTAACTCACTATGATAATCTAATGATTTTTAAAAAAAATTAAGTGTTTAAATAATATTTGTTATCTCAACCATTCAAAATTGGCATAGTGAATACAATGGTGAGAAGGGTGAAAAATTCTAGTGTGAGCCTTTTTAAGATGTTCCTAATCCTTCTAAGGCCATGGAGGGTATTAAAACATGTCATTCACTCCCTCCCATGTATTTTCATAGAAATTTATGCCTTTTTAGAGGCCAAGTGTGAAGGGTGCATGAAGGAAGAGTTTTTTAGACTATAAATGGTGATATCTCCTTTTTAGATGATGCCATATGACCAAGACTATAACCAATGCATATAAAGGCATGTATAAAATAATTACCCTTCATTAAAATAATCATACCTATCCCTAATCAGTTTTGGGATGTTTAAATAGGGCTAATCATGAAGGCAATTTTTTTGAGCCAATTAAGGGAATTTTAAGCCATTTTTCATAAGTTTTATGACTTATATGGACACTTGGGCTTCTTGACCTTGCATTGTTCATCAAAAATCCTATTATCATGGAAAATTAACTCATTTTCTTATCTTTACAAATGTCCTTGTGACACTTGGACTTCTCTCTTCTCTTCTTTCTCTCTCTCAAGTTCTATAAGAACTAGCCTTTTTGGTCATTGTAACTTATGCTCCACCTGAGTATGGTCAATCCCTTCTTATTTTCATACCATTTTATCAATAATAATACTTACTTTTACCTCTTACATGACTATTCATAGTGTGTTTTACTTAGATGTTAGATCTTTCTTATCGAAGACTATGGATTTCTTAGCATGTTGTCTCATTCTTTCACCCTATTTATAGTTGGAAAGTTTTCTTCTTTTATGGCATGTGAAGTGTTATAGGAAGTTTCAAGGTTGAGTGAGTTAGTCTATTCACTATTTCCATTAAATGCCTCTTGTCTAGTCCTCCTAGCCTAAACATTCATCCATAACCTCATAATGTAATATTGACATGAGAAGATGTAGATTGGAGAAGTGTATGTTTGGTTAGTCTCTTGGTTTCATATGTAACATGTATTTGGGTAGAATTCATAAAATTATTTGGTGTATCACCTCCCTTAGGATAGTTTGTACTCAATTTTCTCTCTCCCTTTTGCCCCCCCACCTAAATTTTAGATGTATTAGTGATCCAAAGTGGTAAATCAAGGGAGTTAGCCTTATCCAGATATTCACATCATTCATAGGTTACCCACAAGCCTAGAGGTGTTTTAATTATGACACTTGGATGAGGAGAGTTGAGACATATCCTCAAAGGGTGAAAATCCAAGTGACAATAACTTTTTCCATTGTTGATGGGACTCTTAGTCCAAGAAGTTAAAAGATTTTTGGCATTATCATTTAACACATCAGCCTTTAGAGGCATCTATCCAAGCATCAATGGTGAATCTAAATTTATATCAAATGGTCAAGCAGCCTAGGTTTGAATTTTCAAGATTTTTGGTAATGTTAGTTTGTGTTATTTTTTACCAATGAGGTTTCATGGCTAATTTTGGTTTTGAGTTTTGTTTTACACAAGTTGGTGAGGTATTTCCATCTTATGACATTCCTAATAAACCTTTGTATGATTCTCATCAGCCTTGGTGTGATTCTTACTGGTCTTGATATGACCATTATTAACCCTAAAATGATCATTATTAGCACTATACTAGCCTTTTCATGAGTTATATCAGTCCTATATCTGGCCTCCTCAATATCTTTCTTTGCTTAGTTAACCTAGCCACTTCTCAACTCAATCCATTTCCACCTTCAATCAAACTCTTTTGGGGTATGATAAGTATATGTTAGATATTGATAAACTAAAAATACATGGTAAATATGTTTCTATTCATTTCATTCATCAAGTGAGAGATGCATTAGATCTGGTCAAAAGAGAGTGGACACCTATTGAGAGAGCCAATTGGCAAAGGCTCACAAGTGAGATGCTAGATGTGAGTTGCCTAGTTTCATCCTTGGAAGATAGACTAAAAATTCATGAGAAGTAGCCTCACCAAAAATATAAACCTTCATATCCACTTCCCCAACATTACTATCAGTCCTAAATAATTATTACTCATGAGCCCAATCAAGCTTATTAAATACATTCTTTTCCCAATCGATTGGAAGAGAGAGTTGAAAAGAGAAACCTTATTTTTGAAGAAAATATTGATAGGTATATTGAGTTGGTTAATATTAATATGTATTAGTCCATGTCATAAAAAAAATAATTGGAATATAAACTCATTACCCTCTCCAATTACATCCCCACCTTAAGAAGTGACCTCTGGATATGAGATTCCAAGTTGGATAAAAGGTGGAGAATCCAAGCCTAAGGAGATCCCAAGTTCCTTGAAAAATTCATCCACTCCTCAAATTATATCACCACATAAATAAAAGTATTATAATACTAAAATAATAAGCTATAATAAGATAGTATAATCATGGGGAAAGAAAGAGTATAGAAGCTTTGATAAGGAGTGTGATGTTGAGAATGAAGTTGATCCTTTGCAAGTCCTTCCCACCCTTCCTCAAGAGACATATTGATATCCATTTCAACCCTATTTTACCCCTCATCCTCATGAATATTATTATGAAATTAAAGAAATACTTTTCAAAGAAAACCTAGCCAAGAAAATTTAAGAGTTAGAGTCAAAGATGAAATTGCTAAGCTAAGGTGTGATCGAAGGTTTAGACCCAAAAGATCATATGCCTAAACACACCCCATCTACCCTTCCTTAAGAGAATTATAAATCACAATGAGATTTAAATTAATTTATTATAAATGGAAGGAATAAAACAAATCTATTCTATCCAAAGGTCTGCCTCCCCTTCCTCAAGAGCTCTCAAAAGAATACCCTGCATTTCACTCTCAATCTATTTTTGAGTTTTATGTTCCACCTCCACCAACTAGTTCATCTTGTCATCACCCAAAAAATATTTGAACTGATTTATATATGGTATGTGAACCTAAATATTATTTTATATTTGATAATAATTTATAACTCTTTCTTGAATAAAATATACCTCCTTAGTAACCTCATTGGGCTACGTCACATGATTTCAAGATGCCTAGTCTTGGCATCACCAAGAAGGAGAAGGATATGAAAGATCGTGCATCCCTTAAAAAATAATCTATATCTAATAAAAAGGTTTTATATGATCACCTCAAATATTAATATGAATATGGTTTTAAGAATGGAAAATAATTTCAAGTCATCCCTAAAGAGGTGGCAGTCTTAGAAGAATCTCTTTAGACTAAGTGAAAGTTGTTGTTATTAAAGATGATCCAATACCTCAACCTAAATTTTAATCACCCTCATATTCATTAAAAATTTAATAACACCAGCTTGATAACCTCATACATCAAGAAGAGAATATTGAAGAGGTAGTGGTTCTAAATGACAAAGAGGACAAAGATGATTGGCAGTTATAAATGAAGTTCTTTCAAGAGCTTGAAGAGCTTTGCCAAGTTGAGGGTCAAGTACATGAAAAGGTGAAGAATTATTATTCCATGGAGGACAATGACCAATATCTTATATAATATACAAATCTCCTTGATGAGATAGAAGAACTTGTAGCTAAGAAAAAACCCAATCTTATTGAGAAAACTATGGAAATCAAGAAGGTATGCCTTATTGAACCACCACTGTAAATTGTAATTGAGGATGCATATGATAAATTTGAGGATTTTTGAATGAAATAATATTTAATTTAAATATATAACCTATTTTTAACTACTTGGTTCTCATTGAACATCATGCCAATAAAGTTGACAAACAATATGAAAAATTTGGAGGCATCAATGCTAAAGGACAAAAGGCTACATGTCTCACTAAATCCTTCATGTCATGAATCAAGAAGAGTTTCAAAATTCCCCTTTGATCCAAGAGGTATTTCTCATCTTAGGCTAGTTATTTTTTTATTTAGTTTGTTTAGTTTGGTATGTGTGTTCCATAAGTGCTCATGAAGCATATGTGTGTTTATTTTTTCTTTGTGTGTCTTTTATTGTGTGGTTGAGGTAGCCATTGGTATTATCTTGATCAAATATTGTGGTAAAAGGTATCCTTATTTTTATTTTTATTTAAAATTAATCCCTAATCCCAATGTACTCATAAGGCTACTGGTTTAGTTAGTATAACAAGCATACTACCCATATGAGTCAGTGATTTGTTGACCAAATTTGACCCTATAGGTCAAATTGGGCCCCCTATAGGTAAAAAATTGACATTTTAGATGTTTTATAGGGTATAATATTTTTTCATGGGGTTTATTATAAGTTATTTCATGTCATACTAGCCTTGGTCTTAGTCATATTAGTAAATTTGTCATTTTAGATCATTTAGTGGGTTTTTAGGGGTCATAAATGCAAGTGGCATGGTTCCCAAGGTGTACGTGCGTATTTTTTCCTTTAAATAGAAAAAGAGGTCAGATTAACTATTAATAATGTTAGTTTAATCATAATATTTTAGGTTATCTAACTAAAATTCAAGAAACTAACTAAAAAGGGGGAGTTTGGCACTTGTACGACCCATGGGGGAAGGTGACACATGGGAGAAGGTCATAGGATGTATTTTGATATTCCTAACACTCATATTAGTTATTCACATGATTTTTAAGTGATAAATAAGGTATAAAACTATTTTTCTCCTTTCTTTCTCTTTTAGATATGTAAAAGTGATCAACAGGTTCATGTTTGGTACAGTCAATAGAAGAGGTTCTAGGTTAAACACCTTTGGCAAGTGAAATTACACTCAAATAGATTAATTTACATTAAAAAAAAATTAATAATGGTATCATGTGATTTATTAACCATCCACATGAAGTTCACTATATTTTTTTGCTTACTATTTCATGTACCCTATAGGTTTTGCTCTATTTTGGGCAAGTCCATACAAACTAGTTTGTTATGTTGAATCCAAAGTATTTTCACACTATTATAATATGATATACATGATTGGGTTCATGTTTCATGGTGTTTTTATGAGAAATTTATCTCATTTTATAAGAAGGTGCCATTATGTGCAGTCTCAGTCAATTTTCCACTTGCAACCATGTTGAAACACCCATGTATAGAGCTTGTCTATCTTGTTAATGAAATGGTAATTAGAGTGTGTTAATTGTCTAAGACATAAAGAGATGAAAAGAGTTAATTTTGTTGTTAAATAAGATACAAGACTAGTTACAAGCACATTCCCCACACCAATTAGTCATTAGAGACCACTACCTACCCTATTCCAGATGTTTGATAGAGGTTCTCATGTTGGGATAGTGTTATGGAGCTTGTATTAAAAAATAATTGATAAAAAATAATGCATCATAAGTATTAATATTAATTTTGAGTTTTTTATTAGACCATTCATCCACTTTTGTTGCTCCAGTCCATGTTTACTGCCTCCATACAACTCAACTCCACCTACAGGGGTATCCTTGATAATGTCATGTTAAGATAGGGAAGTTGATGAGTGTTTCAACATTTTAGGATTGTTAAGATTGAATTTGTATGATTTATGAAATAATATAATTTACCACAACCATGTATATCCTCTCTGATACTTAAACTCATATTGACTGCTTGTACCTGACCATGTCCACCTACAAGTGGTGTTGGCAGAGGTATGAAGGTACCTGTACAGAGGAGATTGAACATGTTAAAACATTATTGGAATCTTAGTGTGTTGAATAGACATGGAAAACTTGTATTTAGGGTTATATTAGTAAATTATAGTGGATACAAACTTCAAAATCATAAGATGACTGATTTAGGGATCAAATATCTAAAAGCATAAAATAGAGGTCTGGGGTGTTTTGTTGATATCTTGAAATAGAGATACTAAAGGGTTTGAAGAATATATATGGATATAAATTTTAGACTCTAGAATATAAAATATACATAAAAATTTTAGAGGTTATATTATCATTGGAGGATTATTTTTGAAGAGTTCCTATATGCACTTTTATGCACTGAGTTTAAGTAGTAATAGTTATAGGTTTTGAACTCCAAGGTGAATTTCCATTTAAAGGTTTAAATGTACACCATTTTTCATGATTTAATGGTATTATATGGTCTAATATAGTATTAATTACCTAAGTATCAGTTATATATGCTCATATATTATTTTTTAAGTCCTCATGTTCACCTACAGGTGTCTTAAACCTTGAGGCATACACCTACAGCTAACTGAGTATGGTAGTGAGCCTAATAAATGTGTTTGAAAGGTATGAAAATGAGTTTTAAGGTATATATATGGCTTATTGTGATCATAAAACACTATATATAATATTTTAAAATGTTATACCTAGGTTTCAAAGTGCATGAACACTTATACGGGTTACCCTTGAATGAGGAAAGCAGGGAATACAATTAAAAAATAACACTCAGTTTGATTGTAGTAGACTATAAGGATTATGTAGGAAGTTTAAGTGAGAAATATGAGGAGTTGAAGCACCTTAATAATAATAATTATATCCTCATAGTGTAGATAGAATAGGAAAGAGCATCTATAGGACCTCTCATAGTCAACTATAGTTGGCTATAACAGGCAGAGAACAAATGGATTGGAATTATTGGAGTGTTTATGGTCTAAACATGAAATAATAAGTTAAAATTATATATATATATATAATTATTATGGAGGGTTTAAATACATCCTATTCACTAATTTTAAATTCTATTCCATCCTAAATCTCTACGTACATGTGTAATATAATAGACAGGGTAGTACAGTCAAACCCAATAGAGCAAACATGGTTGGGATTGAAGATGAAGATGATTTATAAGGTTGATAAGTATATAAAACATTTGTAAAATTATATTGATCAAATTTTTACACCCACATGAGTTTTAAACAAGATAAAATATAACTCTATCAAGTAGCATATAGTTCATCTAACCAACCCTACACAACATTCTTTACATAGTCTACCTTGGAAACTTAAGGATTTGAAAGGTCAAATGATGTCATTAAGGGATAAAATTTGGTGGAGAAAATTATTAACACTTGGATAGTTCACTAAAATAATTGGTTATTCTAATAAAATTAGGTAGGTTCCCTCTATTTTGTCTTAGACAGAGAGCACTCCCCTTAGGCACAAAACCTACAATTTTGGAGAAAATGGGTGAGAAAGGTGGACCAGAAGCTATAGGAACATATCAAGAATGTTTTTAAGGATATATCACATGCATAAAAAACATGAGAGATAAATATTTCAAGGGAAAAACTAAATAGGGTGCTCAAAAACCCTAAGGTTGTAGTAAATCCCATTGGGTAGGGTTTTGAGTTAAAGCCAAATTGGAAGTCAATGACATTTATATCCTTTGATATTAATTAGAATACATTTTTTCATGATTATTATATCATTAAAGACATTTTTAAGCTATTGAGATGCAAAGGAAACCATGAAAAGGCCACTTTTGGCTTAGAGACAACACTAGGAATATAGGTAAAGGATAAAGGAGCTTGATAAGAGAAGTTTAGATGCTCATATCTTTTTAGAGGTTATGCATGGGAATAAAATAATGTTGGAGGTTTTATAAAGGGTCTTGAATAGTGATATTTTGAAATTGGCTTGTAGTTCCAATGTTATAACTTTATGAACAAACCTTAAGAGAAAAAAATAGGCTTAAACCCTGACGAAGCATTGATAGTGACTAGTTGGAGGAAATAGAGATGTAAAGATGATATAATGGAATATTTTGACCATGAAATTTATTGGAGGTTATAGAGGACTCTTTCAGGATCCTTCCCATATTTTGAGTTATATGAAATTGTACTAATAGGGTACAAAATAAGTTACTTTTGACTATTTTTTGTGTTTTTTAGGTTACAAGAGGTTTCAAGAGATGAAATAAAGTTTGGGGAAAATATTAGGACTTATAATAACTCACTATGTAAATATAATTTTTTGAAAAAAAATTTAAGTGTTCAAATAATAGCTCTCATATTAGCCAATCAAAATTGGGATAGTGAACACAATGTTAAGAAGGGTGAAAACTTCAAGTGTGAGCCTTTTTAATATATGACTAATACCTCTAAAGCCACATAAGGTATTTACACATGTAATTTTATCCTTACCATGTATTTTCATGAGAAATTTATGTATTTTTAGATGCCAAGTGTGCAGGGTGCATGAAGGAAGAGTTTTTTAGACTCCAGATGGTGATAGCTCCTTTCTAAATGATGTTAGATGACCAGGACTACAACCAATATGTGGAGAGGTATGTATGAAATACTTAACCTTCATTCCAATCATTATACCTATCCCTAATTATTTTTGGGATGTTTAAATAGGTCTAATCATGAAGGCAATTTTTTTTAGCCAATTAAATGATTTTTATGCCACTTTTCATGAGTTTTATGCCTTATATGGACACTTGGGATTCTTGACCTTGTATAATTCATCCCAAATAGTTTTTCATACATAATTAACTCATTTTATAAAATTGGCAAGTGTCCTTGTGACCCCTGGACTTCTCTCTTCTCCTCTCTCTCTTGAGTGCTATAAGAACTAGCCTTTTTGCCATTTTAACTTATGATCCACCTAAGTATGGTGAAGCCCTTCTCATTTTCATACCATTTGATCAATAATAATAACTACTTTAACATCTTATATGACTTTTCATAGTGTTTTTTACTTGGATGGTGGATATTTCTTAGTGAAGTCTATGGATTCCTTAGCATGTTATCTCATTCTTCCACCCTATTTTTAGTTGGAAAACTTCTTCTTACAGGGCATGTGAAGTGTTCTAAGAAGTGTCAAGGTTGAGTGAGTTATTATATTCACTAGTACCATTAAATTCCTTTTGTCTAGTCCTCCTAACCTAAACATTCATCCATAACCTCATAATATAATATTGATGTAAGAAGATGCAGATTGAAGAAGTGTATGTTTGGTTAGTCTCTTGGTTTCATATGTAAAATGCAGCTGGTTAGAAGTCATCAATTTATTTGGTGTATCATCTCCCTTAGGATAGTTTTCTTTTAGTTTTCTCTCTCCCTTCACCCCCTAAATTTTATGTGTAATAGTGATCCAAAGTGGTACATCAAGGGAGCTAGCCCTATCTAGAGATTCACCTCATTCATAGGCTACCCAAAAACCTAGAGGTGTTTCAATTGTGCCACTTGGATGAGGAGAGATGAGACATATCTTCAAAGGGTGAAAATCCAAGTGACAATAGATATTATAATATTTTTTATTATATGGATATTTTTTATTTTGAATGTATGGCAACAAGTGAATACTTTGTAGAATGGTTTATTTTGATTATATATTTACTGAATTTAATGGTTAAATGCATATAGAATTACCATTTATAGTATTTAATTTTATTTAAATTTTTATAGTTTTTATATTGTTTGAAATATTTAAATGTTTATTTTTGAATGATTGCAATGACTTAAGGGCACCCACCCATTTAGAGTTATATTTGGTCTATTATTATTATTTAATTTTGATCTTAAGACTATTAAAGTTTTAAAATTAAAGTCAAGTTATTTTTTTAAAGTAAATTAAAGTTAAAAAATAACTAATTAAATTTATTTATAACTTATTTTCTTAACCACCTTTTGAGGACATTATTTAAAAGGATATCAAGGCTACAACACAAAAGGATAAACATTACATAGATATCCTAAAGACTCCGAGTTACTTCAAAGTTTTTCATCATTCTCTTTTATGTGAAATATCTCTAAGATAATACAACTTTTACAGATAGATCAATAATAAATCATCTGATGATTAATTAATATGCTTAATCAATATAGGTATATCCATGTTTCTTATTTAATTTATAAATCGATTATTTAAAGTCTATTAAGTTTAATATCTTAGGATGATTGTAGATATGTAGTCATATGTACAAAATTCTAAATACTTGAATTGAATAACAATGATTACATCACCATGTGTGACATTTTATTGATCTTTTAAAAATGTAACAGTTGTCATTTTAAGGATATTTTGTACTAAAACTTGTTTCTCAATAAAATCTTATTCTATTTTATGTTAAGATGACTCTTTTCAAAGACTCATAATATGTTCTTATTTTTTATTAATCTTGTTTATTTTCAATTTTTATTTTTTTGTTTATTTTTAGATTTCATTTTCTATAAAATTTTCTCTTTGATTTAATTATTTAATACTATTTAGATTTGAGTTTCATTTTTTCTGTGTTATATTCTTGTTAGTTTGTATTCTTTTTACATTTCAGCATTATCTTTATCTAGTTTAATTTGTTTACCTTTTAGGTTTATGTTTTCATTTACTTATCTCTTTTAAGTCTATTAATCTAAATTATTTATTTGATCTTCATTTCTTAGGATTAACTGTTATGTTTTAAATACTCTTTTGATTTTTTTATCTTGTTTTTATATATTGTTTTAGTGTTTAGATTAACCTTTATAGTTTGTTAGTTCTTAGATTAATCTTTTAGTTAACTTAAGATTATATCATAAGTTTAGTTTAGGTTAAAGTACTTTGTTTATTTGTTTTTTATATATAGATTAATTCTAGATATTTGTTTTATAATTTATAATAGTTTATATCCTTATATTGTTATCAAATTAACATGTTAGTCATTATTTTAATTTCATTGTTTGGTTTTCATTTCCAATTTTTTTGTTTATCTTTTGGTTTGTTTTGTTTATTTTATTTGGATTTGTTTTGACTTATTAGAGATAAAAAGACTGTAAGCAAATTGATAAAATAGAAATAAAAAGGATCAAATATCTTTCCTTCAAGAGGTTGTCTAATTCATACACTTTCTATGTCAAATAGGTTATATTATTTCTCAAAATATTTTAAAAAACTCTTGCACATCTATAATATCATTTGTATCATATTAGATCCTTACTATTAGACTTGTATGATTCCATATTAACCTTCATGATAGGTGATAGGGTTGATTTATTGACATGATATTTTTTATCATCAATAAATTTGATGACTCCATTGGGGACTTTTTTAGAAATCTCATCTTTTTTTCTATTTTTTATTATTTATAGATGACCATTGGAGGTCCTCTAATAATACGATCTTTAATTGGCATTATTGATGTTCAAGTTGACATTATTTTTATGTGTTATAACATGCCTTATGATCTACCTCGCATAATTGAAATTATACTAGAGGCAAGTATTTCATGTGAAACACAATACCACATTTAGGAAACTAACGAACTAATCAAGTAGGAGAGAGAGAAAATCTTACTTACTAATCCTCAACCTAGAGTTCATTTTCTTTCCAATTATTTTCATCCTAAGAATATAATTTTTCCTACTTACCTTAATACAACTTTAGAGTTAAACTAGTTTGGACAAGTAGTTAAATTTACTAAAAATTCTAATGGGAGACCATCCACCTCAAATTTAATAGATACAAAAAATATCTCAAGACCTAATTCCTGGCCTCCAAATAAATATAAATGAATTTTAAGTAACTGATAATGATGTAGATTGTGATGATGGAGTAGTTCAACCTTTAGCAAATCCTTGGATTCATATAAATCCTATTAATATTGGAACTCATCTAGGTAAGCTTCCTTCATTAAAAAGTCTTAATATTCTTAAGTTCTCTATAAGTCATAGTGAATCATGGGAAGCTCATTTAATGCTTTTAGACTAATTTGTACAACTCTAGGTATTGTAAATGAAAATGTATCTCATATAATTTTCTCTCAAATGTTAGAAGTAAAAGCTGATCAAGACTTTATTACTTTCCCTCTAGTGTTATTTGTACATAGAATGATATTAAAGAATAGTTAGATATTTATTTTGGTAAACTTAAATAGGATTTGGATCTGGTCAATGAATTAGTAAATATTTTTATAGATCATTGAGAAATCATTTATCGATTTATTGATAGATTCACTAGACTATGATAGAAGATTTCACATGATGTTAGACATTCTAAAAGACTATCTAGACTATATTTTTGTATTTTTTTACCTTTAAAGTATAAAATAGATTTAGAAGATAAAGATATTTTATATTATGTATAAACCATAAATTTTTGTATTGAGTATAAAAAGAAGTTAAAACATGTCAATTTTAATGATATAATTACAACAATTTTAAACTATGATGATATTGAAATTTAAAATCCATTCATAGTCTTTGCAATGAGTTGGTCATCATTAAAAGATAGATTGATGATAATCCATCTTCATTAAGTAAATATTCGTTTCCTTAAAATGGTAAAATTAAAAAGAATTTTCATTATGTAATGTTTGTGAGTTGGATCATGATCCTAAAACTTGTTTAGCTATGCAAAAATTTAAAAAGTATATTCAAATAAAAGATAGTATTTCTATTGATCTTTCTAACAATATAAATATGTGTGTATCTAATGAATCTTTAGATGAAATCAAATCTAAAAATACTTACACTTTTAATATGAGATAAAAGGATTATTCGAATCAGAAAGATAACATGGTAAATAACCAATATTCTTCTTTTAAAAATCTTGATTAAAAAAAAGGTACGTAGAATAATGTTGCATATAATAATGTAATAATTAGTTCCCAACATAACAATCACTTATCCACTACATTTAATAATCCTAAATATCCTTCTTATAAGACCAAGAATTATACTCATATTCATCATCCAGATGTAGGAGTTT
Organism: Torreya grandis; assembly: GCA_037957365.1. NCBI lineage: Eukaryota > Viridiplantae > Streptophyta > Pinopsida > Cupressales > Taxaceae > Torreya > Torreya grandis. The sequence goes on from JARHVA010001466.1 coordinate 741,116, forward strand.
ATAACATTATAGATGATTTGGCTATTATTAAATTAGGGTTTTCAATATTATAGGTTATTATTTTATCAAGACAACTTGATAAAATTAATGATGCCATTGAAAACCCAAATTTTAAGGATTTGTTAGGATTTCAAAAATAAAATAATAATAATGAATAATATCAATCTATTATTTCTGCTCGGATATACAATCTTATTGTTGATTATATTCCACCTTTTTATGTATCAATTAAAATTTCTAAAAAAATTATACCTAATTGTATTTTAGATACTGATGCTTCAAAGAATATAATACCAATGTTTATTATTGATCAATCAAGCATTTCATACAAAATTGATATTAGGAAACTTACATGTTTTGATTTATGACACTAATATTTGTGATAAGTTTTATGATCTTGTTATTAAAATTACATAGAATGAAATAATTAGGTGTATGACTAATGTTCAAATTTTAAATATCCCTAATAATTATTCTATGCTTCTAGGATGAGATTGATCGAAATAAACTAGTGATTTTGTTGGAAAGGATACAACATGGATTTCAGTAAGAAATGAGATAGCCTTTATAAAAAGAGAAGAATCGTTTAGCAATCTTATTGATTCTTTACCTCCTATTATTTATTATGTTGAAACAAGGATTGGTACTTATGAGCTATTGACCTTATATGAACCTAGAAAATAGTAGTAAAATACTTTTTCAATGGATAGTTTATGGTCTTTATATTTTGATGGAGCTTGTTCACAAAGTGGTAATCATGCTAGAATATGTCTTATTTCTATTTTGGAAAAAATATTTTGTTATGACTACAAATTGTCTTTTGATAACACTAATAATACAACCAAAATTGAAGCTTTGTGCTTAGGTTTAGAAAAGGTGATTAAACTAAATATCAAATATCTAGAAGTCTTTGGAGATTTTGAGTTAGTTGTTAGACAAGTTAGGATAATTTACAAAATAAACCAAACTCATCTTCATCGATACACTCAAAATTTTTGGGCTTTTCTTAGAAATTTTGAAACTTTTAATATCACCCATATATTTAGAGAATTAAATATTTAAGCTGATAAGATTGTTGTTTTTGATTTTAGTCCCACTTTAAGTGAAAGTGAACCTAATATTGATTATTCATTTTTAGAAACTTTCAGACCTAAATTTCTTAACTTAAATGAAAATTGACCTATTTTCAATTGTGATGAACATATTGATTCTTTTATTAAAGGAAATTATTTTGATTATGATGATTATGTACTAAATTGTGGAGATTATTTACAATTAATTACTAATAAATTGCTTGTTGATTTGGTGAGTTTAGAATCAATGTTTACTTTGAATGATCATAATGATTTTTCATAGACTGAAGAACCTTCTAAGATAATAGTTGGATAAATTATTCCCATTAACCTTAGAATTGAAAAAGACCCTAAGATTGTTTATTAGGGAATACAATGTACACCTGATGAGAAGGTAAAATTCATTAAACTTTTTAAAGAATTTATTGGTATTTTGCCTAGTCTTATAAATATATAAATGGTTATGATACTAACATTATTAGACATGATATTCCTATAAAATATGGTATTAAACATGTCAAGTATAAAATAAAAAGAATATTCCCTTTGCTAAAAGAGACCATCAACAAAGAGATTGATAAGATGTTTGATTGGGATGTCATTTATCCTATAAAATATTCAGATTGGGTAGCTAAATTAGTACTTATATGCAAAAATAATAGAGATATTAGACTATGTGTAGACTTTAGATATTTAAACAAGGCTAGTGTAAAAGATAATTTTCATCTTCTAAGTATTGATCAAATCTTAAATCAAGTTGTAAGATCTGAAATGATGTATTTACTTGATAGATTTTTTGGGTATGATCAAATATTTATGAATCCAAATTATAGGCATAACATAGATTTTACTACTTGAAGCTGGACATTTAATTTTAATAGGATGACTTTAAATCTCATCAATGCAAGTGCCACTTTTCATAGAGATATGCATGTAGATTTTGATGATTTAATTATCATAGTCATTAAAGTTAGACTACCTTACATTTCATTCCAAAAAGGGAAAGAAGCATTTCGATCATCTTCATGAGGTTTTCACAAGGTGTATAAAGTATGGTATTTCTCTAAACCCCAAGAAATCTATCTTTGGTATTACTGAAGGTAAATGACTAAAACACATAATTTCTAAATATGGTATTTCAATTGAGCCTAAACATATTAAAGTGATTAAATAATTGTCATGACCTAAATATCAATCTATTCTTAGATTTTTGTTTGGAAAAAATAATTTATTATGTAAATTTATATCAAATTTTGTTGATAAATCTAATCCATTGCATATTTTATTGAATAAAAATTAGTCATATGTGTGGGATTCAGGTGTAGATTCAACTTTTAATAATGTCAAAAATGCTATTACAAGTGCACATGTACTTGTTAAACTTGATTTTACTAAATCTTTTATTTTTTATATAAATGCAACCGATAAAGCCATAGGTATTATGGTCACTCAAAGTGATGAAAATAGTGATTGTTGACCAATTTTTTACTCACAGGCCAAAATTGTTCACCTCCTTTCTTTACCATTCGAAGGCAGTTGTTCCAGGGTGCACAAGTTTATGCCAGTGTTTCTCTGTTTGGTTCAGCCTAAGTTCAACAGTGCTGAGAAAATTCAAGGATGGAGAAGTGCCTAAGAGGATGCCACATGGACCCGATGATGTCCCAGTGGATGTCAAGTTTAGCAGAACGGTTTAGTCATTGGTTCTCAAGTGATGACGCCTGAGAAGCCATCAATTTCAAGAGGATGGAATGTCCATTGGTTTTCAAAGTTTGACAGCTAGTTGAGTGTCAAATTTAGTGAAATAGAATAATCGTTTGTTTTCAAATCAAGGAAGCGATAGCCATGGAAAGGGGCTCAAAACACAGTGACCCACCAAGATGTTCACCCCAAGGGGGCTGAATGAGTCAGATAGGACAAATGGACAAGCGACAGGCAGGTGATGAGTGAGCAGTTAAGTCCAACTAATGAAAATTGGAGAAGTGACTTTGGAAAGTGAAATAGTGCCAGCAAATTGATCATTTTGAATGGTAGCAGCCAGCAGTGCAACTACTTTCTCTATTTCACATTAAATTGGAAGGCAAGCCATGTAAGTCACCCAAGCAAGAAATGCAGATTTTGAGTAGACAAATGAATAGCTCATTAATATTTTGAGCAACTTGTTTCTTTTCATGAAGGGACACGTATGCCACTTGTAAAAGAAGGAGCGCCAAATGGGCCTCTTTGCTTCTCATATATATTGTAGACTTGTTCATTTGTAATCATCTTCCACATTTGTAAGGCATAGCCCTGGCAAAATTTCCACCTGAATCAAATAAAAGTAGTTTTTACCTCCATTTGGATAGATATATCAGAGTATGTCTTAAGTGTTTGTTCTATGTCCAGTCATTATTTTCTTGATGCTTTCACAGGTTTAGCACCAGCATACCTGTTATCTACAAGGTGCCATCTCTGTAGCTAACAGGAGAAGAGCAGTATTTGAGAAGTGTGAAATAGAGGAAATTACTACATAAGTGTGCATCTCATAGCACCTTTGGTGATCTCTTTCTTTTTTTTATCTTCCATTAAGGCCTCCCTGCTAGTTTCCAGTAGCCTGGTCCTTCTGCCAAATGTGTAGTGTATGTATGTGTTTATCTGGTTTCAGTGTGGGTGTGTGAAGGTCACCTTTATTTTGGTACATCACCTCTTTAGAGTAGGTTTGATTTTCCTACATCTCTCTCCCTTTTCATCCCCCCCTTTATTATATCTATATGTGTGTGTGTGTGTTGCACTTGCTGGAACAACATGATGCATCAAAGGGAGATATCCCTTATTTAGAGACTCTCCCCTCTAGCTTCACTAGTCCTATAGGCAAGAGGGGAGTTTCCATTGTTTCGTGAAGAAGGCAGGAGCTCAGCGTCCTGCCAAGGGTGCAATCTTCTACGTCAATAGATTCTAGCACACCCAGTGGGACCACAAGTTTTTTACTTAGTAAAGTTGTAGGGTTAGTCGATGATCCTGTTATAGCAGAAGAACCACCAATATGGTACCGTGCGTGTCAATAGTTTTTGGCACGCCTGGTGGGACCAACTAGGATAAGTTGTGTCCACAGAGTTGAAGAAATTTTGGTGTGTTCTTCGACCAATAAGCCTTTAGAGGCTTTCACATCAAACACTAATGGTGACTCTGAGTTAAATCAACTAGTTAAGTAGTTATGGTACCATACCATCAAGAAACAACATTTTGGTATGTATAATCCCATCGTTTAAAGCCATGGACCCTGTTCTCCTTGGCCAGCATGGCTATGATCCTTACCAGCCTTATGTTGATTCTTATCAATTTCAATATGGCTAGCCCCAGCCCTTTCATGAGCTATATTAGCCTTATGCCCAGTCTTCTCAATATGTCACTGCTCCCACTCGACCCAGTCCCTTTGCCAATCAACCCATTTTTGCCTTCAAGTGAACACTGTTGGGATACAAAAAATATGTAATAGATCTTGACACCAGAAGGGGATGTAGCCAAGAAATTCCTGATCATAATGTCCATCAAGTGAGGAATGCACTGTGTTAGGTTAAGAGGAATGGGCTCCTATTGAAAGAGCCAATTGGCATAGGCTTACAAATGAGATGCTAGATGTGAGTGGTTTGATTGCATCTATGGTGGAGAAGCTGAGTATTTATGAGAGGCAACCTTACCATGTCTATCAACCTGTATACTCACTGCCCCAAGCATCATATTAGTCATATACAACCTCTGTTTATAAGCCAGATCAAGCCTGTCAAAGTCCTTTCCCTAATTATGTTGAGGAGAGTTCTAAAATAGCAAACCTTGTGTTTAAGGCTAATCTTGATAGACAGATCGAATTGGCAAACCTTCAGATGTAGTAGTCCATCTTGGCAGTGAGGGAAGTGGAATTTAAATCTTCACTACCCTCTCACGTTGTGGCCCCATCACCCCCAAAGGAGATGCCCAGTCTAAATTTCTTGAGCTGGAATCAAGTGGTTGAGTCACGAAATAGCAAGGGGGTGAAAGACATTGTCCAAGAGTGTGAGGTACAAGATTAAGTTAGTCCTTTTCAAGTTCCCTCCACCCTTCCTTAGGAAGCTCCTTGCACTTCATGGCAATCTTCATGCACTCCCCATCTCTATGGTGTTTCCCATGAGCTCTAAGAAGTACAAGGTGAGGATTATCTGGCTAAGCGGGTTAAAGAATTGGAAGCTAGGATGAGACTACTTAGAGAAAGAGAGATGGAGCTTTCAGACCTTATAGAGGAGCCAACGCCAAAAGACACCCCTTCCACCAATCCACAAGCTAATTTCAATATTGATGAAGTGTTGGTAAAGTGGAGGAATGAAAATCAAGAAATTTTGGCCCAAAGTCTGCCCTCTCCTATTCTAGAGAAAAATCCCTCTTATATGCCAAATCCTTTCTATCAGATGGCACTTACTCATTCTGACTCATCCGATGCATCAATTGATCCTACCCTCAACCCTATGTGTCTAGCTTTTCAGCACACCTCTTTTTAGATAGCTCTTCCTATACATGAGCAGACCCTCCTAAATCTTCCCTAACCTCCTCAAGTCTTTCAACATGATCTCCAATTTCCAAGCTAGAAGAAGGAACATCATGAACTAGCTCAGGACCTTGAAGATGATAAAGTTGCTACCTATTTATAGAAGCAAGATTCCAATCCCAAGATCATGAGCTGGAAGCAAATAGTGGAAGCTTGGGACAGAAAGGAAGAAGAAGAGAAAGGTTTTGCTCAAAACCTTGAAAAAGATGGGGCTGCTCGTACTCCTGATGATGATTGTGACTTCTAAGAAAGGCTTTTCTAAGAAGATATGGATAGGCAAATTGTAGAGTTGGAATTCAAAGAGAGATTCCTCAGCCAGTGTGTGATGGATGGTTCAGACCCAACAACATATTCTATGTCTGAACACACCCCACCTACACATCCCCAAGAGAGCTATCAGGCCATGCCTGATATAGGTGAAGTGTTGGCCAAATGGAAAGGGGAGAATCATTCATTTATAGTTCAAGGACTGCCTCCTCTTCCACATGTGTTCATCCATTAGCCTTCCACTTCACCCCTTCTCAAGGAGGAACCTGTCTTGAGGGAAGCAAGTGAAGAGGAGTATGCTCAATTCATGACTGATCAGGGAGACTTCATGAGTATGGATGAGGAGGAGATCACCTTAGGTGACATGGAGGAGCATGGACAATCTCTTGTTCATGCTTTGAATGATTTGTTTGAAATCATTGGGGTGAGTTGCACTGTTCTTCAAGGAGGCTATGAGCTAGATAAGAGTGGAGAAGGCAGCATTGGGGTTCAAACAAGTTTATAAGGGGGTTGTAGGCCTTTAAATTTATCCCTTTAAGAGGTTAGTGGATCTAAAGATATCTTCTTTGAAATCATCAAGGAGGATGGTCATACCATGGAACCCGAGCATGAGGTAGAAGAGAGCAAGCCAGTCAAGGGTGCATATCAAGGGGCTTCTGGTGATGAGCTAACAACAATTGATTTCTTGATGGGATACACCAGCCTGAAGAACCAATGGGAGGCAAGATCCCAAGAACAAATAGAGTAAGTATATGTTAGAAGCATGTATGAATCTCCACTCGAATATAATCCAAATTAGGTGACAGGCAAGAGGAGCAGGTCACCAGCTCTCCTTTTCATTCAGCTACTTGCCTGGTACCATAAGTCTTCTTACCAGGAAGGGGATGTTAGAAGTTTTCCCTTTGATCTAGGAGGGAATCAAAAAATACCTGGTTAGCTATATATAGTAGGTTGATTTCAGTTATCTTTCCCTATTTTCCCTAAGTGTTGTTTGCACAAGTAGTTTTCGTAGTCTTGTGTGTGCTTTCCTTTCCTTGGAGGTGGATCTGCGTGTTTGGTTCTAAGTTTTAATAGAGCTATTGTTGGTTCTCAAAGTTACTATTTGACTCCATGCCTAATGGATTTTCAAGGCAGCTGGATTCTAAGCATGGCAGGCATGCTTCCCCTATGAGTCACCATCTATTGACCAATTTTTTACTCACAAGCCAAAATTGTTCACCTCCTTTCTTTACCATTCGAAGGTAGTTGTTCCAAGGTGCACAAGTTTATGCCAGTGTTTCTCTATTTGGTTCAGCCTAAGTTCAACAAGTGCCAAGAAAATTCAAGGATGGAGAAGTGCCCTAGAGGATGCCACATGGACCCGACAACGTCTTGGTGGACATCAAGTTTAGCAGAATGGTTTAGCCGTTGGTTCTCAAGTGATGATGCCTGAGAAGCCATCAATTTCAAGAGGATGGAATGTACGTTGGTTTTCAAAGCTTGACAGCCAGATGAGTGTCAAATTTAGTGAAATAGAATAACCATGTGTTTTCAAATGAAGTGATATCCATGGAAAGGGGCTCAAAATGCAGTGACCTGCCAAGATGTTCACCCCAGGGGGGTTGAATGAGTTAGATAGGATGAATGGACAAGTGACAGGCAGGTGATGAGTGAGCAATTAAGTCTAACTGGTGCAAATTGGAGAAGCAACTTTGGCAAGTGAAATAGTGCCAGTGAATTGATCATTTGGAATGGTAGCAGCCAGTAGTGTAACCACTTTCTCTGTTTCACATTAAGTTGGAAGGTAAATTGTGTAAGTCACCCAAGCAAGAAATGTAGATTTTGAGCAGATAAATGAATAGCTCATTAATATTTTGAGTGACTTGTTTCTTTTCATGAAGGGACACATATGCCACTTGTAAAATAAGGAGCACCAAATGGGCCTCTTTGCTTCTCATATATATTGTAGACTTATTCATTTGTAATCATCTTCCACATTTGTAAGGCATAGCCCTAGCAAAATTTCCACCTGAATCAAATAAAAGTAGTTTTTACCTCCATTTGGATAGATATATCTAAGTATGTCTTGAGTGTTTGTTCTGTGTCCAGTCATTATTTTCTTGATGCTCTCAGAGGTTTAGCACCAGTATACCTATTATCTACAAGGTGCCATCTCTACAACTGACAGGAGAAGAGCAGTATTTGAGAAGTGTGAAATAGAGGAAGTTACTACATAAGTGTGCATCTCATAGCACCTTTGGTAATCTATTTTTTTTTTGTATCTTCCATTAAGGCCTCCCTGCTAGTTTCCAATTACCTGGTCCTTCTACCAAATGTGTAGTGTATGTATGTGTTTGTCTGGTTTCAATGTGGGTGTGTGAAGGTCGCCTTTATTTTGGTGCATCACCTCTTTAGAGTAGGTTTTTTTTCCTGCATCTCTCTCCCTTTTCATTCCCCCTTTATTATATCTATATATGTGTGTTTTGTACTTGCTGGAACAACACAATGCATCAAAGGGAGATAGCCCTTATCTAGAGACTCTCCCCTCCAGCTTCACCGGTCCCACAGGTGAGAGGGGAGTTTCCATTGTTGTGTGAAGAAGGCAGGAGCTCGGCCTCCTGCCAAGGATGCAATCTTCTGCATCAATAGTGATGATAAACCTATTGGCTATATGAGATAGGTTTTGAAAGATATAAAAATTAGGTATCCTCTCATTGAAAAAATTATTTTATCTTTAGTTTCTTCATTGATAAAATTGTGTTATCTATTGATGGGAAATAAGGTTGTTGTAAGATCTAATGTACATGTTTTTTCTTACCTTTTGCAGCAACCAACTATTCAATCAAGGTTAGTGAGATAATTTTTTATAATTTAAGAATTTGATATTAAATTCAAAACATCTAAAACCATAAAGGGAAATGATTTGGCAAGATATTTTTTAAAAATACTTCTAGTATAAATGTTTTGGTCTTATCTATTGATTATTCTTTCAATTTTAAACCTCATTTTTAGTCCATGAAAGTTTTTTATTTCTCTAATAAAAATAAATTTGAACATGAAATGAATGATTGGATTGTTTGTTGATTGAATATGATTGGTATCATGACTTGGTTTATTACTTTAAAAATCAAGCTTGTCCTAATAATTTAGACAAGAGACAAAGATGATCTTTGAGATTCCAAGCTTTCAAATTTTGTTTGTTAAAAAAAAATTGTTTTATAAGAATAGACATGGTGTTTTATTAATATGCTTAACCCATGATCAAACTCAAAATTCTCTTAGAGAATGTCATGAACGAATTTATGGTGGTTATTATGTGATAAAAACTAATACTTATAAAATTTTGTGTGAAATTTTTTATTGGCCTACATTATTTCAAGATGATTATAAGTTGGTTCATGCATGAATGCCTTGTGAATTATTTGTTGGTAGAGATAGATTACCAACCATGCCATTAAATCCTATAATTCCTAAGAAACCATTTACCAAATAGGGAATTGATTTTATTTATGATATTCATCCATCTTCTTCCACTAGTCATCAATATATTATAACTGCTATAAATTATTTTATGACGTGACCTGAGGCTAAATCACTTAAGAGTTCTATTATAGTTGAAGTCATTACAGTGTTTAAAAATCAAATTTTCTTTAGATTTGGTGTTCCATATGAAATTATTTCAGATAATAATCTTCAATTAATTTTAAATGAATATTTATAGTTTTTAGAAGGTTATTATATTATTTTAAGTCATTATTCAAAGTATTATCCTCAAGGAAATGGATAGGCTAAATTGACAAATTAAAATTTTATTGCTATTATGAAAAAAAATAGTCTGTGAAAATAAAAAGAATTGGCATCTTAATATTTTAAAGCATTATTGGTTGATTGTACTATTGTTAAAGTAGCTATAGGTTATAAATTTGTTTTAGCTTATGGATTTGAAGCTACATTACCTATTGAACTTTATATTTCTTCTACTCATATTGATATATAATATTTATTAGGTGATACTAATTTTATTGAATAAAGACTTAGTGATTCGATAGCCTTAGATGAAACTAAAACCACTGTATTGTAAAATTTAGAGAGGGATAAAGAAAAATTAAAGAAATTATTTGACAAAAAAGTATTTAGTAAAAGTTTTAAAGTAGGTGATCTTGTTCTTTATTGGGACAAAGAACATGAAGATTCAGGTAAACACCATAAATTTGATTCTTTTTTGTTGGGTCCATATAAAATTATGGATGTGCTTAGGAAAAATAATTTTCATTTACAAGATATGGATGGAAATTAGATGCACTACTTGGTTAATAGACATCATTTGAATTCATTTCATCAAAAGCTCAGTTTTCATTTTCTTTCTTATTTTTTTCTTTTGATTTATTTTCTTTTCATTTTTGGTTATTTTCCTTTCTATTATTTTTTTGTATTGTGTTCCTTCTAACTAGATCAATATTTTGTTACACTAGCTGAGGCATTAATTATGTTGAAGGAAGAGTATAATGGAATCTTCTTATCATTGTAAGTATTTCAATTATGCTTTATATACATGACATGATTAGTTCATATTTTTATTTTATGAATAAGTGTGAACTAGTTATAAATAAATTGTAATCATTACTTATTTTCATAATTTGTACTTATAATCACTTAAAAGTGGTATTTGAGTGATAAGAGTGCTACTTGAGACTACATATTACTAACTTAGCCCTAGACCTATCCTAAAGCCTATTATCACACTTATCCACCCTTTGTACAAGCCACAAGCATCCATAGTCATCCATAAAGTAGTCTCAGACCCTCATTTCCTAATCTTGGCCCTTTATGCCTAGTGTTATTCCACTTGGACTCTAGAACCATAATAAAGACACTAGCACCATATGGAAATAGTGTCCAAAAAAAGTGTTAATATATTTTTCCTCTTTTTCTTACAAATGGATATCTTTTCAAATCTAAAACCCCCTAAGATCATCTTAGACTTCTTTTATTACCCACACAAGCATCAAAATAGTATAAATACATTAATTGTATCCCCCTAACTACTAAATGTAAATTAAATGCAAAGTACACAGTCAAACTCAGAAAAAGTTGTGCACAATTAAGGTTATCAATCCCTATTCTACTCTACTTTCGTATACTACCATCTATAGCAGTCTTAAGCTTAGATTACCAAATTTATAGTCAGGCACTTTCAAAACACTCAATTTAACTATAATAATAGATTAAATTACACTTGCACCAACACTTAGGTGGGGAGAACTACATTAGACTTGTTCCCTCTTCAAGGTATTGGTATGTAGGCAAATCTCATCATAGTAGGGTGTTGAGAATGTCCAACCTACCCCACTAACAAACATACTTTTTAGATCATGTCAACTAGATACCCTAACTACATGTAGGATTAGGGTTTACTTACTAAATAATCCATTACAATAAAAATACATGGTTTCAAGACTCATGTATGTAGGAACAGACCTCAGATATCTAGACACATGTGCACCCAAAAACTCAAGATAGTCCTATATAGAGGACACTACTGCCAATATCATGACACTACTACCACATTTTCAATAATGACACTATTTTCCAATTATGAAACTATTATCTAGGATGGTTTATGACACCAAGATATAATTTTTAACACTCAGACCAATTTCCACCTTAATTTCTAGCACCCAGATCATACATCTCAATTGTTTTCCATCTAAGTTCTTACTTGCATTATTTATTACTATTTTTAGAAAAGTCAAAGCTAGTCAATTTTGTAACAAATCATTATTTGTATTTATTTCATATTATTTTCTTTATTTATCCTTGTCAACTCATTAACAAATATATAGGATTTACACTTGTTAAGTCTTAAAAGATTAAAACATTTGGTGAACCTGACTTACTTAAAATATTACACAAACCTTAACCTTAGATAACCCTAGGGTTTACATTTCCAGCATTCATATTTTAAATTTATGCATTTTCTAATTTTACTTGATATAATCATGATAATAATGATAGAAGAATTTTATCAATTTTTGTTTCAAATTTTAGTACTTTCATTTACATGCATGTTCCCTTTATTTCAGAATGAACTCTGAAAAGACATAAACACATGTATAGATGATGATTTATATCAATTGAAATTCATGTCATGTTTCATTATATGTTTTGAGGTGTGTTCACATTATTAATTTATAATAATGTAATTATTTTTAGATAAATAATAATACATTAATATTTGTTTGTGTGGTATATTATTATTATGAAAAATAACAATAATATATGTGGTTAACTTTATTAGTGTTTGGTAGTTACTTGAATATATTATAATAACAATATATTCATATATAGTCATTTGGTTAGTCAGGTGATTTTTTAGTTGAGAGATTATAGGTATCTCACCATTTTGAATATAGGAAACTCATTTTCTATATTTTTGTAATCATCCAAATAATTTTACATACAGACAGTGTGAGAATATTATTGTGTTTGAAATATATATTCTAGTGTTAATCTTTCTATGTGTAAGTCTGATCTTCCCCAATATCTAGTATCAAAGTGATGTTTCTTCTAGGAATAGGCTTGTGATAATGAGTTCATGAGGATTGGTATGGGCAGTCCTTTATCCTTTTCCCTTGAGAATGAAGAGTATTTGAATTAGGTGAATCCCAAAGAGAGTAATGTTTTGTGTAAATCATATAATAATAATAGCATAACCCCACCTAAGTGAAGCCATTCATATGCAATAGGAGAAGCATCATATTATGCACATTCTATCCAAAGACTAAAGCCATTATTATGAAAACATCCTAGATTTAATTTACATTGGATTCAATGCTTGGGTTAATCATCCAGTTGGTCATGCCATTCAATGACCTATTGAAATGGTTTTGAATGCAGTCCCTTTATGATTGAGCTCCTTGATCTGGCTCATCATAGTAGTAATGCTAGCTTGCTATTAAGATTTTGGTTTTAATTAGGACTATTGACTCTACATTGGTCCATTCCAATATTGCATTAATCAACCTAGACATTAATATAAAAGCCTATGGTTTCATGAATCATAAAGGCTGGTAAATTCATTATGTAAATTCTACTGTGAGTAGGTTTATCAAGTTTCATATCATCTATAGTTAGGCAACATAGATGGTATTCACATTTGGTGTAGTGAGTGTAAATCCTGTGGAAGAGATTTATAGCAATTTAAAAACTAGTGTTGGTGTTTCCTCAATATTCAATAGCTCATCTTATAGACTCTTCTCTACATGATAGGCAAATGATCTCTACCCAAAAAGACATACAATAATCTACCATTTCCACATTATAATGTCTCCACCTCACCTTTTAAAGTTGGATTATTTTTCATGAAACCTATCCACATGCCATTCAGATCCATACATAATGCATAGAAGAAAGGAGAAGAGATTTTTCTTTGAATATCTATTAATGTGTAGTGGAATCCATTCAATCACAACATCAAATCTCACCAAACCATCAAGCATTTCCACCATGTATCCCACCATCTATGTGATTCAAGATTTATTCTACCTTACATGGCATCATCAAAAGAAGCTTCTAGTTATCAATAATTCTTTACTTTATTTGGTTTTTAACTCTCATTGGTTATTATGTGGAGTTTATTAAGTAAAGACAAGTGAGACATTATAAATACATGTAGTTTAGGTGTTTGTTTGTCTTTTATGAAAGGATTATTTAAAATATTTGAGTTTTATAAACTCTATCTTTAATTTAAAGTCTATTATATAGTTTAATTTTTAGGCATCTCAGGATTAGATTCATAAAGTTCATTTTTCAAGTTAGAGGGTCTTCCAAATAAAAATTGTCATATCATCATAAGTTTAGTCATAACCATTAAAATGGTTTATGTCATAAAAAATTCAAAAATGTCAAAAGATTAATTTTTAAAATGTGCCATCAAAAGAGTCAAAAGATTAATAGTTGGTGTCTAAGTCAAAATTGTAAATAATATTATTTTAAGGATGCATTTTTGCTTGTATGTGATATTCAAGTTATGGGGGGTGGGGATTTTCCACAAAATATTCATACAAGAGCTTCATCAACATATCAAATAAGTAACATATATTAGAGGGTAGATGAAATGAAGGCTAGAGGTTTTATAGCCTCTCATTAGCCACTAGTAATGAGGCCACTTCTACTATAGTGGTGAATTTTCTTTTCAATCGTGTGTTTGATTTTAGTTTTTGTGTGAATAAGAATAGATTATGTATGCCTATTCACATTTATAATAAGTGAATTGAAAACTACTCTATAATTTCTCTAAAAATGTGATAGTGAAGAGAGCTAATAATTGTACTACACATCATAATGTGGTTTAGGTTAAGCCACTTGTAAAACCATTTTGGTTATTTATTAGCCATTTACAAAACTATCTATAAGTTTTGTGATTGTCTTATGAAAATCATCGAATCATGAGTATAGGGATAGATATGAGAGAAATGTGTTCCCTATGTTCACATTAATAGGTTATAGACTAGGGATTAATAATGTTCATAAGGGGTTTAATTTTGAGGTATGTTCACATTATTAATTTTTAATAACATAATTATTGGTAGATAAACAATAATACATTAATAGTTATTTGAGTGGTATATTACTATTATGAATAATAACAATAATATATGGGGTTAATTTTATTAGTGTTTGGTAGTTATTCGAATATATTATAATAATAATATATTCATTTATAGTCATTTGGTTAGTTGGTTGATTATTTAGTTGAGATATTATAGGAATATCACCATTCTAAATATAAGAAACTCATTTATTACATATTTTTAATCATCTAAATGATTTTACATACATATATTATGTTTGACATATATATTCTAGTTTTTGTCTTTATCTATGTAGCTCTGATCTTCCCAAAGAATATATCTATGATGTCATTATTCTCTTATGTGGAATTCAATTAATAAATAAATCCTTACATACATAGAGGACCTATTGCATAAGCTAACAACTAGGTTTCAAGTTTCAATGTCATATCTTATGCACAAGAAAGAATCTCCTTCTCCTCCTCATTTCCATGAAGGTTATAACTACTTTCCCTCTAACCATGTATATGTTATCAATCCTCCATGAGATGAAGTATCCTATACCATTATCACTAATCCCCATACTTAGCCTATTTACACCTCTTCCCTATAGGGTGTGTGCCTACATGTCCAATTAGAAGTAACTAGGGTTTACACTTGTGAGACTCTAAGGGATAAAAATATCAATATGAGTAAGCTAATATTATATTTACAAAATTAAAATAATTTATTAAGTGAAAAGATAACATTATTGGAAAATCACACTACATGTAAATGGTCCTTAGAATATTCTAGTGTAAACCATATATATTCATCTACACCTAGCAAAGTTATGAATAGCACTCTTTCATATCCAAATCATAAATCGCAATAAATTACATCTACAACTAGTGATTCAAAAATCATTCAAAGATAAAATAAGAGTTCAAGTGAGGTACTAAGAGAAATTATTAAATCTAAGTTGATCAACCTACCACATCTACATCCAATGAGGAGATCCAGATATTATTATGCACATGATAGAATGCATGGGAACCACACCTATTCATGTTTGGCATTGAAAAGGAAAATATAATAGCTAATGGATATAGATGACTCAAATAGTGACACAGCATCCAAATAACATACAATGGCACATATATGATTTTAAAAGGGGTCAAATTTAGAAGTAAAAAAATGGTTACCAAAACATAACTCAGAACAAAAAAAGGTTCAAAAAGGATAATCAAAGTAAGAAATAATAAAAGCATGGGAAAAACAAGAAAAAGATGAAAATATACCTCTCTAAATGAGGCTCAAATTTCAAATCAGTGTGCATTTGGTTAAAAATATCTATAATAGTTTGATTATCACGGTCAAGTTTTGGACAAGCATGCCCAAGGCATCACTTATCTTATTCTAGTAGTTGATAATTTTGGTCAATAAGATTTGGGATTTTAATTCATAGATACATTTTATCAAGGCAAAAAGTCTAGATACATAGGAAATGTTACAAAAAGAGTAAGAACTTAAGTTGTAAAGTCAAAATCATGATAAGCCAACAAGCATTCTCAAAAAAGGATTTCTAGAAAAAAAACCTCCGCAACACCATATATCTACAATAAGCACAATTTTAAAGGGAAAAATCAAAATCAATACTCCAAATCATAATTTAAAAAGGTCAACTCCATAGTATGAGATAATTCCCTCTAGCATTCCAAGCTATTAGGATTTTGGTGATAAATAATACTTAGATTCCTACTACAACACCATTCAAATCCAACATAATAATCACACTACATGAGATATCATCATTCCTATTTTTGAAATAAGCCACATTGATAGTGAGTCTCCCATGAGACTCATTGGTTAGTATTGTTCTTCCCTTATTTTACATACTTTACTTCTCTCTTGCTTCTTGTATAAAGTTTCATTTTCATGTTGCTTATACATAAATTATTTCCAAAAAATACAAAAAAATATAGTATGCCAAAACACAAAAATATTTACTTATTTACTCAGAAAATAAAAATTACAAATTATATGCATTGTTATGTTTACACTTATTATATTTGCTACACACTACATATGTTAGCTATCTTAGTATGGTCAATTTTATCATAAATATATGTTTCACTTATTCTTGTCGAGTGCTTGTAGATTTATACAGGACTCAGGTCCACTACCTTGATCCATATTTACTACAATCTATCCACTAGAGCACATACACAAATATATGGATCTTCATTTGACACATTCACCCACCTAGGGGTACCTTATACACAGTTTTGATTACAAATTTCTATCTTTATATAATGTACATCATATATTTAACATTGTTATATCATGATATTGATCATGCTACACTTACTCAAATATTTTTTCAGATATTACAACTTTAGACTCAACATGTATACATCCTATCTATTACATAGATTTGTATTACATATTCATGTATACTTTCATTTCTAGCTTACCTAGTTTAGACTTGATTATATCTCTATGCTTCTTTTATTTGAGGGAATTTTAATATGCCATTGTTATTTGGTTCTACAACACTTCTATTCATAGTATGTATGTTTTGGACATGTGCCCATGTCCTTGTGTATTCCCTCCAGATTATGTATACATACATTTTAACATGTCCTTCCATGTGGCTCTAAGCCAACTTTATTTTTACTTGTGTATGTGGACATTTGAACATGTCCTTGCATATCTTTTCTTTTCATATTTAGTGACATGTGCCCATGTCCCTTGTATTATGGCCCCTTGGCCTAATTTGTGTGCTTTGTGTTTTGTATGTATGCTTTATTATAGGCATAATGGCCATGACACTTGTCTCTTGATTATTACACACTTTATTTTTAGATGTCATGAGGTACCTTATGCATCTCCCCTCCCTACTTGGGTGCCATGATGGGCATCATGCCCAATCCCCCTAGGTAGTGTTGACTAATTTTAACCCCTAAGGTCAAAATGTTAACCGCTATAGGCAAAAACTTGCTTGTCAAGTGTTAAAACCTTGTTCATATATTTTTCATGTCTTATGTGGTCTTATAAAGGTATTTATAAAACCTTGTTAGCATAATTTAAGGATTGTTTTAAAATATTAAGGTAATATTGTATCTTGGTCTTATGGTGAACTAAACATGTCATGAGATATAAAGGGTGAATCCAATAGGTTTCATAGGTCCTTAAGTGTCCCTAAATGTCATTTCATGCCTGTACCAACTTGTATAAAGATTTTATGATGGTTTGGAGAAGTTAAGGTTCTTTTGCAAACTTTAAGGTAATCTTTTATGAAGGAAATAGGCAATTTTAACTAACTCCAATGTATACCAAATATTATAATATTACTAAACCTTACAAGACACTTTCCAAGATTCTTAGAGGAGTTACATAACTACCACATATGTCACCAAGTCATAAAATGGTTAGAATCTTGTAGTTTAATGCTTAAGAGGTAGTTTTTAGGCACTTGTACAAACTTAATGAACTCATCTTTAGGTGAAAATTATGCATAGGTGTCTCTTTGAATTCTACAGGTCAAAATCATGTTTTTTTGTAGGGTCAAGTCTTAGGAGTCCAAAAAGTACTTCGTTCTCTCCATCACTCTATTGGCAAGCTCTAGAAGGCAATTTTCACATGGATGGTATAGCTAGGGGAGAGAGAGTTAATATTTGATGTTTCTTCCAAAGTAATAGGTCATAAAACCATTAAAATTTATGGCATTGTTTTGTAGATCCATCCCTTTTCCTTTATAAACAATCTCTAAGAAGGCAAGGTGGTCTAAAATTGCTAGTCAACTCCACAAGCTCACTGTTTTTCCTAAAGGTAGTTTTAAGATGGTTGAATACATGAGATAAATTTTAAAAGTTATATATGGTGTGTACATGCACCTTTAACATTTATATAAGTCCCATTTCACATGTGTGGGCTCAAAAGATCAAGAAAACTACATTTGCACATAGTTTGTAGGGTGATTGTCTTTGGTTTCTTGATTGTTTCAAGATATTCAAAAAAATGAATGATGATGAATTTTATCCATCACATTTAACTTCTTTCTAATTCCATATAGCTCTTTAAAATATTCTCAAGTGCTTCACTCTCATACCATTATGTCCAAGCAACATTTAGTGTTTCCTCACTTTGAGACTATGTGTGAAGTTTGCTTACATAAGAATATTCGTAAAGGTTTTGTATTGTAGGAGAGTGAGATTATTTATTTCATAAGTTTAGTGCAATAAACCAAAGGATAAATTTTTTTAGGGTGAAAGACATCAAGCTAGCCTCATTCAAGGCCTAAAACATAAGAATGCATTATGTAAACATTATGCATCAAGATTCTAATCTTGAAGACCTAATAACTGAGGCAATGAAATGTCTATATGATTGTTTTCAATATAAGACTAGTAGAGAAGATATGTATCTTCAAGCTCAATGCCCAATACACCCAAGGATAACCTACATACAAAAAGTCAATTCTTGGATAGTTTGAATCTTTGAATTAGCATGAAGATACCTAAAGATACACATATGAAATCTAGAGATCAAAATAAACTTGTTAAATTAGGGTATAACTTCATATCACTCTCATGTAAGGAAAAATTTCATTAAGAGAGTAAAGACCCAAACAAGCTTACAGGTAGAGTTAGGTTGTTATCATGAATGGCCAAATAGAATAAGATGTGATTCTTGAATAAATATATAAAGAATAGAAAAAGGATAAATAATATTATAACATTGTGATGTATATCATTAGGATGTTTAGTGACTTATATAATTAATTTTTTAAACTTAAAATGTACTCAGATCAAATGACCACCTATATGTAAAGTGATATGGATTCAAAATTGAAAAAGGGGTAAAGTGAAAAAAATGATAATATGTTTGGATATTAAATGAATGAATAGGCTAAAAAGTATAATTTAGGTCCAATAAACCTAAATTTAGGTTAGAGGGAGGATTTGCAAGGCTTACTTCAGCCTATAGATACAACCAACTTGTCATCTACTTGCCTACCTACATGAAGTGGTCTCATTAGTTTGAAGGATAAATTAAGCATAAGGTATAATAAAATTACTTAAATTTTTTACTATTACATTATCATGATCTCTAAATATCCCTCAAACTCATAAACAATAAGGCCAATGTTGAGTATGATCTGATTAGACCTCTGAACCTAAGACCATACACAGACATGTGTGTTTCAAAATAGTGAAGAATTAGTCTATTGAGTATAATACAATAACATGAGGATTTTGAGGATGATATGGAGACTCAAAATGAGAATAATATGATCTTTTAACCCTCTAAAATTTAATATAAGAGTAAAAATAGACCTCTAGGGTCAAAAAACTTCGTCAATCAATAAACCCTCATGGTAAGAAAATAGATTACAGTCTTTTAAAAGCCATTGTTCATTGTAATGTGATGAATTGAAGGGAATTTAAATTTGGGATGATATGGGGGTCTTCATAATCCATTATCATGGTAATAATTTTTTATTTTAATACCTACAAGCCATGAACAAGTGACAGGAGTGCAGGGTAGTCATAAAATGCATATTCAGCCACCCAAGAAGAATAAACTTTTCTTAGATCTTACATGAGAATACGAATGGTGGTAGGATATATTAGGGGTGTTTATTAGGGTATATTAACTCAAAACTTTGGGCATTGGTTTTCAATTTAAGGGCATGTACTATATGAATCATAATTAAGATTATAAGTCACCTTAAACCCTCTTAAAACCCTTTTAGTGACCTGATGAGAATAAGGTTGATCTAAATGATTTAAAATGAACTTTTATAACAATTTCATGACCTTGGTGACATCCATAACTCCCATAAGTAACATTTAAAACCCTTAGTTGGCATGTGCAGGGATAGAGGTGTACAAAATTACTCATAAAATAGGGTTGTAGTTGTGTTTATGAGTATGTAGGGTATGAGATGATCTCTAGATCAATTACATAGGTTTGTAAAGACTAAATAAATGTTACACAACCTTATACTCACATTTTTAGGCTTCCCAAGAAGTTTTATGAGCTCTACAAGTCATCTACTTGGTCAAGAAGGTGAGAATGCATTGATTTACTAATCATATGGCCTACCTACAGACCTATTAAGCACTTAAAGATACATCTCCTTAGTGGATTAATTTTCCTAATGATGTTTTAAAATTTAAAAAAAAATCATTCCAATCTTTAGAGTTTGAAAATTTCTTTCCAAACTTTTCAACTATCTTTCAAGCCTATACAAGCTCCTAGACTAGGGTTTTTGACCATATAATGGTTGACCTATTTGTATAGGATCTTAAGAGATAAAAATTGACATGAATAATTGTCTTGGAATGGGTATATTCAATCATATACTTCCCAAAATTTTCACATGTGTGGAAGTGATTTTGGGCCAAGACTCAGTTTCTAGGCAAGGAGGCCTAAGGAGAGAGAATAATAGAAAAATGACACTTCCACTCAAATTCAAGACATGAAACTTGGCCTAGATATTTAAGGGGATAATGAGTCCTCAAAAATATATTAAATTAAATATATCCTCCATACATTATTCTACACAATGAGTTTTACACATATTCAGGGCTACAAAGAATGAGGCTAAATGAGGGATTTTGATGCAAAATGGAGTCTTGGAGAGAGTTTGATCACTCCAAATGAGTTTTTCAGGTTTAATATCATGTGAAGATGTGTATCATGGATAATAATCTTAGTTTTAAAATCAAACTCATGTTTTGAGCTATTTGGCCAAGATTGGCATAATAAGACAAGATGGACTTCTATACACCTAGCAAGAGAATAAAGTGATGTATCAAAGGGAATATTTAGAGATCAGATAAAAGGTGTCAATATTAGATAAAAATATCATTTCAACATTACCTAACCATCAATTAATCCACTTGTCATTCCATAAGCCAAGATAAGGGGCAGTTTTCAAGAGCAAGATCAAGGTGTTAAGCAAGGGTTGAGACTTTCACACCACTTGGAGAATAAATACATCTTTAAGAGAGCTACACATGTCTTATATGGTCTGATGAAATTGTTTCATAAATCCTCTTTATTTATTTTAACTTTATCTATAAGACAAACACTTGCCATATCTCTCTCTAGCTTTCTCCCTTCTCTTCTCTCCTTTTTTATAAATTACACCTTGTTTGGATGAGATTGTATCCTCCACCTAGGTATGGTGAAGCCTTTCCCATTTTCAATCCTTCGATAAATGAGAAACTTCTATTTTACCTCCTCTTTTGACTAGTTTCAATATGTTTGTGTGATTATTTAATCTTGTCAAATGACTAGCTTTGCTTCCTTGACATGTTTATCCTTTTCTTGCATTCATATTCAGTTTGAAACTTCTTTAAAAGTATATTGAAGTGTTTAAGTGGAGTATGAAAGGTTTAGTTAGTTTTATTTTCATTTGGTGTCACTATATGACCTCTTGACAACTCCTCCTAGTCCAAGCATCCTTCACAACCTTCATGAAAAATGTTGATGTAGAGAGGCAAATTTGGAGTAGTGTTTGTTTCAAGGTAGTCTCATGTTTGAATTTCATTTGAAATTAGTTAGTAGCAGTCAATAATTTTGGTGAATCACCTCCATTGGATTAGGTTTCTCTATCTTTTCATTGCAAGTTGATAGATTAGTCTAATGATTCTAAGTGATACATCAAGGTAGCTATCCCTTTAACCTAGAGATTCAATCCAAGTTTAGTCCACCCATAGCCTAGGATTATTTCCATGTTATTCTAAATTTGGAACACTTGAACTACCTTCCAAAGGGTGCAATTTTTTTTGATAATAGGTAAAAACCTAGTTTCTACTCAGATTTATTGTTACATACATTGTTATATCTATATTAATACCCTTGTAAATGTTATACATGACATACATCTTACATTACAAATTCATGCTCAAATTTTCTTGAATTATGATGTTATGTATGCATATTATATTAAATTATTATACAGATATCATATATGATCTAGATAACACACATTTTATAGAGATTTTTATTTTACGAATAGTTATTTCACATGTTCAACAACTCCCCTAAAAATATGGATCATTAATAGGGGTTTGTCACAAATATTAAGCTCTTATAGTGCATTCATAGTACATTTTTAGCACACATGCTCAAATTACAGAAAGTCAAACTTAGGTAAACATAGTGGGAAAATAGTGATATAGAGAGCAGTATAGTTTCTTATAAATTGGACCAAAAGTACACTAGCACCTAAATTAGAACATTAGTGCAACATGGTGCTACTATCCAAGATATAGTGTTACTGTATAACAGCCTTAGTTTCAAAAAAACCTAGATTGGATAGAAAATTATAGTAGGTATAGTACAAGTTTGCACATATTTAGTTAAAAATTTATTAATTTTATCAAATTTGCCCACATTCATACTATTTCAACTCATATTCATACCAATTTGCTCAGAATTGTGGAACCACGTATGACATGACCATTCCCATATTTAGTTTAAATACCTAGATACATTTTATTGTGACTCAGTCTAAAATTCATATGCTTAGATATCATATTTGGAGGCATGTGCATGGCACATTATTTTTGTATGCTCACTTACACACCAATTGATCAGATGAAATGATAAATTCCATGTCATTATATACATTATATACATCTGACATCATATTCTAGGTTGCACACTAGTTTCATGCCTTACTCCATCTATCATGGTTGGCATTCTTGAATGGCCAAGAGCTTACATGTCTAATTAGACATACCTAATTAGATATTTATAGTTACATTACATAGTTTTAATTTTAGATGCATATACTACACATGGGTGGGAAATGATGGAATCATATCCTACTTGAGTTATTTATCCATCTACATGAGAGGGTTAGACACACCATCATTATAATCCAAGCTATTCACAGGTCATGATCCACCAAGCAGAGGTGGGAAATGAAGGAGTCAAAAATGGATTGATTTCTTGAGCCACCCACACATGAGGATTGAGTAAGCCATCAGCTCAGACCAAGATATTCACTGATTGATCACTATATATATACACACACACAAGTTTATGCATTGTTTCATGTACCTAGTGAGGTGTAATCATTTATATCCTCTTTGTTATCTCTTTACCCAATTTTACTTGATTTTATTTATTTAATTAGTTTAGTCTTTTTATTTTGATATCTCTTTAGTAAGGATTGATTTATGCACATTTCACTTGTAGGACAAATATTAGATCATGTTTCACATACTTAGACCTAGCTCCATGGGATTCACCTTTCAAGTAAGTCTAGGTATGCTTATTTTTCCTTAATCCTAGTCATTTCACTTTGCTACATTTTTAGAATAAAGGGGGGGGAATGTAATCACCTAAAAATTGCATTTGAGTGCTAAGAGTTATACTTGAGACTAAATATCCTTAGCTTAGCCTTAAATCTATTATAGATCCTACTATCACACTTATTTAGCCTTCATGTGGGCCATAAACATCCCTAGTCATCCCTAAAGTAGTCATAGACCCTCATTTATTGATCTTGGCCCTTCATGTCTAGTGTTCTACCACTTGGACACTAGAACCATAATAAGGAAAATAGTGCCACACGGCATTATTATCCCAAAAATGGTGTTAATGTCCACAAATAGATATCTTTTCAAGTCTAGAACCTCCTAGGGTTTACCTAGACTTATTTTATCACCCACGCAAACATCAGAATAATATAAATAAATGAGTTTTAACCTTTTAACCACTAGATAAAAATCAAATGTAAAATACACATTCAAACTTAGAATAAGTTGTGCATAATTAAGGTTATCAATCCATATCATGCCCTTCTTCTGCATACTACCATCTAAAGTAGTCTTAAGCTTAGATTACCAATATTTCTACTCTCAAGAAAATTAAAAGCACTCAAGTCAACTATCATACTATATTCACCTGCACTAGCACTAGCACTTAAGTGGAGAGAACTACATCAGTCTTGATCCCTCTTTGGAGTATTGGTATGTAGGCAACTCTCATCATAGTGAGGTGTTGAGAATGTCTACCTTGCCCCACTAACAAACACACTTTTTATCTCATGTCAATCAGATTCCCTAACTATATGGAGGATTAGGGTTTTCTCACTAAATCAATCATTACAAGTAAAATATAGGGTTTAGGACTCATGCACATAAGAAAATACCTTAGAGATCTAGACACAAGTGCATCGAGAAGCTCAAGATAGTCCTATATAAAGGACATTGCCACCAATATCAAGACACTACCACCACATTTCCAATAATGGTAGTACTATCTAATTATGGTGCTACTATCTAAGAGGGGTTATGACACTACGATCTATTTTATGACCCTTGAACTAGCTTCTATCTTACTTTTTAGCACCCAGATCATTCATCTCAGTTATTTTATAGCTAAGTTATTACTTGTACTATTTATTACTATTTTTATAAAATTTAATTCTAGTCAATTCTATAAAAAATCAATGGTTGTATTTATTTCATATTATTTCCCTGATTTAACATACTCAGCTCTTTAACAAACATAGCATTTGTTAACCCAATTTGACTTTTAGGTCAAATTGGGACCCTTATAGGTAAAAAATTGACTTTAGGTGTTTTAGGTGGCTAATACATATGTCACAAGGTGTTTTATAGGTTAATTAATGTCATCTAATGTTATACTAGCCTTGGTCCTTAGTCATTTTAGACCTTTTAGTCATTTTGAGTCATTTTGAGGTCAAAAAAGGGGCATTTAATGACTTGTATAGATTTGTTAGGAAATGTGAAGGTTATAAAAGGTTATTTCACATTCCATGTGTAATATTTTCTTAGGTAACTATCTATAACTAAAAGTGGTAGGTGCTTTAGAAGAAAGAGCAATTTTCTTGGAAAAAAGGTGAGTTTGGCACTTGTATGGCCCATAGGGAAGTGTGCCACATGGGATAAGATCATAGAATATCCTTTTAGCTTCTTAAATATTAGTTTCACATTTTAAGTTTCTATAAGTTCCATTTTTTTTCTAAAACCATTTTACTCCTTTTTCCCTTCTTGACAAGCAAAAGTAGTCTTCAGGTTTGTATTTGGTACAACCAGCAAAGGAGGTTTTAGATAAAACACCTTGGGGAGGTGAAATTAAAATAATATACCTTAATTTTTATATAAACATTTTGAATAATTGTGTCTTATGCTTTATGAACCATCCTCATAAATTTGACTATATTTTTCTGCTTATTGTTTCATGCACCCTATAGGTTTTACTCCATTTTTGATAAGTGCATATGAACCAATTGGTGATGTTGACTCAAAGTGATTTGAGATATATTATAATATTCTTACCATTATTATTTTCATGTTTTAAAGTGTTTGGATAGGTCAAGTACATCAAGGTTGCAAGAGAAGCATCAATCTATGTGGTTCGTAGGTTTCTACTATTTATAGTACCTTCATGATTTGGTAACGGTTTTAGAAGGTTGATTTTGGTTCATAATAACATTTTTAAATTCATATAAATCCCATACATTTCAATCTTATCTTTCAAATCAACATTTTATAAATTACAGTCATATACCACACATACTCATAGTCTTCCTGATATAGCTAAATGTGCACCTATAGGTGCTCTCATGGAGAGTTCAACATTGAAAATGAAGTGTGAAGACTTATTTTAGTCTTGAAATCACCTTTATTTTTCATGTTATCATCATAACAAGATATAATTTGGCATAAAATTTAGTTTCCTTGAATACATGTTTCCAACTCATTGCCTGCATATATGAGAATACACCTACAGGCATCCTCATAGGATCAAGTAGGTTGGAAAACAAGTTTTGGAGATAAAAAATATCCTTTAAAATGCAGAGAGTCTAGCTTAATCCTTAATAAAAGTTTAAAACTCAGTTGAGGGTCAAAATAATGTTCAATGTCCATAATTGCACTTTGTTGTCTACACACTAGAATATACACCTATAGGTAATCTAACAAAGAGAAAAAGAACCATTTTGAAGTGTTAACATTGATGATGAAACTATATTTGAGGTCCTAGTGTAAATTAAGGCTCATTATAAGCCTTTTTTTAGGGTTGGATTGGAAATATAAGTATGGATCAGCCTCAAACACAAATTGATTATGTTTAGGATTGCTTGCTCTAAAAATGCAAAATAGAGATTCTTAGTGCTTTGTTGGCATCTCATTGCAGGGTTGTAAAGACATTTTATTCATTTTTATAACCATATATTATTTCATATAGTATTTAAAATATCCATAAAAAGTTTAAAGGGTATAATATTTTTGGAGGGTGATGTTTTGAGGGCTCAAAGTTGCCTAAAAACACACTAAAAACCTGCATTCATGTCTATCGATTTTGAGCTAAAATAACTTTATACCTAAAGCTACCAAGTTGAAGAATGTTCAAATAATGGATCATCATTATAGTATGAATATAAAAATTTACCTAAATTATGTTCCAATATAGGATTGAGGATCAAGGTGCTAATCCCCACACACACCTACAAGCCTCTTTGCATCACAAATATGCACCTACAACCACTATGGATGACTATGAAAGATAGTGAGCTAAGAAAGGGTGATTCAAGGGATGGTTTAGGCTTAAAAAGGTGAGTGAAAAGTTAAAATAAATATAAAATGGAATTCATGACCTAGGGGATCACTTGAGAGGATGATATATAGTTTTTAACCCCTATAAACACATATAGGCGCCCTTTCTCTTGGAAACATTCACATACAGTTGAATGTAAATGTAAATAGTCCATGACCTAAGTTTAGGCCTAAAGTATCAATATGAGAATAATTTGAAGAACCCATAGATTACTTATTATCACCTCAGAGATTCTACATGACATAGGGTTTATGGATGTAAGGTACATATAGGCCCTACATAGTCAACTATAGTTGATTGTGAGGGGCAGAGAGCAATGCTTGAGTTCTTGAGGTGGATAAGACATGAAAAAGAAGAAAATGGAACTAAAAAATAAAATATGACTATATTTGAATTAGATGAGGTAGTGAACACTATCTTTAAATTCAAACCATGTAATTATACCTATAGGTACACTCCAAAAAGTAGAAAACAGTTAGTCATGATAAAACCCAGTCTTGAGGATTCAAGGATGGGAAGGATATGTATAAAGTTTAAAATGGTAAATGGAAATTTAAAACACTAATATTTATCATAATATTTTTTATATCCTTGTTTACATGGAATACAATCATATAAAGGGTTCTTATAACACAAAACATAGTCTATTGAAAGAGACCCTGCACATAGTACTCAAATACATAATCTATTTTAGTTTTTGAAGAAGTTTGAAAGTCAAATTGATAGACAAAGGGGTGTTATTTTGTGTATAAAATAATTTTCACCTGTATAATCTACTAAAATTTTCATATGGTTTGAGAAAATAGGGGAAGTACCCTTTATTTTGTCTCAGATAGAGGGTACTTCCCCCCAATATGAATTGGTAGGCTTTAGTGAACAAGATGAAAATGGTGGGTCAAGGGACTGATTTAGAATTGAAAAAAGGTTTAGGAGGTTTAAAAACATAAAATTTAACATGAAATATATCTCAAAAATGTAAGAATCCTTACAGGGAGGTCTAACCCGCTAGGAATTACAGTCAAGCACACTAGACATGGTTATGCCTATAGTCCAAATGAAGGGTCAAAACCATTTTTAGCATGAAATGAGATTCCAAAATTATTTAATAATTTTTTTTGAACCATTATATATGTTTTAAATCTTTTTTAATGAAAATAATCCAATTAGATGGCCTAGACTACAAGGGTCTCAGTCAGGCTCATTAAACTAGGATTAGGCCTAGTATCTAAATGAAGAGTCAGTCATACTCCTAGCATTAGATATGAGTTATAACCTATTTTATCATGTTCATAAGATAATTATAGATGTTTTTAATCTCTTAAATTTTATATAAATAATAATAACTCCATTTTTGAGATCAAAACTCTCTTAGGCCTGTAAGAAATGAAAGGAAGAGCTCGAAAGGGTAACTTCAAATGCTCATACCTCCCATGGTATTTTGCATGGAGACTCAAGTAATTTTTAGATGTTTATATGCTCCTTGAATAACCATATTGTGTAATTTTTTTCAAAATTCAACTTTAAATATTCATGAATGAACCTTAAGAGGCTAAACTACTCAAAACCCTTGCTAAACCCTTATAAGGACCAGTTTGAAGAAATGGAGTTAGAAAGATAATCTAATGGACCAGTTTACTAGGATGATGATTATAACTTGTAAATTACTCCCTCAATCTACTCCCCATGATTTTGGTTGTGTGGATTTGTATAGATTGGGTGCAAAATAGGGTATTTTTGACCATTTTGTGTGTTTTACAAGTTTTTAAAAGGGGTCTAAGGATGAAATCAAGTTTGGGAGGAATATATACACTTTTATAACTAAATATATAAATTTAATTATTTTAAAATACTCCTAATTATTTAAACAACTAGGTTCATCTCGGCCAATTGAAACTTGCATATTAGACAAGCTAGTGAAAAGGGTGGAAAACTTTAAGTAGATTGATTTTAAGGTGTCTGATGTTTCTAAGGATATGGAGGGTCTTGAAAATTTTAATCCACTCCCTCCCACATATTTTCATGGAAAAATAAATCCAAATTTGAGGCCAAGTGTGCAGGGTGCATGAAAAAAGAGTTTTTTGGAGTGTAGATGATGATGGCTCATTCCTAGATGATTCCAAAGGAAAAAGCCTAAAACCAATGCATGGAGAGGAATTATTGAAACCCTTACCCTTAATTATAATAATAATACCTTTCCTTAATTATTTTTTGGATGTTTAAATAGAGCTAATCATGATGCAAATATTTTTGAGCCAGTTACGGGAATTTCATGCCACTTTATAAGAGTTTGATCACTTGGATGGACACTTGGGATTCCTAACCTTAAATAGTTCATATCATATACTGTTATCATTCAAAAGTAATTGATTCTCTCATCTTTAAAAGTGTCCTTGTTACCCTTGTACTTCTCTCTTCTTCTCTCTCTTTCAAGTTCTATAAGAACTAGCCATTTTGACCATTATAACTTATGCTCCACTTGAGTATGGAGAATCCCTTCTCATTTTCATACCATTTAATCAATAAGACTACTGATTTTTACCTCTTCATGATTTTTCATAGTGTTTTCAACTTTAATTTTTAATCTTTCTTAGTGAAGACTATGGATTTCTTAGCATGTTGTCTGATTCTTTCATCCTATTTGTAGTTGGAAAGCTTTTTCTTGGAGGGCATGTGAAGTGCTCTAATAAATGTCAAGAATCGATTGAATTAGTATATTCACTAGTTCAATTCAATTACTCTTATCTATTCCTCCTATATTTTCACATTCATCCATAACCTCATAATGTAACATTGATGTGAGAAGATACAAATTGAAGGAGTGTATGTTTGGTTAGTCTTTTGTTCTCATGTGTAACATGTTTTTGGTTAGAATTAATAATCTTATTTGGTGTATCACCTCCCTTAGAATAGTTTTGTTTTAGTTATCTATCTCCTTCCCCCCCCCCCCAAAGTTTAGGAGTGGTTGTGATTTAAAGTATTACATCAAGGGAGCTAGCCCTATATAGAGATTCACGTCATTCTTAGGCTACCAAACAGCCTAGAGGTGTTTCCATTATGCCACTTAGATGAGGAGAGCTTAGGCATCTCTTGAAAGGGTTCAAATCCAAATAATAATAACATTTACACTTTTTAAGTCCTAAAAGGTTAAAATAGTACTTAAGTATTTTTTCACTTGATTATATATCCACCATAAATTCCCTTATCTAATCTATCCCATTCTTGATGTCAACTAGTTGAATACTTCATTCCTTAATAATTTATCATTTTTAAATTATTTTGCATATAGTTGCTTAAGAAATGATTGAACTTAGATTGCACTCCCAGGTGATTTATCTTTCAAATAAGTAATTTATTATTGTTACCCAATTCCATTATTGAAAATAGCTAGCAAGGTCTCCAATGTTATACCTATTTTGGGTACCCCTCTCTTTTTCTAAAAATTTGAATATACTTATACATTTTTTAATTTTAATCATTTAAGTTCATAAAGTATACAACTTATTATGGGTGTCTAAATGATTTTCTTTCATTTTGAATATGTATTTTTATGTTAAAAATAACTAACGACTATTGTATTTGATGAAATTTTTACTTGAATGTTAACAAGTTGTTTCAAAAACATAAGTGGTGATTAATGAAAACATATTTAGTATTTATATGATTAAGATGTGCAGAATGGTAATTGTTTGAAGTTTGACTTGGTCCATTGAGTAGTGGCACTTGTTATTTTCACTTTGTCTTATTCAATTATAAAAGATGTAGTTTTATCGATTATGTTGATATATATGAAGATATTTACATTTTTTGTCTATTTTACATGATCATATTGATTAGTGGAATCTTGATATGATGAATATTCAATTTCTCTTGTGTAAGGGTACATTTAAATTCATTGGCTTAATTTTTCAAAATTCATAAAGGTTACTAATCGATATTGAGAGTAATATATTGTCTTAATATCATTTCCATTTCATATATGGACTAGATGACTATTATGACCAAGGGGATAAGGTTATATGTTTGATTTAAATATATTGCATATAACCAAAGTTTATTGATATGCCTAAATTTTTATGTGATTACCTAAACATAAGTACAAAATCTAAAAGATTGAGTTGATAAATGATATAGTTATCATGACATAATTGGCTAAGTTAGTTGATCGGAGGGTTTATGGTATATGATAATACATATAAACTATGAATGGACATGGTTTGAAGTTAGGGTTTAAATATATTCAGAGCATTATAATGGTGCAACCAAATACATTTTGAATAAGGTGATGTTAATTAATTAGTGTGGCTTTTATGTGAAAATTTGTTAGGCATTTTTTAAAAGCCAAGAGATTTTATTGCTTTAATTTTTAAGTAATTACATTGGTTTTGATGTGTTGGTAGGATATACAAAGGAGAGTTTTAGTGATTACTAATTTGGTGATAATGAGTTTAGTTTAATTAAGACACTAAACTTGGTGGTGACAAAATTGATGACCAATTAAAATTAGGTACTTAGTTGTAAGTGGTTAATGTGAAGTTTTACATATGTAAAGGGTAGTTATTTTGCATTTTTTAATGATTTAAAAATGTATAGATGGAATTAAATATATGTAAACATAATGAGGAAAAATATTGAGTTAAAAAAGCTCTGATCATCTAGTTTTAGTTTTAGGTGAGGTCTGTTGATCATCTTTACAGCAGTTATTATCATGGAAATTATAGTTTCTTTGGATGCTCAAATGGAAATATCGACATTTTTTTTTTTGATATTCATTTACATGGCATTATGAAATTAAATTTTGAATTTATATATATCTAATTGTATCTTCAAAATAACTATAGCTTCATTTGAGATAAGTTTTTAAACTTTGATTTTGTGAAAGGTTATGCATTGCCAAGTATTTTGTGTTTAGTTGAAACTTTAAGTTTTCAAGAATATTAGTTTTGGATTACTAGTTTTTATTTCTATAGTTGGTGGTAATTTTTGAAATTTCATAAATCCTTTGGTTCATGATGGTAGTTTACATGTGCATGTATTTAATAGTTGTCTTCAAAAAAAAATTCTTGGTGTTTAGATTTTGAAGAAAATATTAAAGATATATTGTTTGATTATTAAAACCCATTATGAGATGAACAAATGTAGTTTTGGTATGGAAATATTAAAACAATATAATGAAATAATGGTTGTATTTTTTTTCATTCTTTTGGGTATAAATATTTTATTTTCAATATAGTAGGTTGTTCATTTCTCTTGCATTCATATTGTAGAGGCCATTTGAGCATAAGTTGTTTGATGTCTTATAATTGATTCTGGTGGACAAATTGTGTTTAGTTTTTGAAGATAAGGTTGAAATTTTATTTATGATGGTTCAAATAAATCTATAAATGACCATGTTGAAGTTTTTTATCTACATACAATCATTTTGTCTTTTGAAGGTTCAGATGAAGATTTAGATATATGCAAATTGGGTAAAGTTGAGAAGGAACGAATTTTTTTATTGTGACTAGTTTATATTTGCATTTGGGTAGTCATAATTTGCTTCATGTTGAATTCATGTTTGACATTATTTTATTTGCTACCAGATGGTATTTAAGTTTGACAATGTATAATGGATATAGGATGAATGATTTTAATAAAATAATTAATGAACTCTACCTGTAGAACTTTTTGTTTTGAATAAAATTTAGGGTTGAATTTTATATAATAGTATTCGGTCATGCATAAATAGTTAAATAGTTATTGGTTAGGACATTTTCAAGAAAATGTTTAGTAATTATTTGTATATATTTGATCAAGGTTGTTTGATATCATGGGTGTTATAAGGATACCGTTAATGGTTTGAATTTGATGTCAAAGTGAAATTATTGATCAATTTTGAATATTTTTAATAAGACAAGATAATGTTTATCAGTTATGCATACACAATCTATTTGGCAGAAAGCATTTTAAGAACACTATTTTATTTTTATTTTTCCCTTTTCAAAAGTAGAGTTGGTTTGAAAAATGATCATATTGATTATTATCTATAGTAGTATTAATATCTGGCACAATTTTGTTCTAGTTGTTGTGAATTTTTGTATTGGAGAAGTAAAACATGAAAAATGGTATTGAGTTTTAAATGCAATTTTCATGTCTATGTTTCTAAATAATTGTAAATAGATAATTTGACATAATGAACATAGTCAAATATCTTAGTTGGCTCATAAAGTTAAATTTCTAGTCACTATTTATGATTTTGAAATTTGTTGATGACATGGATGTTATAAGGATTGTAGTCAATTTTATGATTATTTTTTGAAACAAAAAAATTATTTGACAAAATATATGAAGTTCATTCAGAACAGGTTTATATGGATTTGAATTCATATATTTCATTTGTTAATTTTAAATATAACGTTAAGTTATTTTATTAGTATCAAGGTTATAATAAATTCTTGAGGTATTCAAAATTTCAAACTCCTCTTTTAAAAGTTTGATAAAATAGTTTACAAGAGATTCATTTCATATGCTTGTTGAATATGAGTGTTGACAATTTGTTACAATTTTTTTTTTTTTTGTGAAGTCATTGTACATTTAACGAAATTAATATTTGAAGTACAAATAGAGTTTTTATTTTATTTTATTTTATTTACATTTAAATATAAAATGATTGGTTGGACTCCTCCTCATTCACATCATTCAGATGGGAGTAATTGGGGGCATAATAATGATCAACATAGAAAAGATACTCTTCCACATAGGCATGATAAGAGGGGTGATTTTTATTTTGGATATAGAGGTGATAGAACTTTTCCTAGACCTTTTCACCATGGTACTCATATGTCTATTCACTTTGATGTAGTTGACCTTGTTTTTTAGAATGTATTGAATTCTTTTTCATATAATCCTATCTTTGACCATGGAAATAGAGGATGGAGAGGCCCTACTTAGAGATCTCATCCTCACATATGAGGATCTCCAAGTAATTAGTGTTATCATATGCATATAGTCTTATAGTTTGAGCCTCATAACTCAACTAAGCACAAAGCACCTACTCCTAAAAATGAACTTTAGTTGACTGCAAAGTTGCATCTGCATTCTCTAGTGTGATTAAATACGAAAGCCTTGTCACTTGAACTTGTGAGTAGAATTTTAGGGTGTTTTAAATTAAGTCTTGATACTTTTCCACCTTACTCATATGAGCAAGATAGAGTTATTTATTCAAGAGGTAAAAGGCATACAATCAATCTTTCAACTTCATATTCACTTATGATCACAAGGATGGTTAAAAAGGTAAATTTGGATGTTGATGATGAATATAGTATGATAGATATAAAATTAGTTAATTTTTCTACCAATGTAATGAATTATACTAAATACATGATGGATAAATACCATCCTTTAATTTAAATGCTATCATACACCGATGATAAGCAAATGGTTGGTTAAGTTATTTATTTATTGATACTTGATACTTTAAATTTATTTTTGATGATACTATAATATGTTTGATTATGTGAATATTTTATGTTTTGAATGTATGACAATAGGTTGATAAATTATATAATGGTTTATTTTGATTATATACTTACTGAATTTAATGGTTAAATGCATATGGAATTAACATTTATAGTATTTAATTTTATTTAAATTATTATAATTGGTATGTTGTTTGGCATGTTTAAATATTTATTTTTGAATGATTGCAATTACTTAAGAGCCCCCACCCATTTATATTTGTATTTGGTATATTATTATTATTTAATTATCATCTTAAAACTTTATTAAAGTTTTAAACTAAAAGTCAAGTTATAAAATTAAATAATTGACTTTCTTAAATTCAATTAAAATTAACAAATAACTAACTAAATTTAATTATAACTTATTTTCTTAACCATCTCTTGAGAATATTGTTTAAAAGGATATCAAGGTTACATCACAAAAGGAGAAACATTTCATAGGTATTATGAAGACTTTGAGTTACTTCAAAGTTTTTTATCATTCTCTTTTCTATGCAACATATCTGAGATAACACAACTTTTATAGGTAAACCAATAATACATCTTCTAATGGTTAAGTAATACACTTAATCAATGCAAGTATATCTATTTTTCTTATTTAGTTTATAATTTGATTATCTAAAGTCTATTAAATCTAATATGTTATGATGATTGCAGATATGCAGTCATATGTCCAAAATTTGAAGTACTTAACCTAAATAATAATGATTACATCACCATGTGTGACATTTTATTGATCTTTTAAAACTATATCATTTCTAATTTTAAGGATATTTTATACTAAAACTTATTTCTCAATAAAATTTTATTTTATTTTCTAATAAGATGACTCTTTTTAAAGACTTACAATCTGTTCTTATGTTCTTATTAATCTTTTTTATTTTTAGTTTCTATTTTATTTTAATTTAGTCTTAGATTTCTTGTTTTATTTTCTCTTAGATTTAATTAATTAATATTATTTAGATTTGATTTTTGTTTTATTTTGTTAGATTCTTATTAATTTGTATGTATTTTACATTTCATCATTATCTTTCTCTAATTTATTTTGTTTACACTTTAGGTTTATGTTTTCATTTACTTATCTCTTTTAAGTCTGTTAATCTAATTTCTTCATTTTTTAGGATTAAGTGTTATGTTTTAATTACTCCTTTGATTTAGTCATCTTGTTTAGATATATTTTTTAGTGTTTAAATTAACCTTTGTATTATGTTAGTTAGATTAATCTTTTATTTAACTTAAAATTATATCATAAGTTTAGTTTAGGGTAAAGTACTTTGTTTATTTATTTCTTATTTTTAGATTAATTCTAGATAGTTATTTTATAATTTAGAATAGTTTCTTTCCTTATATTTTTATAAAATTAATATGTTAGTCTTTATTTTAATTTTGTTGTTTGGTTTTCATTTCTAGTTGTTTTGTTTATTTTATTTAGAGTTGTTTTGAGCTTATCATAAATATCATAATCAGCTTGATAAAACATGAATACAAAGGATCAAACATATTCCCTTTAAGATTTTCTCTCATTTATAGACTTTTTTTATCGAATAGGTTAGATTATATAATCATAATCTAATTCCTTTCATTTGATTTAAGAAATATTGGATTTATAAATTATAATAAAGTATTGTTCATTATTTGATTTACTTATTATTTTCCTCAATATTTAAAAAACCCTTTGTACATCTATAAGATCATTCATGACCTATTAGATCCTTAATATTAGACTAGTAGGATTCCATCTTAACCTTCGGTATAAGTGAAAGGGTTGATTCATTGACTTGACTTTTTTTACCATCAAAACTTATTATATAAGTATATATGTACTCTGAAATGGTATCCTAGTTCACACAAAATCACACATTAGTATTTTCTACTGGGTTTTCCTGGAAACTTTGCTAACAATAGTGTAGTAGGCATGTAACATTGAAACATATTGATATGATTACTTGAAAAAATACATTTGGAGTGATGGTTGGATGAGATAATTTGTAATTTCATATAATATGAGTAAAATAGGATAGTAATCTCTATGAGAGAGGTTATAAGTGGGCATATACATGGTGATGTATACTAAATATTTTGGTGTTAATTTCCTAGGTTGTTAGTTACATGTTTGTCAAGAATTGAGTATTATTTATTCAATTCAAGAGAAACATAACACTTTATTTAGATAGAGGAAAAGATAGAAAATTTTATAAATATAGATACTAATTGGATAAGCATAATAGATCATTGGATAAAGACTACCATTGACTGATATATCATTGACTTTTTTTGTGGAAGGTTACATCATGTTTGAAGCTATGTAGGTTTTATTTTTAATAGAGATGTGGGTAAATTAAAAAAATTAATACCTACTATGCTTAAAATGTTGGTTGTGGAAAAGGCAATGGTGCCTATTTTGGATAACATGAAGTGTCTAATTCATGTGTTGTAGGGACATGTGTGATGATGAAGTGAATGATAAAGAAATGAGAGGATAAACATGAATTACAACCCATAATATGGATGACATGGAGAATTATAATGATAAGAGAATTATAGAGTTAGATCAATACTTGTGATAATATAAGAGATAGAATAAATATAACAATAATAATGGAGTTCTGAATAGGAGTGTGGTAGAGAGTTTATAATATAAATAAGGAATGGGAGCCCAAAGAGAGTCTAGAGATTATGAAGATTATGGATATGATGAAATGAGTAAATGAGAGGGAAAAAGAGAGGAAAATGTGTATATGATAGTGAAAAAATGGATAAAGATTGAAAAATGAGTTTAGAGGATATGGAAGAGAGTGGAAAGAGAGTATAGGAGTAATTAAATCAGTTAGAAAGTAGTTCTAAATCATTGTTTGAAGGGAGAATATTATTTGGAGAAGAGAATGAATAATATTTTGAAATTATTTTAAATCACATTATTAAATAAGGTTTAAGTTCAAACAAATTAGGAATGGAAAATAAGGATCATTCATTTCAAGGGTACACATATCCTATGTTAATTTATCAACAGAGTAGAAGAAAAAGTGGAAAGGTTTGTAAATATAGTATGTGTATGATTATTTTATAGATAAATTTTGAAAATATAGTGAACACACTAATAAAGTGTTAGATAATAATAAATTGATTGATTTTTTATTTTAGTCTACATCAAGTTTTAAGATGTTGGTAAATTTTAGTCCACAACAACTAGTGGTTGTAGGTATGATCACAAGAAGCATAGCTCTCACTGTAAGAGTTTTTTTCACTTTGGCACCATATGATGGTTATAATAACCTAAAATATTAATTTTTAACATGTGAGATTAAATTTTAGGCCAAAGTTGTAAATACTAATGATACAAATAAGGGCGAGCTCATAAGATCCTTAACAAGAAGATATCTAGAGATCATGTACAAAAAGGATGCTACCAAATTAATATTTTAGGATTTTAAAAATTAGTTGATATGAGAATTTAAAGTGAATAAATTTATGAGTCAAATAACACAAGATCTTAAATAGATTCACCAAAAATTATGTGAGTCAGTATGGGACTATGATCATAGGTTCTCTAATGTAATGAACATAGTGTGTTTTTTATTCCAAAATAAAGATAAGGATTCATGGTTTTTATAATATATATGACCTTGGATTAAGTTTTAAAATTATTAAACTCCATTAACTTGTAATTCATATGCTTGATTAGTTTTACTCTAGGTGGAGTAGATAGAGGACTATGGGGAAGTCCATAGTCTACTACAAAAATTGATACAATGATAGATGTTGTTTTGTGTAAGATGGATGAGCTACTAAAAATAACAAGCCAAAGATAGGATTTTGGTGTATAGAGTTCAAAAAAATGGGTACCACAATAATGAATATCCAAAAGTTAGAATGGAGTTCTATGAAATCTACCAAGTAGTAGGACATGTGACTATGAAATATCATCTCTCACAATAGTATACCCAATAATCTTATAATCTATACTATAATTTATATAAGTCACATAATCATGATGATAAAATTTATAGAGATTTAATAAAATTTAAGGAAATTATCACTAATAATGTCTTTACAGTAGCATCACAACAAATCATTGTTATGAAATTAGGGGTTCCAAGCCTAGATGTAGAGATGATAATTACCACTCAAACTAATTTTGGATGGGTGATAATCTCACCTAAATATTAGCCTTAGGGATTATCAATTTATACACTACAGTCTCCATAGTACCAAATAATATGGATTTTTCCTTCTCTTCGATATAAATAATCATGGAACACTACATCACCTCAATAATATCATATGGGATGGGCCCCATCTTCTCCCTAAGGACCATATGGGGGATATAATGGTTAACAATAATATGGGTGAGGTTTAACATAGTGACAAGCAGGATATGATGGTCAAAAAAAATAATTTTAGGGATTTTAATAGAGACAAGGGGGATATAGAAGTGCGTACTGAGGTAGATATCAAGAAGGTAAGCTTAGAACATATGAGAGACAATATTGACAACTAATTATCTATTTTCTATTTAGATAATACAATAACTTCACATAGAATTATCCAACCAATACATAAATACATAATGTATATTTATAGGATAACATCATATAGAATATTATCCTATATTATAAAAGCAAAGAAAAAAAACTAGTGTGAAATGTAAACATGGTGAATTCACACCCAAAGGATCATGTATACATACAAGCATTCACCTATCATCAATACACAAAACAAGGATTACAAACATTAGATATGCTTCAAGATATTAAAATTATAAATATATAGAAGTAAAAATATCTTGATCCTATAATGGAAAAGGGTCTAATGTATTAGGGATCACATATATTTTAGAATATACAACACTATACTATATCTGAGAGTGAGGATGCAATCATTGATGTATAAATGTGTGGTCAAATTATGTGCATTATGAGGCATGATGTAGTATTTATTTATTTGATATACATACTCAAATTATTATGCACTCTATAAAATGAATATATATTAGAGAACATCATAATTCTTATGCATAATCTATTAGACTACAGACCAAGATGTTAACAGTGGATTGATAAGGTGGTGTAGTTTGTAAAAACCAAGAAATTATGGGATGTTTACTCTTGAGGGGATATAAAATTTGAAATGTATGAAGTTATAAATTTGTATTCAAATTTGGAATTATATTAAATATGATCTCTTGGTTGATATGGGAAATCATTAGATACTTGTTATTAGTTATAGCCCAGTTGCATCAAGTCTCATATAATACATAAGGGTAGAACCTATTGGGTGAATAGAATATTTAGAAATAAAATTTTATGATCTAAGTCTCCAAGGTGATTTCAAATTCATAGATATGAAGACTGATGAAACACACTACCTCACATTAATAAAAAAGAAGTGGGCATACAATGGGTTGATGACCATCAAAACAATGCATAACCATTTAGAGGTGCGCCAAGGGGATAAGATTATCATCATAAACATAAATAAATATGAAATAAATCCTTATATAATTCCTAAATATCCTAAATCACCCTATGAATATGGGGATAATAGTTGGTTTAACATTGGCACGAGCCTAAGCATAATGTATTGTGAGTTGTAGAGTTTAACTTTTTCCATCTAGAGATAGAACCTTTTTGACCATTACAAAAAATAGATCAGCCTTAATCTTTATCTATAATAATAATAGAATAATTTCCATGGTCCTATATAATGGAATTCAATTCCCCATTTATGTGATCACCAACAAGGTCTGAAGTATATTTTATATAATAAGTGGGTGTGATAAACATGGATTACATCAAACTAAATCAAGGTCTTCTACCTTGGGAAGTGTTATAGCTTAAATTTTCACCCTTGGAAAGGGTTATTCAAGCCATTATAATTGATATATAATATTGGGACAACCCCAGGCTATGGGTCACCTATGGTGGGGTTGAACCTCTTGAGAAGGCCAACTTCCTCTTGATGCTCACCTAAACTAATATTTGTCATAGGGAAAAGGGATAGAAATGGGAAAGGAATACTAAGAAGGATAAAAGGTGATGCACCAAATAAAAATGGTAAAATCCCATAAGCTTAAACCCACACTATATCTTTAGAAGATAATGCTAGCTCACACATCCTTAAAATCCAATTGATTGCATAAGTGTTTCATAGAAGAGGTTTAGGAAGCAATGAATTCAAACAAAGAGAAGTTATAAGACTCATTGAGATCTCACATTAATGGTATAAAGAACACTAATCTAGACCTACAAACATCTTGAAAACACCCTAAATAAGGTCAAAAAAGAGGACAATGGATGAGGAAGACTCTCCTTCACACAATGCCATCATGCACAACTCACCAAACATAGATCCAAGGCAATAGATAGGTAAAGAAAGTCTTATATTGTATCAAGAGGTAATTCTTACAAATAATTGATAGGGTTTAGCCTAATCAAGTTAAGCATATTTAAAAATATCTCAGAGAATATCCCTATCTCTTAGAAAGATGAAAATTCTAAAATTTGAGAACCCTTACAAAGGAGAAGAGAATGGGATAATATAGGAGGTAGATAAGAGAACAATTAGCACACCATCTGAGAATAATTAATGAGTTAACAACTTTTAAGGGATGTTCCACCTCCTTCGATCCAATCAAGACTAATACATCATAGACTAGATAGCCTTCATTTTCTCTAATATTATTTAAGCTCATTTCATTGGTTGAGAAATACACACTAGAAGACAATGGTTTATTTTTCAGATGATGGGTCATGATCCTTACTAAGAGGGAAGATCCTCAAAGCTTCTAAACATCATTAAATTATCCATTGTGTTACTTTAATCTCTATATATCTTTATTATGATCTTCTATGTCAGCTTTACTTACTTCATTATGAGGGAAAGGTCCTTATATCCATGTACCTAACTGAGCCATACCCAAGTCTAATTTTTATGGCTATTTGTAAAAGTTGTGGCCATATTGAAAGATGAGACAATCGTTCATAGTCACCTATATGCCTCCTTTAGATATCTGAACATAGGTCCTTTTCTATAGTTTAAAAACCAAACTTCTTTATTAATTTTCATATAGCTATTAATATTGATGAATGAAGCTTTCCATGTGGTCTAGTCTCTTTTTGATAACAAATTATCAGCCCTTGATCTGTATTAGGTATAAATACCTATTTTATCTCCATGGAGATTTAATGGAAACCCTTGATCTTAAAATATCTTATTTAGGTTCAAACTGGGTCATGCTAGGACTTGGACCCTTTTTATTTACTTTGCCCAAGTTGAAAACTACTTAATCAACCTTCATCAGAAATCCCCTAGGCTCACCCCTGCTCATTAGTTGTCGATTATCGACTCAGCTTATTGAAATTTTGACCCATCTCACACTATTGATCACCTTTAGTATGAATAAATGTGAGCCTTTGATATAGATCCTCTAACTCTTTGACTTTAACTTACATCATTAGATCTAGATGTATGAATGAATGCACATTGTAGATCTTCTTGGGCCCACTATTTGAACTCAAACGACTAATTCATGAGGCCCAAAATTGATGTCTACATGCCTATTTTTGACATTCACATGAACATATTTGACATCCATGTGATTGTCATAATTTAATCCCCAATGTTTTTTCTATCTTAAATTTAACATCCACGTGCCCATCATTTATGTCCATGAGCCTGCTAGAATTTAAACCCTAGTGGTTTTTTGCTAAGATTTATTTTGAAGTTTGTACACTTTTCATTAACATCTATGAGACCATCAATTACATCTATGAGACCATCATAATTTAAACTCCAATGGTTTTTTATTATGACTTGATGTTGACATCCATGTGATTATCTTCATCTACTTGTTCAATTTTGAAGACTTATATCAAAAGAAAAAAAACCTGCAGGCATAAAATTTGTACAGGATGATCTTGACCCTAATATCAACATTTCCATGTGGTCCTTTATTTCTAGGATGCTTTCTAAGAAAACTTTATAAAATGCACAAGTAACCAACCTATTCATTTTTACATGGCATCCTGATGATGTTCTAGTTCTTCATAGTCTATGCAAGTCATCTTTTGATCCTTTAAAGCTCTAGAAATTTGATCATCAATTCAATCCAATCAAAATATTGGTATGTGGGTTAAAATTGGCCAATATTTTTGGTGATTCATAGGGAATCATGCCTATTATGCTTGAGAACCCTAACCATGTTGCCTTATCTAGTCCATTGGGCATGGAGTCTCCTCTCTAGTTCAACAATTTGACTTAAAGCTAGAGATGGATGTCAACCCTTGGATAACTCCTATTGAAGTAACAAGAACAAAAAAGGTAAGTACACACAAATAAGTATATGAAAGGAAGAACAACTAATCTACTAGATAAATGTACACAAGGCACTTAGAGGAAAGCATGAAACATACATATCCTAAACTAACCAAAATAGAATGGAACCTATATAAAATCATTGACTAATTGTAGCAAATAGTTTCCCTTCCTCACTAATATAATATGTTTTACATGCTTAAGGTAAACTAACCAAAGATGGAGAAGGGGTGTATTTTTAACATATTGGTGGTATACATCTCTAAGAATAATATCAAAGACAAACTTACCTACCCAATATGATTGATTGGACATACAACCATCTTGGAGTGGATAGGCAAGCTGATTTTATCTCTTTTTGATGCTCAACTTTGTGCTATGAATTAAGAACAAGTGATGCCTCTTCCTTGTCATCTTCCAACTGAGATAGGTATCTAATAGGGAATCCTCTTATCAAGAAAAACATTGAGAAATCAGATTTTACCTCACTTCTTCACTTTGTTGCTCCATCATCATGCTCCTTGAGTATAATCATATCATAGTCTCCTTGGAGAGGAAGATATCCTACT
Source organism: Torreya grandis (assembly GCA_037957365.1). Lineage (NCBI taxonomy): Eukaryota > Viridiplantae > Streptophyta > Pinopsida > Cupressales > Taxaceae > Torreya > Torreya grandis. Next base: position 784,532 of record JARHVA010001466.1, read on the forward strand.
CCCAATATCTCAAACAAGTCCTTCAACTCCATTTTACATGCTAGTGTATGTGAGTCGATCTTGAGTTGATTGGGATCTTCTTCCTAAAGCATGTGCTCATATGGGAAGCTTTGTTTAGCCTCAAGGTTATCCTCTATCACATAAAGTGGCAGTTCATCAAGTTATATTTCCTGAGCACTCAAGATATCTTCCTCATCAACCTCACTCAAGATTTCATCTTATTCTTCAACTATAAATGAGGGTTGATTTGACCAACTAAGGTCTGAAAAGACACATTTATCATTCTCGAGGTCTGGTTTACCTTCCTCCAACTCTAAACCATCAGGGCTTCCCTCATTTGTAAACTTATCTTGAAGTGAACCCACCTTTTGTCTCTAGCCCTAATCCTCCTGTTCATCTATGTATAATGGACCTTCAATAGTCCATTCAAAGTCTACTCTATTTTTAATTTGAGGATTGTCCTTATTAGGATCATGTTCATTAGTGTCAAAGCCATATCAAGAAGGTTCATCCAAACATAGTTCTTCCCCTTTTAAATGAATTATGTTGCCTATTATGATCTCCTCATCATAAACACTTGCATTATCCTCTTCAAGTTCACCTATGACTTCAATCTCCTCCTCTATCCTTTGTAGAATAGGCTCTTTCTCTAAGAGGGAGATGGTGGAAGGGTGAAAATTTTCACCTTTCTTACAGCTTAGCGGGGTCTCCTTCCAACTAGATATTTTGAAGACTCTTGAATTGGTGTTTGGGTTACTTGAACTAGCACCTCTTCCTTCCTTTTATGTATGTCTTCCTTGACTAATCTCCATGAGGGGAATGTGTAATAAACAACCACATTTTATTTATTTTTACTCTCTTCCTCTTTCCTCAATCTTAGCTCTAATTATTTGATTTGTCTATCTATATTTTCTTGGAATATCCCCTCTTAAAGGTGTTCAATGGCCTCATGAAGATAAGGAATGTAAAAGGGGTGGTATGAGGTACAATAAAATTCTTGGGGAAGATAAGTGGAGTATTTAACCTCAATAATAGGTTGCTCAATAATAATCTCCTTCTTTATTTGAATTGTCTCTTGGATTAAATTCCAATAAGGTAATGTTTAAGGAATACATGAAGGACTTGAGACACTTGGAAAGGCCTCTTGGGGAATAATGGGTTGCATATATGAGGTTTGAGGTGGTGTCTATGAATGCACATGAGGTTGATGGAGTTGGACCTATTGTTCCTCAAGGTCTCTTAGCTTATCCTTAATGCTTTGAATGTAACCACTTACATCCATCATCTCACTTGAAAGGTATTTCTAATTTATTCCCTCAATAGGTTCCCATTCTTCTTTCTTTAACTGTAATGCATCTCTTATGCCATGAATAATGTGACTAGGGATATCTTGACTATATCCCATTTATGTATTAAGGTCTATTATTCACTTTTCATATCTTGAAATAATTTGCCTCTAACTTGAAATGGATCAGTTTGAGGAGTAACTAGGGACATTTTGAGCTTGAGAAGGCTGATACACTGAATCTTGAGAACCACTTGGGGTGAATCCATAAACATTTATAATATGATATGAAGGATGTTAAGGTAGATAATAAGCATATTTATCAAAAGAGTGATGATTATACATACCAAATAATTATGATTAGGAACTTGGGCTACTTATACTAGATTATATATTTTTAGAGTCACCATTGATGTTTTCACACTTGCCTCCAAAATCTAATTGAATGAAGAAAATACCAAAACTCTTCACTTAGTGCATGATAAACTATCACACTAGGCATGCCAAAAACTATTATAGCTTCAATTTTCACCCTTAGAGAGGGTTATTCAGGGCCTTTCCAATTGATTTATAATATTGGGACAACCCTAGGCTTTGGGTCACCTATGGTGGGGTTGAACCTCCAGAGAAGACTGGTTTCCTCCTATGCTCACCTAAACTAATGTTTAAAATAGAGAAAAGGGTTAAAAATGGGGAAAGTGATCCTAAGAAGGATAAAAGGTGATGCACCAAATAAAAATTGGAATTTCCCATATGCTTAAACCCACACTAGACCTATAAAAGACAATGGTAGCTCACACAACCTCAAAATCTAGTTGATTGCATAAGTATTTCATAGAAGAGGTTCAAGAAGCAATGAATGCAAACAAAGAGGAGTTCTAAGAATCACTAAGATATCACATTAATGGTAGAAAAAATAATTATCCAAACCTAAAAATAGCTTGAAAACACCCTAAACAAGGTAAGAAAGGAGAATAATGGATGAGGAAGACACTCCTTCACACAATTCCATCATGCACAACTCACCAAAACATACCCAAGGAAAGAGATAAGTAAATAAAGTCTTATATTACATCAAGAGGTAGTTATTACCATTGATTAATACAATTTATCCTAATCAAGTTGAGCATATTTTGAAATATCTTAGAGAATATCCCCATCTCTTAGAAATATGAAAATTCTAAAATATGAGAACCCTTACAATGGAGAAGAGAATGGGATAATATAAAAAGAAAGAGAAAATAGAAGAGGGAGCACACCATCTAAGAATAATTAATGAGCTGACACCTTTCAAGGGATGTTCCACCTCCTTTTATCCAATCAAGACTAATACATCATAGACTAGATATCCTTCATTTACTCCAATAGTCTTTAAGCTCTTTTCATTGGTTGAGAAATTTGCACTTGAAGATAAGGGTTTGTTTTGTAGATGATGGGTCATATTCCTTACTAGGAGGGAAGATCCCCAAAGCTTATGAATAACTTTAAATGCTCTATTTTGATACTCCATTCCCCATATCTCTTCATTATGATCTTCTATGACATCTTCACTTGCTTCATTATGAGGGAAAGGTCCTAATATCCATGTACCTAACAAAGCCATGCTCATTTGTTCAATCCAAGAAGCTACATATTTAATAAGAGGTGATTCAATTACCAATATGTTGAATTATGTTGGAGGATACCATGAGATGGAACAAATGAGAATGGTTTTCACTATAGAGTGACAATTACCACAATACTTTATAACTGAGGACTTGGGCTAATTTATTTCCAAATTTAAACATTGTGTTCCAAATATAGATCATCGAGTTTGTGAACCAAATTATTATCTAAAGGGTGTTTTTATAACATAGTGGGTAGTGTATAGGTCAAATCAATCTCATTGAGTGGATGCTTATGAATAGTTACAATCTCAATTTCAAATAACACCTACGATCACGAGTCGGTGATCATTTTTCCTAAAATGATAGAATCATAAAATGCATATTATTAAATTTGTTAATGTATGGCATTCATAGGGTGTATAACTTAGATATTAGGTATATATATTTAATTATACTCTAGCACCTCTTCCAACATCATGATACATGCACTAGGAACATAGACAAGAAACTAAAAATTGGCCACAATTTCAATAAGAATTTATGCAAACCTTTATCTTTAAGGATGAGAATCCCCTAGTGTAGATCACTCTTTAGAAGTTTAAAATATTTTTATGACATGGGAAGTAATAGGATTTAAGCACTATGACTAACTCCTCTTCATAAGAATAAATATCTAGAGACTTGAATAGAACTATCTAAAATTACAAGGCCAGTAAGAAGAAAGAGTAATTTTTGGTGAAACCCTACAATAGAATCATGGAAAATAAAACAATAGAAATAATTTATGTTAGGAATATAAAACACAAATCAATATTAATTAATTTAATATGGAAATAAAATATATAAAACATAACATAATAAAGACACAAATTTAATGTGGTTCACCCAATATGGGCTACGTCCACATAGAAATAGTCAATCCTTATTATTCAGTCCAACAAATGAAGGGAAAAACCTACAATATAACCATTGTAATATGCTCTTCAGTCATATATAGCCTACCACCATAATTAAAATGCCCTCATATCAAAAGAGGGTTACATATTAGGACAAAAATGTACAAACATAATTTCTACCATTATATCTACAACCTAATAGTGAATTATCCAGATTTACTATGAAATTACAATATTCTACATTGCATTTTCAACAAACTTATGCTTCAAGGGCACTACCCCCAAACCCCCACTAGGGGGGCTTCCAAGTAGGTTTCCACACCCTAGACCCCTATGAAAACCATAGTATGGGGGTATTCCCCATCACCCCTCTATCGATAACTAGGCATTATAATAAGATCAGGCTCTACCATCCAAAAATCTCTCACTTGGAGACTAATTGTTGTAACTCCACTGCTACAACTCTTCCTTGTAATTTTCTTTGAACTTTGACCTTATCATGTTTCTCATCTTACTTGTTATTATTAAAGACCTATTAAATCTGAACAACTCTCTAGCTTCTCTTTACTAACTACCTTTGTTAGCATATCTACAGGATTCAAACTTGTATGGATCTTTTCCAACTTCAATTGACCATCCTCCAAAACTAAATTAATGAAGTGATACCTAAGTTGTATATGTTTTTTTCTTGAGTGGATTTTGAGTTCTTTGCTAAATGAATCACACTCTAGCTATCACTATATAACCTAAAATATTTTTTCTTATGCCTCAACTCTTCCATGAACCATTACATTGATATCATCTCCTTGCTATCTTATGTAGCTACAACATACTATGCCTCTGTATTTGATAAAGCAACTATCATCTCCAATTTTGAAATCCAACTAACTATTATATCACTAAAAGTGAAAACATAACCTTTGGTACTCCTCCTACCATCTAAATCTCTAGCCATGTCTACATCAACATATCCTTATAAGGTAACATCTAAACCTTCATAAAATAATCATCTATCAATGGTCCCTATCAAGTACCTAAGAATCCACTTGATTGTATCCTAGTGCTCCTTTCTTAGATTATTTATAAATCTATTGATAACTCCCACTGCATGAGCAATATCTAATCTTGTGCACACCATAGAATCCATTACACTTCTAACTATTGAAGCATATGGAAATTTAGACATGTAATTGATTTCTTCTTTCATTTGAGGACACTGTTTCGTGCTTAATTTGAAGTTCTTTCCCAAAGGTGTATTCATTGGTTTTGAATCTTGCATATTGAACCTCACTAACACCTTTTTAATATATTCTTCTTGAGATAATGTCAATATTCTATTTTTCCTGTCTCTTATTTTCTCATACCAAGGATTTGCTTTGTAGCACATAAATCCTTCATTACAAATGAATTTGATAATTTTCTTTTGAGATCATTTATATCCAACATGTTAGACCCTACAACTAGCATGTCATCTACATACAATAATAAGATAATATAACTTCTATTATCTAACCACTTAAAATAGATACAATGGTCAAAATGACATCTACTATAACTTTGTTCTATCATAAACATGTCAAATTTCAAATACCACTACCTTGGATCTTGCTTTAGTCCATACAAACTCTTTTTCAACTTACACACCATTTTCTCCTTACCTTTTAATTCATATACCTATGGTTGTTTCATATAAATTTCCTCCTCCAAATAACCATGAAGGAAAGTAGTCTTCATATCTAATTGTTCAAGTTTCAAATCTTATACTACTACCAAACTTAAAATAATTCTTATGGAAGTCATTTTTATAACTGGAAAAAATATTTTGTCAAAATCAATACCTTTCTTTTGTACAAACCCCTTTACAAAAAGTCTAGCCTTGTACCTCCTTTTTCCTCTATCTTCTTCTTTTAACCTATAAACCCATTTATTTTAAAATTTTATTTTACCTTTATGCAACTAAACCAAATCCCAAGTTTGGTTATCTACCAAGGAGTCCATCTCCTCTTTCATTCCTTGTTCCTACTTATTTCCTATTTCTACCTACATTAATTCTTCATATATTTATATCTCACCACTATTAGACAATAATAAATAATAAAGTGAAGGATAGTATCATTCAAGGAATCTACTTACTCTGGTAGATCTTCTAACTACACTTTCAAGATTTTGAGGTACTTTTTGTTTTTGTAGTTATTGCACCTTTTAATTTTTTGGCACTTTTGGAATTTCATTTCTTGTGATTTCTTTAAGTAATACATATTATATATTTGGTTTCTCTTGTTCCTTTCCCTGTAACTGATCTCTATACATGATCTTCTCATTAAATATCACATCTCTACTCCTAAGGATTTTGTGATTTTAAAAATCCCATAAACGGTAACCAAAATTATTAACTCCATATACAATAAAATTACATTTCTTGGATTTTGCTTTAATCTTGGTTCTATTTTCTTTATCAATATGGATAAACGCTTCACAACCAAAAGTCTTTAAAAAATAATAATCTACCTTTTTATTGATCCATACTTATTCTAGAATTCCACCATCCAAAGGACTTGAAGGCCCTCTATTTATTAAGTAAATAATAGTATCCACAACATCTACCCAAAATTGTAAGGGAAACCCTGCATGTAATCTCATGTTCCTTGCATTCTTCATGATTATCCTATTCATCCTTTCTGACACACCATTTTGTTGTGATGTTCTTAGAACCATCTTCTCTTTATGAATTCCATGGGATGAACAATAATTATCAAATTCCTTACCATAGTATTCACCTCCATTGTCTGATCTAACACACTTCAAATTATTTATTATCTCATTCTCAACCAAAGCTTTCCATTTTTAAAAAGTATTAAAAACATCATATTTTTTTGTATGCAATAAACCCAAGTTTTTCTAGTTGTATGATCAATAAAGAAGAGCCACGAAGGGATAATACCCGAGTTAGTCCCCATACATATGTATGCACAAGCTCTAACTTTTCTTCATTCTTTGTCTTCCCAACTCTAATAAATTTGACTCTCTTCTATTTTCCATTCACATAATGCTCACAAAAATTCAAATCCACCTTCAAATCTGGCAACAAATGTTGAGTGGAGAACTTGCATCCCCTTCTCACTCATGTGCCTAGGTCTGTGGTGCCATAATTTTTCATCTACTTTTGTAGAAGCTAAAGTAATAAAAGAGTCAACATTACTATTAGATAAATATAATGTACCTACCTTCTTTCCTTTTGCTATTACCAATGATCCTTTAGTGACCTTCTATGAATTTTCTACAAATGTAATTGTATAGCCCTTGCTTCCCAACTACCCTACTGAAATTATATTTATTCTCAACTTAAGAACATATCTCACCTATTTTATCAACCACTTGTTTCCATTATATAATTTTATCTATTTCTTACCCTTTCTTATAATTTTATAGGGCTCACCATCACCCAAATAAACCTATCCAAAGTCACCTTTAACATAGTCTTGAAAATATTTATTATGGGGTGTAGCATAAAATGAAGCCCCTAAATCTAACACCCAAGAATAATTAATGTTATCTAAAGAAAGGATTAAAGCATCTTATAACACATCACTTGCTACATTTTCTTATTTATTTTTATCTTATTTTCCATCTCTTTATTTTCCTTTTTGAAACCAACAATCTTTCTTTAAGTGTCCTTTATTCCTGTAAATCCAACACACCAGCATTCTTCTAGATTTGGATCTTCCCTTCTTATACTTTCCATGATTCCCTAGGTCCTTTCTTATATCTTTTTATCTTCCCCTATTCTCCATATTCAAAGCATTATCTAATGTCTCACATGTGCTTTTCCATCTCATTTCCTTGCTAAGAATAACATCATCAAACTTTAAAGTGTTTAAACTAGAGAACAATTACTCATAGCCATGACCAAGCTATTCCAACTTTCTATCAATGAGCATAGAATCAAAAGATCCCTAACCTCATCATCAAAATTTACTCCTATAGAGGTTAACTAATTTATGACCATGTTAAATTAATTTAAATGATTAGCAATAGACCCACCTTCTGATATTTCCAAATTAAATAAATGCTTCATAATAAATACCTTGTTGGAGGTTGAGGGTTTTTCATACACTCTATGCAATACCTTTATCACATCCACTATTGTATTTTCTTTTTAAATATTGAAGGTCACTAACGCTGCCAGGCATAGTTGTATAGTTCCTAGTGTCTTTCTATCAAGAACCTCCCAATATTCATCCTTCATAGTTAATATCTTCTTTGATATTCCACCCAATGGTAGGAAAATATCCTTATAATATAGATAGTGCTCCATTTTCAACTTCCATAGCTGGTAGTTTTTGTTGCTAAACATTTCAACCTTAAACTTGCCTTCTTTTACCATTACTCCCACTCGAACTAGGAACCCTCTTTTCCTATGAGTTTATTTACCAAATAAACCTTTAGCTCTGATACCAATTATTAGGAATATAAAACATAAATCAATATTAAAGAATTAAATATGGAAATAAAATGCAAAAAACAAAACACAATAGAGACATAGATTTAACGTGGTTCACCCAATTTAGGCTATGTCCTCATTTAGTCCAACAAATGAAGGTAAAAAACTAAAATACAACCACTACAATATCCTCTTCACTCACATACATTTTACCACCATAATTACAATCCCATTATATTAAAGGAGGGTTACATGTTAGATCAAAAATGCATAAACATAAGTTCTACCATTAGATCTACAACCTAATAGTGAATGGTCTACATTTACCCTAAAATTAAAATATTTTACAGTGCATTTTTAACAAAATTTTGCTTTGGGGGTACTACCCCTAAACCCCTATTAGGGTGGATTCCAAGTAGGTCATCTCCCCCCTAGACCCCCATGGAAACCATAGTGGACACCCCCTATCAGGAAATAGGTATTATAATAAGATCAGGCTATACCATCTAACAATTTAGTGACAATGATGAGGACCTAGCCTTGAAGGCTTTATTTGAATCTAAGTACTAAGTAGAGGGGAAAAAATCCAATATTTAAAATCAAATTAAATATGCACAACTATGAAATTTAAATATTTAATAACAAGAAGGGTAGAGTACACTACAAGACTATATGCTAAATGGGTCCAACAAGATATATTAAGAACCACTAAAAATTGGTAGGGAACATTGGTACCTATTTTGCACTAAAGATTACAACTTTGGGTGACTATTGGACACAATAATAAATATCAAAAGGTATACAATGGTTGCAAGACTATCAAGATGTGTTCCCAAAAAAAATTATAATTCAAGGGTGTAGACCCTTCATTGGGAGAGATGCATACATAGCTTAAGGAATGTGCATGGCCCATTAAAAAGTGCCTGTATATGATAAATCCCAATATAAAGCTTAAAGTTAAGGCTAAAATTAATCACATGATAAAATCAAGGATTATTTATTACATAGATAAGGTAAAATGGGTAGGTCCAATGGTGGTGTAACCTATTTTTTTAGGATACATTATAGTATGTGGGAACTATAAGTCAATAAATGGTTTTTTCCTTAATGACCCATTTGTAATTTCCTTTATAGATAAAGTTCTAAAATTGGTCACAGGGCACAAGTCTATTTATTCACAAACGAATTTAGTTTTTATCCTTAGATATTGATTATAGTTGAATATTAGGATAAAACCACCTTTGTAATGGAATGGGGGTCCTTCACATATAAGAAAATGTCATTTGGCTTGTATAATACTCCTATTATTTTTTTTAGGGATGTGGTAACTACATTCAAATAAATCTATGATTTTTTGGAAGTCTAACTTGGTGATTGGGTTGTATTCTATTTATTTAAATAATATTTTCAATCTAAGGTTCATGTTATAATGATGTCGAACTCTACACATCACATTGAATTTGAAAAAGTGTTTGTTATTTACATTGTTTGGTGTTCTCTTGGGTCAAATAGTTTGAAATGATGGTATTTTGGTTAATAAAGATAAAATCATGGTCATTATGAGTATGTGACCTCATAAAATCTCTATTTAGGTGATATCATTCCTTATACATACATGTTATTATTGTAAGTTCATCAAATGATATGAAACTATATATGCACCAATAGAGAGATTATTATGTAAAGATACAAAGTTTAAGTGGACTAATGAGTGCAAGATATTTTTTATGGATTTGAAATATATGTTGGTAACATCTCCCATATTTGTATTCACCAATTGGAGTAAGCCATTTCATGTGCATGTAGACACTTTAGGCACTGTAGTAAGGGTTGTATTGGCTCAGCCAAGATATGGAGGTTTAGATCACCTCATTCACTTTATAAGTAGGAAGTTATCTACAATAAATAATAATTACACTACATCGTAGTGAGAGGACTTGGCTATGATGTTTTCACTTCAAAAATTCATGCACTCTCTTGACAACACCATTTCAATTCTTTACAACTCTTTAGGCTCTATGTTACATAATGAATAAGCCTATGCTAAGAAAGAGATATTCAAGTGGTTAATTTTATTTGAAGCATTTTAATTTAAGATCAATTTGAAACTAAGAAGAGAAAATATGGTACCAAATCATATTATTTTAATTAATTAATGATGAGGATCTAGAATAATTTCAAGATGAGTCACTATATGCACTCTTATTCAGAGTATCTGTGATTCCATAAAATATGGACAACATATCCAATCTATTAAATTAAGTATTTTTTCCTGTAAATTATGTCAAAAAAGAAAAAAAATATTTGATCATATGGTCCATACATTTTAGTATTATCAATAATTTTATATATAAATTTGGTAAGGATGATGTGTTGCATAGAGTAGCCTTGGAACATGAGAAACTGTAATTACTATAAGAAACACACTAGGAAATTTTAAGAGGACACTTCATAGGTGAATTGACTATGAGGAAGATATTATAGAGTGTCCTATGATTTCCTACCCTATTTTTGGATGTGCACAAAGTTTTAAAGCATTACAACAATTGTCAAATAATATCAATGCCAAATAAAAGGGATGAAATGCCTTTAAATCTGATGTTAATAATGTAACCTTTTGAATAAAGGGGAATTGACTTTATAGGACCTATTAATCCTCAAAACATATGTATTCATGATAGGTATCTAATTATTATAATGGATCAATTCATAAAATGGGTAGAATATGTTACAACACCAAGCTACAATTTAATATATGCAACCAAGTTTTTGTATGAGATCATTACTAGGTTTCAATTCTAATGAAGTTGGTTAGTGATAGAGAAACACACTTATTGAATAGTATTATCAAGACCCTAATATAATAATTTATGATATCACACCATAAGAGCACAACCTATCATCCTCAAGCCAATGGGCAAGTAAAAACATCCAATAAGGTACTTGAGAAGATGCTTATAAAAATATGAAATGTCTAGAGATATGATTAAGAAGATATAATTATTGTGATCCTATGGGTATATGGGACTAATTATAAGTGTGTGATAGGGTTAACTCATTTTTAATGCCTTTGTTATAGTTTAAGTGAATTAATTTATGGGCCATATTACTTTGATTTTAGGTGATATTGATGATAAGGTTGTGACCACTAAGGATACTTCTACTTCAAGTTATGATGATGATTTAATATTTTTTTTATGCTCAGGGTCCCTTGTATGCCTTGGTTCAGGTAGTTCAAAAAGTCCTATTGAAATGACACACTTATAAGAAGGACTTGGCTACAATAGATTTTTCCATTGTCTTGATGGTTTTTTATCCTATTTTTATTCCCCATAATTATATCTTAGTGGTTCAATGATAAAATAAAAAGGTTTCCTCTTTAGCGACATAGTCTTCAATTGTTCCTCTATCCTCTGCTCAAGTTTAGGTGCTCTGTTGGTTTCATTTTTTTGGTCTCTTTTGATTTATCTATTTTTTTGGTTCATAGAGGTTAGTTTGTTGAGAAACCTAAAAGGGAAACCATTTGATCTTATTATCTTACTTAAAACCTAAAAGGGTGGTAGGTTACCTTGTAATTTTCTTTGTTACAACTAGGTGATGGTCAGTTTTGCTCCTTTTTAGTTATTTTTCTCTACATTATCTCAAGATGAGATAAATCATTAAGTCTAAGAAAGTGTTAATGAGATAGTATGCATATAAGGATTCATCATAACATAACAACATGTTATTAGTCTACAAGATGCCATCGTAACATAAAGATATGCCAGCCATCTATTTAGTTAGCATACACAAGATATTTAGTCAATAACTTTATTTCATTTTGAATAGATTGCATGGATCTAGGTTGTTATAACTAAGGAAGTATATATTGAGGTTAAATTTGTTGAATATTCCCAATGTATTCTATTATAACCATGTACCTAAGATAGAGATAATAAAGTGGGTATATATGTAAGTTGTGAAGAATGAGAGGAGGTTAGACATTGAAGGGTTGATTCTGGACCATGTATGAGAGAGAGTTGTGAACTAGTGATATGTAATGAATTTATCTCTATGTGATTATAAATATTTATGATTGAGTTATCAAATTAGTTATGGAATATTTCTACATAATTTTTTATTTTCTATGATAATGCAGTAGTAGATATAAATATTTTATATGCATATGGTTATTCAAACTATAGAGTAAATAATTAATCTATATTATTAATTGGAAGGAATTCATATGAGAATTAAACCCACCAAAATATCTATGGCCTTGGTATCTTTATTTTAGGTACTTAGGAATCTATAATTTCACTAATCTAGAGTCCATTACCTCTCCCATAGTTATCATCATAATTATCAAGTTTTGGGAAACTAGGAACCTCTACTAACACAACAAAACATTAAAAAGATGAGTCAATCAAAGTTTTTCTTACTATTGAATAATGCATATAAGGAGGAAATGGGAATATGGTTGGAATTATACCATGATCCTAACATTTTTTATTTATTATATGTAGTAGAGACAATTTTTTTCAACCTTGATTCCACCATAGTTGTGCAACCAAGATCCCTAGTTGTGCAATATCAACTGCAAGCGTCAGATGCTAAATGATTGATCAAGCTCCCAAATTTTGAGTATCTAGACAAGGTGGTGGTAAAAATTGATAAATCAATATAATGAGGTATAAATACACTTTTTCAAGGATGTTACTATACACATTAACACAACAACCATGGAAAGGGAAATAAGACTTCCAATGTGAGGCAAATCTCTCCTACCATATAAAACTAATGCCCCTCAAATTCACTTAGACATAAGGTATAATTATATGAGAGGATTCATGAGAATCCCCCTAAATTCAACATAATATGTCATAGTTTGAGTGTTATCTAATTGCATTTTATGCATATTTTAACAAAACACCAAGAGTGTCTACTAGGAAATAAAAGGGGTAATTGACATTGCATATCGAATGATCTGCCTAAATTATAATTTTAGTTAGATAGAGTTCCTAGTGGTTGAGTTGATTTATAACTTAGAAAATATAATTTTAGGTGTATCACATAATTTTCAATACCAGTTTTAGTATTGTTACTTTGATTTACTTAATGGAGGTCTCTTGATGGTCCTATTGTAATAGATGGATATTTTTGGCCTACGACTGCTTTATAAAATCTAGCCTAGACTAGAATAGGGTGTATTATGCATAGTTGTCCTAATTTAATCAATGGTGTATTAAAGTGTATTCATTCATAACATCTCATCCTAGGTTGCCCACTAATGTGATGTAATAACTTACACCTATGTGGAAAAAAATAAACTTCATGATGGAGTGTAAGTGTGACTTCATATACTTTTTAAAGTATCACAAATCGCATTTCCATTATTCATCACCATGTCAGCTGGGCAATAAAAGGTTTTGAGGTAACAAGCCTTACTAGATATAATTTTGATACATATATGTTCTACCACCCCCAAAGCATAACATCTAGTGGTGCACTGACAAGTATAAGTGTAAGTATAATAACAAGAACCACCATAGACATCAAAAACTCCAATAGATAATTCTAAGGAGAAAATAAAGACATTGACATAGAAGACAATGCCACCTCCTCCACAAAATAGGAAGACTCATGTAACCAACCCCTATCATAGTGACATAAATGCCAAAGTATAATCTCACATAGCTTTGTGTCATCAAGGAATAAATATATAATTCTATGTTAGAAGACATAGGCATATAGTTATATGATGAAGAGGAATAAAAATATTATGGAAAATAGTGTGCAACAATGTCCCAAAAATTCTAGTGGTCAACATTCCCACATCTATGCCTTTAATCATAGTCAACATTGTTGTAGAGGAAGAAGAGAGAAAATGTATAATAACAACCATCTTCTAAGTCATAGTGGGAGAAGGATAATCCATAGTGAAATTTGAATCCAAAACCAAAGGTAACACAAGGTGTATAATAATAAGTAATCCCTCAATAATTGTTAATGCATCATTATAGAATGAAAAAACATCAAGGACATCTCCTTCCTTTTTAAAATGCATGGGCTCATTTTCTACACCATCAATAGTGGAGGAGACTGAGTATTAAGTATAATAAAATATGGAGTAACATCCTACTCAAATGGTTTATGCTATAAGCACTTGAATAAGGTTTTCATTCCACATACCTACATAAAGGCACTAGTAAGTTGTCATACAGGGGTGACATCATCTCTCTCCTCTTCTTATCATTCAACCCCTTCACCTCCTCCATCCACCCATTCACTGTCTCATCCAAAAAAGATAAAATTATAGCATAAGATTAAGTTATGCAGACAAAAACAACTCAAGTGAAAGATAAAAGAGTATAGAAAAAAGACAAAATAAAGAAGTAAAAATAAGAAGAAAAATTAAGTTGAGTGCAAGACCCAAGAAGAAAAAGACTATTGGAATAAATAAGACACATAGGAAAATAAAAATGAAGAAAAATATAATGCAAATAAGAATAAATATGAATAAGAAGAAGCCACATGAAAAAATAAGAAGTGGGACAAAGAAGACAAGCCAAAAAAGAAACAATAAGAAGAAGAGTCTATGAAAATTAAAAAGGAATAAGAAGATAAGATAGTGTAGGAAGAGTAGTGGAAAAATACTAAGGCTAACATAACAACCAAACAAGAGTAGGAAAAAAAGAGGGAATCCCTAAAAAATTAGGAATAAGAGATCATAAAAAAAGGCCAAGGAGGAAGCTTCTAAGGATGTTGTCTAAGAATTAGAATAGATAGAAAAGGTTCAAGTATAGGTATTTGGCAAAGGTAAAATAAGAGCTAGAGACAAAGAAGGAGGCTGAAGTCTATAATGAAATGTCATAAAATTTTAAATGTGTTTTTATAATAAAATATTATATCATAGAAATAAGATAAGAATATGTATATCCATAATAATAATTAATAGAAAAGCAAAATTCTTGATAAATACAATTGAGCCATTTAAAGGGGGTAACCTCCACAACTATTTAATAAGATCAAATTTCATAATATGATGATCAAATACTAACCACTATCTCCTATTTATACTCTAATTAGACATGGTTATTCTATAATCCAACCTTACTAATAACATAGAGAGATGTGAAAAGATAATATAAGAGATATGTAAGACATAAGTCAGCCACACATATCCCTAGACATGCCATAGGTTAAAGGTGTATCATGCCCTTCCCCTTTAGAATAATGTTGTCCTCAATGTTGAATCAAACCAAGATATTATCATAACAATTCTTCATCCTCCCATGTTGCATCTTTAGAATGCATATTCTTTCATTTGATCAAATACTCTTTAATCACTATGGTCCACATTTGTTTAGTGCACCTATGAAGGATCTCTTCAGACTCTAGAATGAATTAACCCTCTTTATATAATTTAGGTAATTTATTTTGAGTATAAACTCTACATTCAATTACCTTATTTAGGTAAGAGACATGGAATATCAGATGTATGTGATTGGATAGGGGAAATTCTAACTTATAGGCCACACTACCAATTTTCTTCAAGATCTAATAAGGACCATAATACTTAGGGGACAACTTGTTATCATTTTTTATGTTACTTCAGATACATCTACTTATATGGTTGAATACACACAAATACCCAATCACCTATGTCAAAATGTCTCTCATTATAGTGTTGATCCACTTATTTCTTCATTCTATTTTATACCATTACTAATTTATCTCACAAACTAACAAGTACCTCCTATTGATGATGAATGTGTTCCTTAATAGCTCGAACCTTGGGATGCACCTTTAAATATAAAGGGATGGGGGGTGATACCCACCAATGCCATAAATGGAGACATTTTGAAGAAGTCTACAAATAAGTGTTATAACACCATTTGGTAAGTGGTAGTCAATGAACCCATTTGTCATGTTTGTCAAAAACAAAATAATGAAGATATCCTTTTATACATTTATTGACTACCTCTATTTTTCCATCAATTTGAGGATGATAGGATGAGCTATGAGTCAATTGGGTGTCTAAACATGCAAATAATTTAGTATAAAAATTACTAATAAATATGGGATCTAAGTCACTTATAATGATCTTTGGAGTACCATGAAATTTTTGAATTGTATTAACAAAAGGAGAAACACCATTTGGTAAGTGGTAGTCAAAGAACCCATTTGTCATGTTTGTCAAAAACAAAACAATGAATATATCATTTTATACATTTATTGACTACCTCTATTTTTCCATCAATTTGAGGATGATAGGATGAGCTATGAGTCAATTGGGTGTCTAAACATGCAAATAATTTAGTATAAAAATTACTAATAAATATGGGATCTCAGTCACTTATAATGATCTTTGGAGTACCATGAAAATTCTAAATTGTATTAACAAAAGGAGAAGCTATTATAATAATGACAAATGATTATGATAAGGAGCAAAAATTAGCATACTTGGTAAGTTTATCCAAAATTACCATGATAACATTTTTACCCTCAGACCACGGTAACCCAATAATGAAATATATTCCCACCTCTAGCTAGGGATGGATAAAGGTTACAAAAGACCTAGGTTCTTAATGTTTTTGCCTTTATTTTGTTGACATACCATGCATTCAACCACATATCTCTAGATATTACCCTTGATTCCTCTCCAAAATATATCTTACTTGATTCTATTATATGTTTAAAAAAATTCTAGATGACCTCATATTGGAGATGCATTAAGTTCCTAAAGGATTTTATGTTTGAGGAGAGAATTATTATAGAGTACTAATCTATATTTATACCATAATTAATTCCTCTTCCATGAAACTTTTTTAAAACCCCCAAAACCAATCTAAATCTTTTAAATCAAATCTTGGGTATCCCTATCATTCTCCCATTCTAATCTTGCTTACCAACACAAACTTTCTCAAAAATGGCCTAAAAATAGTATTCATCAAACTCTAAAATGTATATGGTGCATTTTTGAGACCAAAAGGCATGAGAATAAACTCATAATGACCTTAATGAGTTTATAAAGTTATCTTAATTATGTCCTCTTCATAGATTTGAATTTGATAATACCTAGAGTGAAGACCTATTTTGGTAAAATAAATAGTGACATGCAATTCGTCTAGAAATCATCAATTACTAGAATAGGAAACTTATATTTTGATGGTGCAATTGTTGATTTATCTCCATTTTATGGGCATCCTTCAAGTTTCATCCTTTTTACACACCATGACCATCAAAGAATAATATTTGCTTTATTTGTGTTTGATAATTCTTGCCCCTAGTATATCTTGTACCATATTTTTAATTTGACTCTTATATGCATAGGGATACCTGTAGGATCTGATGTTGTGTGGTGTACTACCTAAAATTATTTTAAATTCATGATCATGTGACATGCCTAGTGTAAGTCCTTTTGGCATGGCACCAAAAATAACATAATGGTAATTCATCACTAGTTGTGAATTAATATAGGTAGACTCCTTGGTTGGTTGAACTTCTATGGAAAACAATCATACAACAAATCATTCAACACCTTTTTTTTATCATCTTTGTCATTTGGTGAGAACTAACCAATTATTAATATTTATCTTATAAACCACATAGTTAAAATGTCTTTCCTTTTGAATGATGGTGCATGAACAACTCCTATAAATTCATCTCAATTTTTCCCAAAGTGGTGAGCCATTGCACTCCTAAAATAGTGTCATACCTACACATGGGAATATAAAAACTAGAATGATATAATAGTTATTATCAAATAGCAAGCTTAATGTTATGGAATTTTCTAGAATAGTTGACTATACCACCATCTACAAACATGACATGAAATTGTAGAGTTAGGTAAATGAAATAGCTCAAATTATTAGCCGACTTAATATTGATAAAGTTATGTGTATTCCTAGATTCAATCAACATAGTCACCTTATATTTATTTATAAAACCTACCATTGTAAGAGTTTCATGAGTATTAATACCTGAAAGTGCATGACAATAAATAATAGGTTGAGAATATTTAAATTCATCATCGAGTTCTTCCCACCTACATATGAGGCCTCTTCATCTTCTTCATCTTCATGTGTGCCTTTAATGCAAAAAAACTTATTTTTATCACATCTATGACATTTTCTCCATTTTTTATCACAACTAAAATATAATCCTTTTGTACACTTATCTTCACTTTATTTAGGGGTCAATCTGGAAGGCTGAGGAAATGATGGGGCTAGGAAATTACATTCATAGACATTAGCAAAAGGTCTTCATTTGACCAACTATTTTTCCTCTACCATGCATACCATTGGTATGGTTTTAGATATTGAGCTAGGAATAAACATGTGAACCTAAATTTAGATGTTATCTTTGAGTGCACCCAAGAATAAGTTAATCAAATTTGCCTTAGTGATGTCATTAATGCATAAGGAGAGATTTTAGAATTGATAAATGAAATCCTTCACATTACTTGTTTGATTTAGTTTGGTTTTTTGACAAAATTAGATTTATGATACATTATTATGATACTAGATCTATAATTCCTCATAAAATATAGACCAATAAAATTAGATCCCCTTATTTTTATTTTTAGCACACAACCATATATACCAAATGAGTTACTCAATTTTTAGATATAGAGAGGCCATGACCACATTTTTTACACATGGATTATGATGTAGATCAGAAAAAAAAATCAATTTGAATAATCCAAGTGAGTGGATCATTACCATAAAACTTGTGCAAGTCCACTTTTGGTAATAACTACTTTGAACTAGGATTAGAGGTGTGATTATTTGAATGCGAAGAACTGAATGGGAGTGGTGAAGGATTATTTTATGAAGGTTGAGATATAATATTAAAAACTTACCCAGTTATAAGTGTTAAATTATCCTTCAAACATTTAGGTCCCCTCTTACCCCAATAATGTCCCATTTGATTGCATTGAGAGCATATTTTTGCACCAGGTTTTTTAAATCTGACTAAAGTTGGTGAACCACCTTAGAAATAAATGGATTGGAAGTGACAAACTTTATGTCATCCTTGTGAGGATTTTTTGGAGTTTATTTCCCATTCCTACATCTTTAAGTATTAAGACCAACCATGCATAAACCCTAGTATGGAGGGTTTCATCCATGAAAAAAGTGTATCAGTAGATTATACTGTTACAATTATCTAACCAAGATGAATCCAATGATTGTTAAAGTGCATAAAGGTGAAAAATTTTAGCCCAAAAATTATACTAGTAGATTTTACCATTGTGATAACCTCACTAAGATGAATCCACTGACTATTAATTTTCACAAGGGTAAAAAAAATCTAGACTTTTTTCACTATTTTTAAAAAAAAATCACTTTGAACAATACTACAATGATGAAAAAATTGAATTCTTCCCTAATCACAAGTTATGTTTTTTCAATCCTTCCACTCACAACTTGCAACACTAGATTCAAAAAAAAATGCCATATAAACTTATATAAATCATATCTTTGATACCACTTGTAATGAAATTACTTATATGTTTGCACAAGGGAATATTATATGATAGAAATAATAGTATAATCTGTAGATCCATAACAATAATTGAAAGAAGAGGAGAATGCTTGATATATATAGTTGAGCCACTTCAAGGGGGAAACCTCACAATAATGCAATAAGATAAAAAATCAAAATATGATGATCTAATACTAACCATTATATCTTACATATACTTACTTATCAATGGTTATTCCATAGGTTGGCCTTACTAATAACATAGAGAGATGTGACAAGATAATATAATAGGTATGTAATGAATAAGTTAGCCACACATATCCCTAGATACACCATAGGTTAAGAGATATCAAAGTCAAAACTGATATTAAGAAGGTTGAGAAACTATAGTAACCTATAAATATAATAGTGGAGTTGAAACAACCATCAATTCTTGATGCCCCATAGCCTTTTAGCATATTACAAGGCTCAGGATCAAAACTAAGAGGTACATAAGAAGAGGTGTCAGAAGATAGACCTCAAATAACCATCCAATGGTTATGAGACATGTAACCCCCACCCTTATGATGAATAATGTTCACACTCCTAGTTGTGAAAATATGACACCAGGTAGCCTCAACCACAACTACTACAACTTATTTTATTTTGACCACATCAAGTCAGGAGGCATCACTTGATGTGACCTAGATAACACTTGCAAAGAAGGTTGGGGGAGAAGATGAATTTCAAGATTCCATAGTGTAGATAGCCCTTGATATGGAAAGGGAAAATATCTATCTAAGGGGTAAAATTTAGGTCTACATGATTAGTTGACCAATATACACACAATCATAAATGATACTTATCTAACCTTGGTGCTCCAAGTATTGGGAGACTAAGTGATCTCTGAATGAAAATAATTCATTTCATTGATTTATCAACATGCTAATGATTATATAGCTATGGATAAATTTTAATAGATCTGAGAGCAAGGTTAGTAGCTAAAAGCAAAAATAGAAATCCTCTTCTAGTTCTTTGAGGAGTATAATTAGGTTTTGGACACTACTACATAATAAGCCACCCATCCTACTCATGGTATGCTAGATTAGAATCAATAGAAATAGGATTCACTCAATGAAGTGTTGTTAGATTTATCAAAGGTATGCAAGGCCAAAACCATCATGGAAGATCAAGTGCCCAAGATAGACCTTGTGTATTTTATGTTTAAGGAGTTTCTTAATTCAAGAGACACTATTATGAAAAATATGAGTGCATGGTAGAATGAGATGCTTCATAGCATGTTTATTGGCATCTAGACCCAATGATATGTATAAAAACTAGAAGAATTGTCATAAGACATTTAGATAAATCTCCTAAAGAATATGTCTATCATTACCACTATAGAGGATGAAGATATGTAAGGGATGATGTAGTTCCAAGCTCTATTGTTCACTTTGATTAGTAGTGTCTATAATGCATTACTTGATTAGAAATAATTCAAGCAATATATTTCACACTTGGATAGCTTGATTGTTGTGATTTTTAATGAACTACAATTCATCACTTCAACCCAACTCATATAAAATTTAAAAAATAGGGAGGTGGCCAAACTAGTGTAGACACAACCTCTAGTATATGAATCTATACTTTCATCATCTTCAACCATAGTTTTTATAGTTCCATTATATTTTATAACACCATAGTACCAATCTAACCACTATATTCACAACCTCTTTTCACTCTAGCAACACACTCCATGTCTCTTCCATCTCTATAGGTATTGCATAGTCTTAATTTTGTAAAATTTTGAATAAATTCAAAGTAAGGAAGGCTAAAATCATTATGCACTAGGATAGGAAGGTTTAAAACCCATAAAGGGTGGCCTCCTAGTTATGTTAAACCATCAAAAATCCATAAGGGTAATAGATTAATATTTTACTTAGTTGAAAACCCAAAAGGGAGGCTAAGTAGTGTGCAAGAGGTAAAAATTGGTAAACAACACCTTACATGATTACCAAGATAAATGTTTTCTATACAAACCCCTCAGCATAGGCAATTATACTAGCTCTATAAATATGCACACTTCCTAAAAATTTGTCTCTAGATGAGATAGTTGATTAATTATAGGAAAGTGTCGATAGTAGACTTAGGACTACAAAATCATAAAGTAAAAATGCACAAGTGTGCGATGTAGAACATTTTGTGTAATGTATATCATTTTGAATGTATTAGGCCTATGTGTGTATTCCAAAAAACTAAGGAATGTAAAAATAATCCTTTGATATAGAACTAAAAATATAGAATGCAAAGCACCAAATCTTTATAAGTTCTATATATAGTGATCAATTCTAATGGATAGAGTTTTGAAATATAGATATTAATATAGAGATTAGATGATGTTTTTTTAAGTGTCTTTTTATATTGGTTTTATGTACATCATATACCCTATTTTACTTAAATATGTTTATTTAAGTAATAATAATGAATGCTTTATATAATTAATTTTGTGTTTCTATGAATAAACATGTAATTCTAAATTGAATAAATACTTGACTTGTTAGATATTTTTGTCTTTGTTCTGAACTTGTATCCTACTTCACACAAAAACACACATTAGCACATTCTATTGGGTTTTCTAAGAACCTCTAATAATTCCAAGTGTCATAATCCCTTACAACACCATCTTAGGGTACATGACAAGGATCAACTCAAGGGAGTCCTATATAGATATCTTTGTAGAGTATCCCACTACATAGGTCATCATCAAAGAGTCTTCCTCCTAAGAACCATAATGAGAGTTGAGTGTGGATTTTTGTACACATATTTATATGTATATTTTTTTATGTATTTATGTATAGTTATTTATATATGGACATTTATTGTACAACATTTGATTGATATGTATACGATGATTTTTTTTGGTATAGATTCATAATCTATCTTTATTATGATATGATGATCATGGATAAGGACTCATCTCAATTTACTTGTGTTTTTATGACATGATCTTCATGGGTATGTGATTATGTGTATGTTTTTAATAATGTTATGTATATGTCATGGATGCTTATGGGAGTATATGTATATGTTTAGATGATATGATGTTATGACAAAGACTCTTACTTTTTACATTTATGTTCAACATACTTAGTCATTTGATATGGATAAATGGGTAGATGTGTAGATAAAAGTTTTGATGATGAAATGAGATAGATGATGATTTAAAGTAGGGGATAAATTACCTTGACTGTGTGTCTCTCCAAATATATTTATAACTCTCTTTTTTTGTAACACAAGATAATATGCACCATGATAGTAAACACCATGATGCCTTGGTCATAGTGTACATAAGGAATGGCTCACATATAAATAAAAGCAAAACTGATAAAATAAATAAAGGATAAAATAATAAGCAAATGTGCACACACTTAAAAATAAAAAGTAACAAAAAATATTGTCATTCATCAAGCTCTAATCCATTCATTAAGGATGATGATACCAATGGTTTCACACCCCAAGCAATGATATATGTGAGGTAGTTATGTTAGGAATGTTGTATCTAAATGAAACAATATTAATTTGGTCATAATGATTCAAGGATTGAATCTCAAATCATAAAATGGATGCTACTTGTCATGGTTGTGCATTTTTTTCAAGGTTTTGTGTGTTTATATCTCTTTTTGGGGGTTTTATAATTTTTTGGAATTTTTAGGGATTTGGAAAAAAAAATGATTTTTAGGGATTTTTGAGACATATGTATATATACATGGGATACTATCAAAGGGAAAATTGGGTTAATGACAAGGAAGGAAAATGACATGGAATGGAAGACAAATGGATGGAGGGGAGCCAATGGGATCTCTTTAAAGACTACATGACCTAGAGACTACACATGTTGTATTTTAATATTGTGTGGCAAGGATCATATTATTCCTTCATCTAGTCAACCATGTTGTGCCATGTAATACCTATAATTTTCCACCAAGGTTAAAATAAAAGAGTGAATTAGATAGGAGTGTGATGGATATGGATACTGGATATGGATGGGTGGGTGGAAATGGATCTGCCCCAGGCATAGGGGTACTCATAGACAATAATTTGTCTTCAATCATAGAAACTCTTGAGATGTATGATATTCATAGTATTATCAAGTTCATACCTATATTCTATAGATAAATTATAGGTGCCTAAGTTATACTTAGTAATAATTATGTAGGTACCCAACCAATTAGGTTCAAATTTCCATTTTTCTCATAATTGGCATTGAGGTTCCTTTGGTTTTCCTTTAGCACAAGGTACCCTACTTCAAATTATTAGGATTTTACGTGCTTTTCATATTTGTGGTGTAATTTATTTTGATCTACTTTAAGATGATTGAGTGTGATTATTTTTTTATCCTCAATAAGGTATATCTACTATAGCCATGTGCCCTAATATTCTTTATCGTCAATGATATCCTATAATGATATGCTAAAGAGGGTAAATCAATCTCAATAGGGAAGATGGATTTAGTTTGAAGATTAGGGAGTATGGAGTGGAATTTGTGGGTATGAATATGTTGGTCTGGTAATCCTATAAGGCAAGATAAATCTAAAAAAGTCAATCGTGACCATTGTCATTAAGTATTTTCTTGAGGATTCTAAAAATGGTTTTTTTAGAAGCTTCAACTTGGCCATTTCCTTTTAGATATTAAGGAGTGAAAAATCTTGTCTAATATATAACTAAGTAAAGATAGCCTTGATATCCTTACTCTTAAAATATTTTCCATTATCTATAATGATGGTGGATGGGATACCATAGTGGCAAATGAGATGATTTAGGATGAATTTGTAAACCTACTTCCTAGTTTTGTAAGTGAGAGGAATGACTTCAAACCACTTAGTAAAGTACTCAATATCAATGATGATATGTTTGTGTCCATTATATGAGGTGGTATTAATCTTATTTATGAGATCAAACCCCTATATGGAGAAAGGATAGAGGGATACTATCAACTACAACACTAGAAAAGTATCATGAATGAGGTCATCATTATTCTAACAAGCAACACATTTTTTGATATATTTGCACACATGGAATTCCATGGTCATCCAATAGTATCATGTGCAAAGAATTTTATTGGCAAGGACCATTCTAATAGTGTGTGCCCCATAGATATTGTTGTGAATGTCTTTGATATCAAAATCAACCTCTTATATATTTAAATAATGTAGAAGTGTTTTTTCATAGCCTATACAATAACATGTGTTATCGAGGGTATAACTTGAGGTGTTTGGATATAGGGTTTATATTGGGAACGTCAAAGGTTGGAAGGGAGGGTATGATCATGGAGATATGTATATATGTCATAATATCACAGAGAACTAGGACCAAAAATATAACATGTTTTATATTTCATATGATCATATGCTATAATGATACAATGTTATATCAAAAATTGATACTGTTCAACATTTGAGGACATTTTAGGGATAAATCCAATGGTGACCATGGCATCCACACACGTCTTATTTATGTGTGGTACCTACTCAAATAAAAAATGCATAAATTATTATAAGTTATCCACCATGGTTTTGTATGGCACAATATTTTCATCTTTATTTTGATAGTGGTCATTGACCTAATTGAATATTGTCTATAAGTCACTATATACCGATAAATGTTGTATGTTCCATTGGATAGCTAGTCGAAGTCATATAATTAGGGCCTCATACTCTAAAATATTGTTTGTGCATGGGAAACCAATTTGAAAAGAAATATAAATAATGTCTCCATGTGGTATCATGAACAAAATAACTACAACTTATCTATGTGATGTAAATGATCCATCAAAATAAAGTTTCCTCTATTGTGTCTCATCAATGGATAAGATGGATTCATCAAGAAACTTGATGGTTAATAGCTATTTGTTAGATATCAAGGCTTATGTAAGTTAATTTATAAGTACCTACCCCTTAATTACTTTTTTATTTGCATATTCAATGTTTAATTCATTGATTAGCATGACCCATTTATAAATTTGACTTGTGAGTTTTGTTTTAGATAAGAGATATTTAAGCGGATCAACCTTGGTAATGAGAATAGTCTTATTGATGAGCATATAATGCCATAATTTTTGTGAAGTGAATACTACTACTAGACTATATTTTTAAATAGGTTAATAATTAAGATAATAAGCCACCAAGGTCTACCTTAGATAGTACACAACTTGTTTTATTCTATTTTCATCATGTTGAGCTAAAAGTTCCCCCAAGGCATGTTGGATTGTAGAAATGTAGATAAACAGAGTTTCCAAAAAATTGGAATAGCTAACATTGGTATATTAGATAAATCTTATTTTAACTACTTGAACATTTTTTAGCATTCCTTATTCTATTAAAATTCAATTTTTTTAATTAGATGTGTGAAAGGGTGACACTTGTCAACCAACTATGAAATAAACCTTTAGATGGCCTGGAATATCCCTATAGACTACACAACTTCTTGAGATTGGATGGTGGGGGAATTTTATGTTATAGCCTACACTTTGTCCAAGTACACTTAAATACACCTATGAGACATGATGATTCTCATGATCTCACATAATGTTACCCTAAATACACATTTCTTAGAATTTAGTAACATGTTATATTCTCTAAGTCATGTGAATATTTTGTGTAGGACTATCAAGTGTTCTACTCAAGTTTTTTTATTTCCTAGTATGTCATCCACATAGTCTTACACAATGGCATGCATCATGTCATGGAAAATGGCCACCATGTCTCATTTACATGTGGTACCTACATTCTTTAGGATAAATTTCATGACCTAATATCAAAACATTTCCCATGAGGTAGTGAACCTTGTCGTGTGTTTATCTTTAGGTGTAATTCATATTTGATTGTAGTCAAAAAGGCCATCCATAAGTGATAACATTCCAAGTCATATCTTAGATTTGACTATTGTGTCAATATTAGGCAATGGGGAATCATCCTTAGGGAAAGCTTTGTTGATCTCTTGAATATTTGTGCACTGATGAATTCTCACAAGCTTCTTATTAACTGGTACAATATTCAATATCCACTTAGAGTAGTTGATTGGCCTAATGAACCCTACTTCCAAGAGTGTTTATAATTCCTTTTTAACTAGGATTACTAGATGGGGGTGTATTTTTGGTATCTTTTATTTGATAGGCTTGAAATCAAGGTGCACAATAAGATGATGCACTACTAAGGATGGATCCAACCCATGCATGTAAACATATGGTCATGTGAGTATGTCAATGAATAATTTTATAAGGGTAACTAGAATTTTGTGCTCATTCAGAGTGAGTGAACCATTGAGCTTGACTATTCTAGGATTGTCTTCTATTGCAATGTCCACATCAATGGTGTCTTCCAACATCCATGTAAAGCCATATGGTAGTTATGTTGGTGTAGGAGAAAGGTGGAATTATTCATTTATTTGTGGCTTGGTAGGGTCATCTTATTCTCCCATAAAATATGAATCTAATTCATTCATTTCAATTAGTGACCATGTGAATTTTTGTGAAAATTCATTCATCAAATCCTCATATGTTTCTCATTTAGGTGGACTAAGATTTAATCTGATCTTGATGATATTATTATTATTATTATTATTATTATTATTATTATTATTATTATTATTATTATTATTATTATTATTATTATTATTATTATTATTATTATTATTATCATTATTATTATTATTATTATTATTATTATTATTATTATTATTATTATTATGATGTTGTGACCACTCATAAGGAGAGTCAAGTTCCTTGTCCATTGGTGCCTTAGGGAGGTTTTAACCAATGAACACATTTTTATTTTTTACTTTTGTGATTATCTGATAGTGGCTGATAAAGGTTTTTATAGAGGACATTGATTTTTTATTTTTTGACTGAGGAACTCATCTTTCTCTCCAAAGTAGATAGTAGAATCCAAGATAATATCAAATCATTTTTTCAATCCCCAGTCAAAAAAATAAACTCCATCTCGAAGCCCTAGAAAATATGTGATTGCCTCATCATTTTGAAATATGTATAAGGCTATATGGTCATGTTGGTCCCAATATATGAGGTCAAGATATTAGAGGTCTAAGTGGATGGTAAGGATGATGATATTTTAAAAAATATTAGTTTTAGTGAGTACATCATAGAGGATGTAAGAGGATTTTGTGTTGTTATTGGAAGATTTGTCATTAGACATCATATTATAATCTCTAATGAGATCATCAGGGTTACCCCTAAGTGGTTTGTATTTGATACCTCAATTTTTTCAATGTTAAAAAGGAGGGATATGCTCAAGGATCCCTTGTTTGTTAACACCCAATCCTTTATCCTTGTATTCCATGTTATCACATATCTTATTTTCAATGGGGTATTCATTAATCTAATAACATGAGGCTAAACCATCACCATATAGCCAAGAATAACTAAAAATAATTACCTATTCATTATCTAGGAGACTGTTCTTGATAAAGGAGAGAGAACCAACCTTATAAGAATTTATTTTCTTCTACCAATTCATGGTGGACCTACCACATATTTTTTGGGAAGTGGGGATTTTCACTATATAGAAAACATTTTCAATTTCATATTATCCATAACATTTATCTATCATTTAAAGTGGGATGCAGATTGAGGAGGTAGATTGTTGGATGTGGATAGGAGGTCATTTGGATGGCTATAGGAGGTTGATTTAGAATCCTATAATGTCACATGCTTATCCTTGTAAGAGACATGCTCTGTGATAAGACAATGATTATTTGTTGGTATTATACTTCCAAAATTTTACAATATTAGTATGGTTGTGGATTATCAGGGATTGTCACCTACATACCAAAGTTTGGGACCTTGATACAATGATGTAGAGTGGAGGGAAAAACATGTATGGCATGAATCTAGAGATGTCTAAGGAGGATTTTATATGGAAAATAAATGTCAATGACATGGAGGAGGGTTTGGTGTGTGATAAGTCCAACCATGATGGGAAAGTAAATGGTGCTAGTTGGTTGTCTCTCTGCATTATTGTATGATTTTATGGTGATGATGTTATATTCTAGTATTGATTCAAAATACCCAATATGTTTGACCAATTTTAGTGTAAAAAAAATATATCCCTGACCCTTTGTCTCTAAGTATCAATTTGAATTTGTGTTTAGCAATGATTGCCTCAATGTAAAGGGTATAGATGGTCCTATTGATGGAAGGTCATTGTGGTAAAAGGTGATTTATTTACTTGAGGAAAAGTGTCCTACAAGTTCTTGGAATAGTGAATGGTTAATGTCAGTGGGAACTTTTGACTACTAAAGGACTTTATATAAGACATTCTTATAAACAATGGATGTTATAAGGATGTCCAAGATGGTTATTTGAGTAGGAGTATTTTATAATTTTTAGATAAGGTCATAATTTTTCCAAGAGGTGGGTCTGGATGGTACTTGGATGGTGACCTTAGAAGGTGTTTAAACTAAATGACCTTGGATAGTGACTTTAGATCACTGAGTAAAAACAACAGAATCTTAGTCTTTGATTTTTATTTTTGCAATGTGGTGGTCAATGATTTAGACAAAAACATTGTTGTAGTTATATGGGGTCCTCTGGTAATTAACACTATTATCATGGGTGTTTTGACTTTGATTCTATTGTTGGTTTTTTTTTTGTGCTTAATGAATGTATCTTTGAATATTCCTAGTTTTTTATTCTTGGATGATGATGCATCATTATCTAACTTCATTTATCTATGGTCTAGTAGGTCCTAAATATAGTGTTTGATTTTCATGTGCCTATTGGTAGAATGACCCTTAATCTTAAGGAATTCACAATATTCATTCTCCATATACCATTTTATTTTAGGTTCATTTTTTATAAAAGGATTTGTCTCTGGATATACAATCACATTTGCCTCAACACATTTTTGGAAAATAGCTTCCAAAGGTTCTCCAAGAGGAGTGAATGTAGTTCACCGGTATTATTGTTTAGATGGTGACCATTGAAGGCTAACTATTGGAGTGGGTTGAAAATTTTTCACATATTTGTATTTTATCACTCTATCTCACACAACATTCTTATTTTTTCTAGAAAATGAGATTTTTAAATTTGTGTTTTATTTTGATTAGGATAATTATTAGAAAATAATTTTACCAAACCCTTTGTAAGAACAATTTCTCTATTTGTTTACCCTTTTATATGATTTCATCAAATGTGTTTACATAGTGTACTTGCAAATGAAAATTCATTTCTTGCTTTAGATTTGTAACAAACATGCTCACTAATTTTTTTTTAGGAATGGAATAGGGGAATTTGCTAGATAAGCCTCACCATAATTACAAAAATGATGAAAACTTACCCTATTTCATTGCTTAGAATTGTAGAGGTCCATCATGGTCAATTCATGTTCCACATTATATGATAAATGTTGCACAAATCATTCAAAAAAGTTAGAAAAAGTGGTGATTGATCCCTTAGGAAAATGTAGAAACCATTGAAGGGCTTGGCCACCCAAGCTTCTAAGGAATAATCTTGATTGCATACTTCCCCTATCCTTCTATTTTGGCATATAGGTATTCATATGCTATTGCATATACCTTTCTTATAGCTCTTATCTTTATTTTCACTTGGACCTTGGCTCTT
Source organism: Torreya grandis (assembly GCA_037957365.1). Classification (NCBI taxonomy): domain Eukaryota; kingdom Viridiplantae; phylum Streptophyta; class Pinopsida; order Cupressales; family Taxaceae; genus Torreya; species Torreya grandis. Next base: position 814,845 of record JARHVA010001466.1, read on the forward strand.
GATTGATATATTGATCTATACATCCATGACACTTATCCTAACATGATTCAAGTATACATCCTTTATGTCCTCCATTAATCTTACATGATCATATACATCTATATCCACATACTATATAAGCACATATTGATTCTTTCCCACCAAAGGCATGATGATTATTACCTCCACATACACTTTTAAGCTATCTTTTTTTAATTTAGTAGGGTAATATTATTTTAGACACTCAAATTTAATCATTAAGTGCTTCACTATGTTTAAAATTCACATCCTTACTCTACTTGGTATATTTTGCATTTTTTTAAATTTCAATCTCTATGGGAGAATTTATTTTTATAAAAATTATCTTTCAACTACTTAGACCTCATTTAGACACCCCTATTTCACTTACATATTCTTTTAAGACCAATTCTAATAGTGTCTATCCTTTTAGGATAAGACCATGTTAGGTCAGATAAGCATGCACTATGGCCTTGCCCCCCACACCCTAATAGTAACCTTTTTAATTTCGAAACATTTCATTTTACCCATATAATGTTTTTATCAAGGTCAATTAGTGTAAATATTAAAAATATTCCTCTATATAATCACATCAATGCTTTTCCAAACACATATAATAATCATTTGGAAATTACTATTGCACATTGAGTAAAAGAACACTATTATTTCCAATTCAAATTTTCAAGCATTCTAATGTTCATTAGCCAAGTTTAAAATTGTTTTATCATAGGTCAAGGGTACTCATTGTCAAACATTTAAATTTATTTATCTAGTTACATTCATATAAAAAAGTCAAGATTTACACACTCACTCTAGGAGGGAGATCTACATCAGCTTGAGGCCCTTTTAGGATATGTAGCAACATTCATATTAAGTGGGATTTTCTTGGGGTAGTTCAAATACTAACCTAACCCTTTTCCCCCCTTTGGAATTTGATCTATCTAAGGTTTTGATTTTTTTAGATCTTTCACATGTTAAATTAGCACACACAATCAAATAAAAAACCCTCATAGATAGTTGCACATACCCAGATCAAAAAATTAATCAGCTAGTAAACCATGATGTGGCTACATTGTGTCCCTGTCTTCCTAGTGTGGCCTTGTCCTAACATAGTTTAAATTCCTAATTTTATATGTGACCTAATTTGCATGTCTTTTTTGAAAATTTCTAATCACAACCAACCTACATTATTAGTAGTAAATCATATCCAAGTTAGGTTTACATATCCTATTCAATTTAATAGTTTTAGATCACTTTAAATTCATATCTTTATATTTATATATATCTAAATAAGATTTAAATAGTTTATTTATTCTTAGCATTTCATTTTTAAATCAAAAAGAATATTAAATAATTTCTTACTTTCACTTCTTCCATGTTATCATGGTATGACATTTAGTACACACTACACCTTGACACATATTATAGATTGTTTAGATCCTTCCCATTCTTATATTTTTATAAATATTTCCACTTGGCCTTGTTGGACCCCTTATGTTGGTAAGTAAAGGATTTATGCCAGAATGACATCCATATCAGTGTGAGGTAATCATTTTACATGATGATAACTTTTTGGCATTTTGGCACCAGCTAGAGGGTTTAGTGTATACCTTACACTAACTAGTAAGCAACTAAATAGTTCTTAGATCTTTAGGGTATCTTCTAGGAGTGGTAATACATGAAAATGATAGCATAAAGTTCACAAGGTGATAGAGCTAGTGGGAATGATCATGAAGGCTCCAAGTTAGCACTTGGTGTGCACATTCCACCCTAGAGGAATTGCTTAAGAAGCTATAAAATGAGCCTAAACTAGTTGATGTAATGATAGGAAATAATGTAGTGAAGCTATGTATTTTTTTAATACAACCATTAAGGTGTAGGAATAATTGGATGCCATGAAGGCTCTATTATAAGTACCCAAGATCGTATATGATCCTTTAGGTCATTAGGTAGAAGGAATTGAATATATTTTTGGCCATAAACTATATACTCTATTTGAAACTAAATTAACAATGAAGGTTTTTTCACTTACATTATTTAGTATAAATTCAATTATGTTAAGTAGAGTTCATGCATGTTTCTGGTTAACAACATTAATGGCCTCCATATGATAAAGGATGACATCAGGCATAACTTATATAAAGACTAAGTATATAGATCTTATTCCAAATGTTATTTCCCTTGCTATAAGTGTGATCCTAGTATGATATCTTAAAGTGAAGGCAGCTCCTTGACCCTTCACGTGTTGATATGATGTTAGGCCTAGTTTAACAAAGTCTTGCACTCATATTACTCTAGGATTAGTTCACCAAAAGGTTTTCACCTATAGGCCACTAGGCTTAGCCCATGAAAGGCTTGCACCTTTGATCTAATTAAGCCTTATTTGAATTAACCAAGTCCCATAATTAATGTTTTGTGTCATAGCACAACTAGCTCAACATGAGCCTCAGTTCCTTCTCAATTGTGCTTCATGTGAGTACATAAGGCATGTGCCTTATGTCAATTGATGTCGATACAGCTGAGTATAAAATGTTAATCATAAAAGGAATATCCCATGTTTGTGCCTGGTTATAATAAGCCCAAAACTAACTAAGACAACCTTCTTGACCCTTTTTTAAAACATTTTGGTTCTATTGTTGGGACCCTATTAAATTTTATTATTAAAATGGTGTAAATGAATGATGTAATGAATATCCCTTGAAAACATTGAGTGTTGGCTATAATAGGTGGAAGATATCTTTGCACTGAATCATCTAACTTGTAAAGGAAAAAATCCAAAAAAATGGGTTCAAAATAACTTGTATGATGCTTTATATGAAGTCTTTTCTACAAGTTACCTGAGCATGTGTACTGGTGGTTGGTTGCATATTCAACCCACAAAATAAGGACCTATAGACAATGTTATGAGTGGATAAAGGAGTGCCTAGAGAGTCTTGAGACCCTAAATTCCATTTGGACTAGAGTAGTGGATAAATGGTATCAAGGATCACTAGATAGCTAAATACTTGAGTTTGTCATCTAAACATACTCATACTCTGAGGAAGTAGAGTACCAATTCTTATGCAACCCTTGAGGCACATTTATGAAGGAATTCAATGTAGATCCCAAGAAGCTAATGGTAGATTATGGATTTGAAACTTTGGGGATTAAAGGCTAAAATCCTTTCACGTGTGATTAGCATAAATGGGGAAAGGAGGATGTGTAGGTGAGGTATAATAGAAGGGGATGAGAAAATTGACACCTAAGAGATCATAAGATAGACCTATAATAAGAAACAACACATACTGATGGAAGATCTAGAACCTAAAAGTGACAAGAGAATCCATATCAAGTAGGAAGGGCATGGGGAAGGATTTATTAAAATATAGTAGCGCAAGGATGAGAGATATAATGAAGCGATGGATTGAGCTCAGCACTTGATATGTGTAGAATCATTAGGTTCCTATAGAATTTGGTGATTGAAGATATGTTTGACATGATTACCCTTATAAACCTATAGTTCATGCTCATACTCTAGATTCCCCACTTGAAAAAAGTATAGAATTAATAATTGACCCTATTATCAACATAGATCTTAGACATTTTATAGACTTGGAGTGAAACTTTTTGATTGAATATATTATTCCAAATAAAGAGGTGAGTGTAACTACTTCTAGACCATTAGGTGATAGCTCAACACAATATAAATTGAGTGCAAGTATATCAAATCATCTAATGTTAACATCATAAAGTGGGTAATAGCCCACAAGAAGTGGTTTAGTACTATAAGTAGTACAACACCATCAACATCAATTGTGATAGTAGAAATAATAGGAATAGTGCCTAACCTAGTGGCTAGAAGCATTAAAGGACTACCACCAAGATAGATGTTGGGGGGAAATGCCTTAGATCATAACTATCCCCTAGTAAATTTACTATGAAATGGCCATGCACTTACCAAAGTAGTATAGCATGGAAAATGTTGCAGAGCATGTGCTAAAATGTGAAATACATTGGCATGTGGGGGGCATAAACTAATTTAAACATAAGGTAACCTAATTTGTGACCACTTTACTTGATTTCACCCACACTTGATACAATAAATTTGATCTTAACCAAGCCATGATCGACTATGATACTCTAAAGGATGCACTCATAAAGGAATTTAGCATTCTAGAGTTCAAATAATAGAGTATCATCGTGCTCAAAGAGATTACTCAAGGAATCTCAAAAAGTGTGCACTTATACCATGCAAGGTTCAAGACTCTCATATCAAATCTCTCATATGATATTCACCCTTCTTAACATATATAGTGGTTTATTAGAGAGTTGATTGTGTCATTTCAAAGAGCATTTTTCATGAATACTTTTACAGACCCTCAATAAGAGCTTAAAGTCATGCTTAGATCCATGGCAATCAAAACTTTATATACTAATATCATCCCATTTATGGAGGCATAGATTGCATTTATGGCTTCCCAACTCCAAAATCTTACCTCTAACTCTTTTCAATTTGATCTATGTGGACTATGGTGTACTGACCATGAAATTGAAGGCCATAATAGGAATAACTACCCATAAAGGAATGTGCACACTTTGATTCTAAGATATGAAATCTGTTGAGAGGTACATAATATCTATAACTACCCCTTATTTCAATGCACTAGCCAAGTCAACATAACCATTTATTATCAATTGTGTGATGCCTATAACCATTCCACTATTGATTGTTGGGTGATTAATGAGATACATGAGAACATGAAAAGAGGTGCATGGTAGGCCACTATAGTAGTTAGATGATAGGCTAACCAAGGAAATAAAGGCTACAGTTAATAAAATATAAGATTTGGAATGTAATAAGGTGCTAGAGGATGAGGTGGAACATGTGGTGGTGTAAGGTTCCCACCATGCTCATTTTATAAGTGTGGCTTGATAGAGCATTATCAATGTAACTACTCTACACATCCCACATGTGGGTATTTTCAAGGGACCCATAAGGTCAAAGAATGCCTAGACTTGTACAAAAATTTGACACAAAGTAGACCTGACATAGACAAGGGTGCAAGAATGATCAGGCATGAGCTAAAAAATTTAAAATGGACCTAAAGGCATAGCCAACCTACACATAGATAGTTAAGGTGTAGGTAACTACTCATAGTGGATTCACCACTCAATCACCAATTGTACTAATAACTAATTTATACTTAGAATATGGGGATAAGGGTTGCACTGAGCACATAACATGGCTTGAACCTAAAGTTATGTCATACCCATACTTGATGCACTAGAAATATGTAATGTAATAGGTTATGAGTGTCATCTAAAGCCTATAAGGGTATCTATAATTAGTGTGAGATTTATAAGTGTAAGATAATACCTCTCTAAAGAAGCAAGATAGCCAGGAAGTTGAGAGATAAGAATTAACTGAGATCATGTGCCTCCTACAAATAGAAGGAATATTTCCCCTATTGAAGAACTTATTCTTAAAGCATATAGGTCAAAATCAAATTAAGGTCACTAAACCATGCATGGAGAGGGTATGAGAAGTTTGGCATACACGAAAATGTAGAGTATGACCAAAAACTCCTCATGGATGTCACTATTGATGGATGGTCTATCTGTGAGGTCATGATAGACACAGGTGTTGATGTCAACATCTTAACCAAGAATGCCTAGGAGAAAATTGGTAGGCCAACCTTGAGGCCTTTCCCTCATGTATTATTCATGTTTAATAATACCTAGGTATAGCCTATATAAATTATAAAGAGTTTAGTTGTAGATATCATGGACATTGAGTTCTATGTTGACTTTGAAATGATCAAGTTAGTAGGGCATGACAACTACTCGATGCTTTTAGCAAGGCCATGGTGTTATGCAAAAAATGTAGATATATCCTTTAAAAGGCACTACATGACCTTTAATAATGGAAAAGAGAGGGTAGTTATACCCCTCTCAAATGTCCAAGGACCCTCCTATGTTGATAGCATGTACATCAAGGATGAGATTAACCACATATATAACATCATAGGCTGGGTCCATATTGATCATACTTTGAAAAGCTGGGTCCTTTCTACTAAGAGGAAGGGAAAGAGAGTGTTTTACCTTAGTAAAGATAAATTGATAACACTCTCAAGATATGATGGGAGTAATCCAGTGGATGACTATGTTCAAGACCACAAATCATACATCATAATAGAGGTGGATAGGATGGACACGCTAGTTTATATGTTGAAGAGAACTGACACTCATTTGTGGGAAGTAAAAAATCCTATCTTTACAACTTATAAATATGTGAAGGCATCTATTTTCACTAGATTTAGGAAGAGTAATGAAGACCTAGACATCTCAACCTACTCTAGAAAATATAACCCTATAGTGTATGTGCACCTTTGAGAATAAACTTGGACTATCTACATCAAAAATTCCCTAAGGAATCTATGGGTGCATGCCTTCTATAAGGCCTTAAAGACTTGGGTATGAGTATGGTATGTTGTCAATGAGATACAATGAGATCCAAATAGGATGCACTAAAGGAGTGGTTTATTCACACCTTCTCCTTTTCTTTGTAAGACCTTAAATTGATTGAGCCCCTACAAATAGTTTGAATGTTAGTGTTTGAGGATACTAAAATATTGGATGAGTGCATAAAATACATGTTTGATGAAAAATGGTTGGTGCTCTAAACTTATTTGAAGAATAAACACTCAAAATTGACTCTAGTGATAAGGATGATCAAACATGCAAGGTGCACAACTAGAACAATTTGATAGGCAAAAGAAATTTAGTGCACCAAGTTAAGGATAACACCCTAGAAGAAGATTACCCTACCCACCTTCAAATAAAAATGACTAAGGGAAACAAATAGGTTAAATATTCTCACTATGAGAAGAATGAACCTTGTCACACAGTATTAAAAACTACAAAGGTAGATATCAGCTCAGAAAGGGAACCAAAGATTGCTACTTTGCATGCCTACTGGTCTAACATAGATCTCACATGTATTATTAATCTCCTAAAGGAATTTCAAGACTTATCCCCTCGAAACTATAGAGATATGAAATAAATACACCCATCCCTTAAGAATATGAGCATCAAGCTAGTCGATGGTGCAAGACCTATCAATAAATAACCTTATAGGATGAACCCCAATATTCATGCCAAGGTTAAAATGGAGATCAATTGTATGCTAGCCACAAGAATCACTTACCCTATGCATGAATCATAATGGTTTAGTCCCATAGTCATCAACATTAAGAAATATAGATGCATCTAAATTTATGTCAATTACATATTGTTGAATGTTGTGAGTGTAACTGGCCCTTTTTTAACTCCATTCACTGATGAAGTCTTGGAGGGACTTTTAGGCTATGAGATATACACTTAAATTGATGGGTTCTTAGGATAATATTAAGTTTAGATTAAGGAGGAGGACAAGCCCAAAACTAATTTTGATATAATAGGGTTATTTTGTATACAATGTGATGCCCTTTTGACTAAAGAATGCATCAACCATATTCTCCTGAGTGGTGATCACTACTTTCAAGGACTTCATTCACAAATTCCTCCAAGTATACTTGGATGAATGGATTATATATGGGTTAGTGAAGGATCATAATGATAACATGTGTCTTATGTTTGAAAGGTGCATGAAATTAAAAATTTATTTGAACCTCAAGAAGTGTGTCTTCATGATGCCATTTGGCACTTTTCTTGGGCACATCATCTTTAAGGATGGTCTACTCATTGATCCAGCAAAGATTTCCATCATCCTTTAGCTCCAGACCCCATCAACATAGAAATATCTTCATGCCTTTCTTCAACATTATGGGTACTATAGGAATTTCATAAATAACTATGCAACTATTACAGTGCTACTAGAAGAGCTCTTATGAAAGGATGGTCCATTCTATTAGGACACAACATAAGAAGATGTATTTGAGACCCTAAAACTCAAACTAACCAAGTGTGTTGATACTATAATTTTTTGACTAGATGAATCCCTTCCGTGTCCATGTTGATGCATCTAGTACTATGATTGATGTCATTCTAGTGCAACTAGGTGAAGCCAAAATGGATCATCCCATTTCTTTCACAAGTAGAAAATTAACCAAGGTAGAATAAAACTACACAACAATTGAATATGAAGCACTTGTCATGGTCTATACCTATGGAAGTTTAGGTAAAACTTATTGGTAAATCCTTTCATATTTTTCACTAATCACAAGGCACTTAAGTACCTAGTAAATAAGCCCATTCTCCATGGGTGCATTTGTTGATGGATTGTTTTGTTTTAAGAATTCTAGTTCTCTATTATAGTAAAACTTGGAAAATAAAACTCAGGCTTAGACCATCTATCTTGCATCACCTCTAGTGATACAGTATTGTTCATTGAAGATGATATGCCTAATGTAAAACTTGATAGGGTTTAGTGCATTTTGAAAAACTTGTCAAAGATCATTGCATTTTTGACATCTAGATCTATGCCCTAGACTATGAAGACTAAGAAGAAGAAGTGGCTCATAGTTTTTGGTGCCCCTTTTCAACTCATTAGTGGGGAACTATACAAGATAAGCCATGACAAAGTCCTATACTGATGTATCCTAGAGTATGAATAGGACTCAATCTTACAAGAGGCACATGAGGGGATTATTGGAAGCCATTATGTTGGAGATGCTATGATGTAAAAAATACTATAATCTAGATTATGGTGGCCAAATATATTATAGGATGTAAAAGAATGCACCATATCATGTGACATCTTCTAATGCATAGGAAACCCCAACCACTAGGATGAGATGTCTCTCATACCCATCCTTACCCAAGAATAAGTTTAAAAATGAGCCATTGACTTTATTGGGCCTATTACTCCCATTTTAAGGCACACAAGCACATAATACATTCTGACATCCATAGATTACTTTACCAAGTAGACCAAAGTAGTGCCAACTAAATATTGTATAGCCACCACCATAGCAAGGTTTATCTAGGAGAATATCATTAGTTATTATAGATGCCTACTTAACTTGACTAGTGAATATGGTGCACACTTCATTAACAAAACCATTTAGATCCTGCTAATGAAATATATGGTGGCACACCATAAGACAAAGACTTATCATCCCCAAGATAATGGCACCATTGAGGCATTTAATAAGATATTAGGGATATGCCTCATAAAGATATGGGATGTAGGTCACAAGTATTAGGATAACCATGTGTTAGTAGTGTTTTGGGCCTATTACACTATGTATAATTACTTAAACAAGGCTACACCATTTTAACTAGTGTTTATCATATAGGCCATGTTACCTATGGAAATTTTAGTTCCCTCATTACACATCACATGAATTGGTCAATTAGATGACTAAGAGTCTTTGATAACATGAATAGAAGACTTGGAGAACTTAGATGAGACATGTACCCATGTAATATGGAGCCAAAAATAGAAAAAGCATGCCAAAAAATATGGCATGATAAGCACATCAAGTGCAAAGTATTTACCAAAGGTGCACTAGTCTTTCTATATGACTCAAAGTACCTCAATCACCCAATAAAATTTTAGATTAGGTGGATGGGACCTTATGACATCCATAGTATATTGGAGACTGGTGCATAAAAGTTACACATTTTAATGGGTGAAATCATCTTTGGGCATTTCAATAGCAATAAATTTAAACCCAATAGTCACTAGGATGGCACTTGCACCATTAAACACTAACTTCCTATTCATAAGTTGGTTGCTTTAAGGTTGACCATAATAAAATTTGGCACAAGACAAATCTTTCCTTATGTTATTTCATTTATGTTAGGTGAATAAGTGTGGCACTTTTAAGCCCAAGGGAAAATTTTTATGGTGCTTACATGCATAAATCTAGTCAGGTGAGTCAATCATGAATGATTTCTAAGAACCTAAGGCCAGACACCTAAGTTTATAGGTGTGTGATTTTTCTTAGATTTAGAAAGCTGTGAGTACCAATTTGACAAAGGAAAGTGCACAAAATGCTTATGTGGAAGAAATATAGATGATAAAATGAAGAGCTATAAGACCAACACTAAGATTTATATGGGGTATGTAAGGCCAAATCAAGAGACATGAAAGCATAGATAAATTGACCAAAAAAGAGAGGCATGCTTGTAAAGAAGTGTAGCACTAAGAAGAGATGGAAATGAGGAGGATGAATCATTCACATGTGAATTTTTACACCCATGTTACCATAAGAAGGGTGAAGGTCATGCCAAGGTGAACAAAGTGTAAGAGAAATATTATTGAGATAGTTGGCACCTACCCAATGGTTGGTGGGAAGTGACTATTTGAATCACTTATCACTTCACCAAACAAATTGTTAGAAAAATTAATGGTGTGATGGTAGAGGCACAAAGATCCATAATAAATGAGAATTTGGTAGTGGATTTTCATGGATTTTGTGGGTTTAGTATATTTCAAGAAATCCACATATCGCCATGCCATCAATCACTATATATTAATAAGGTAGTTAAAACTAAGGTATAAAGGGTTGAATGGTAAACTTTGAAAGGTTACAAACCTTGTGAGAATTACAACTAGAAAATGGAATGGAACAAGATCCAAAGCCACTCAAACCATCCATAGCCCACAAGTGAGAATGGTTGAATAAAGATAGAGATTGTGTTTTATTTCAAATTGGAAAGGAAGTGAGTGGAGAAGAATAAAGAGAGAATAGGGTAGTAAAAATTATATAAGACACTAAGGCCATAATTAATGGTACATGAAGCTCAAGAGTTGAAGACATAGTCATAGATCTTGTGACTATGAATAAGTGCCAAACATGATTAACGGTTTTTGAAACATCAATCAAATACACTTTAGCAATAGTCAGTTTATAATATGAAAGAAGGTTAAGTATAGGTCAACCATAAGCATAAAAGGATGTCAAGAAAGTAGGGATAGTGAAAGAATTAGTCATCATAAAATGAGAGTCACAACTTGTAGAAGGAATTATCATCATGGTGGTATACCTAGAAGCAAGCACAAAGCTTGCCTATAGACATATGTAGTTCCCCCTAGAGGTCATGGAGGGTGATAAATGAGTATCTTTTGTACACATGTGTAGATTAAAGGAGTACAACCTTTAGATAAGGAGTAATGTGCAGCAACTCAACTAGGACTTGATGGTTAACATAGGAAAGAAGATGAATGTGGGAATGGCATCCTTTGACATCTCCATCTAAGACAAATTGGAAACAATCTATGCAACCCAACTATTCGAGCTGTCAAGCTTTAGAAAGCTAAAGGAATTAGTGTAATTCATCCTTTTATGCATATATGGATACAATTTCTATTTCATAATAAGGTGCATGTGGATCTTAGTGCACCTTATTAGTAGGATCATATGACTCTTAGGCATAGAGGTAGACATCTACTTGATGATGGAGGATGATGTGGAGGTTGAGAGGGTCATGAAGCTCCTAAGATACTATAAATTAGGGTTCATGTTCCCTATCAAGGATATGCAAGACCTTAGAATAAGGGCTATGGCATGCTTGGTGAGATCCAAACTATGCCCTGGTAGTTACTAGTATGACATTATTAAGACTTATGCATTTCCCACCACATGGCAGAAGGGGTGAAGTTCAACATCTCCAAATTCATTACCAAGGATATTGTTAACAATGGACTAAAGTGCCACAAAGCACACAAAACCTTTAGGTGGGAGTATCTACTAATATTAATAGTGGTGGAGGAGATTAGTGTGTTAGACAAAGATGATGATAACCTTTGGGTATTCCCACCCCACAATGAGTCCCCTACAATGAAGTATCAAAACTTCATCTTCCCACTAGCTTTTCACAAAAATACAAGCCAAGGGTATAAAGGTGGTGCAATAGGTATATTGAGGCTTTTAGGATTTTTTGTACATCCCTTAAGAGCTCCCCCAATAGCTGGTAGGAATGGAAACCTTCACCATAATGTAACATTTTTATGTAGTGCATCTGGCACTCATATATGGGAACCTATTTATATGGCTTAAGTTACCTTATGCATTTTCCACCAAATAATTTATACTAGCACTAAGGAGGATTCCTAATGCATAAAAACTAGAGATCTTGGTGAAGATTGTGGATCAATATATGAATAAGTTGAGGTACCAGCTTGTGTACCCTAGAGCCAAGGCCACCAAGGTTGAGGAGGATGACTCTAATTGGATAGATCTCCATCCCCTCTAAAGGGAAATAATAAACAGACACATTTTCAACTTGTATTACAAAATGAAATCATGCAAGAAGGGAATTGATCCTAAAAAATATGATGATTACCCCCTCTTAGTCAGTGAAGAAGGAAATTTTATTCCAAATATGTAGGATAAGACCCTATAAAACAGGTTGGGGGAGAAACTTGAGGATATCATGGAGCACATTATCTCGAAGATTGCCTCTAAAGAATAAACTATACCTCCAACTCTTAAGAAGTGAATAACCTTCATTCTAGAGAGTTTTTCCTCCATCAAGAAGCATAAGAAGAAGAAGACTAAGGGACCATTTTCATTCCCAACTATAACTCTAGTAGAAATGGAGAACGAGGTGACCCTTGCACCTAAAATAGAGGAGACTAAAGAAGAAAGAGTACGGAAATATATCCTATAGGTAGAAGAAGAGGAGTCAAGTATATAGGATGTACAGGAGGCCCTCTAAAATGACATAACTAACATGATTTAATAAGTAAAGGAGATATTAAGATCCTCATCTAGCAAAGAAACCTACACACCACCTCCACAAATTGAAGAGGAAAAGAGAAGAGTGGAAAAAATGGACCTAAGTGAGGAAAACATTGAGAAGGCACTAACATGTGAAGAAAAGTGTAGACTTGCTAAGGAAAAAGAAGAGGCCAAGGTAGAGAATAATGCCAGTAAGGTTCTTAAAAGCATAGGACAAGCTGTAGAAGCAATTAAACAAGTACCTAATTCCCCTACCAAGAAGGTAGAATAATCTACATAAAAGGTACACCCAAGTAGTGAAGGGGCACCTCAACAAAAAGAAGGAAATACTGGTACCTATGAAAATTAAATAAAGATAGCCAAGGAACCCCAATAGTAACAAGGTAATGATGGCACTAAGGGAATTACCTGGAGGTGAACATTAAGAAACCATAAGAGGAAGAATTGGATGAAGGGGAAAGGTTCGAAGAAGAAACCCTTAAACAATAAGTAGGTGAATCCTTTGAGGAGAGCACTGAAGAGAGAGATGGTACCAGTGAAGAGGAAGAAAAACAAATAGAAATGGTTATCATTGAAAATTATAATGTAAAGCTAAGCATAAGCAAGAAGGTGAAAAATGGATGGGAGGGTGAAGACATTTACATGTATGATATCATGCCCCCCCAAACCACCATAGTTAGGATGTGTAAACAACTTGTATTTTTGTTTGACCATCATATGGATGAACCTCACTTCAAGGAGCCTAGAGTGGATAATTCAATCTTGGAAGAGATTGAGGAGAGGTATAACTCCCTCCTTATAAACCCTCATGTCATGAACCTAGTTTGATATATGAATAGACTAATCAAGATGGCCATCGAGGTTACACATCAAAACATTATCAATTATGGTAGGGTGAAAAAATGGAAAAAACTCCATAAATAAGTTTAAGAGGAAGCATAGGCCACTAAGTTCAAGTTATAGTAGCTCTATGAGTGCATAGAAATAGCCAAACCATACCTTTTGGTCAATTTTGATACTTCAAGCCTCTCTAAGGTTAAAAAAATTTGTGTGCTAGTGGATCAGATGCTCTCAAGAATAAAACCCAAGTTGACATAAGAAGAAGAAGAAGATCCATATACCATGTTATAAAAAGAGCTTGATAATAAGCTCAAGGAGGTATAAGACCTCTTTTTGAAACTACAAGAAAGCATAGATGCAACTGATGCCATTTTCCTTAGCTTCTCCAATCAAGCCTCAATCATAGATGCACACCTAAAGTAGGCAAAGGAAGAGAAGGAAAATTTTATGGCACATGTAGACTTGGTGAGTAAGTCAGAGCATGTGCAGATCATGGGGAGAATCAATGTGCTCATCAATTATATAAAAGATCAAGAGAAAAACTTGGAAGCACTCTTTTGTGATTTATAGACTAAGCCCTATGAGCAAGGAGCAATCTTGGATGGGAGTGTGGAAAAGGCAAAGGTAAATGTAGTAGCCTTCCAAAAGGAGCTAAAGAAGACTAATTTTCTTGTGATTAGTGCCACCTCCACTAAAATAGACAACACTGATGAAGAAATCAAGCTCATCATTAAGGGTTTTGAAGACTTTAACTAATTTTAAGGAGAGTGCACTCAATTTTTGTGCTCCAAAGAGCTTAATAGCCTAGTCTAAAGATGGAATAGAAAATTTTTATGGGCTAATGTTGGGCCCCTTATGTGGATAAGTAAAGGATTTACACCAACACAACATCCACATCAACACAAGGCAATCATTTCACATGATGATGATTTTTTTGCATTTTGGCACCAACTAGAGGGTTTAACACATATATTACATGAGTTGGTAGGTGGCTAACAAGTTCTCAAATATTTAGGTCATCTTTCAAGAGTGGTGATATATGGTGACTATAGTGCAAAGCTTACAAGGTGATGAATCTAGTGGGAATGATCACCAAGGTTCTAGGTCAGCACTCAGCATGTGCTTTCTACCCTAGTGGAGCTACTTAGAAAGGCTATAAAATGAGCTCAAACTAATTGATGCAATAATGGGAAATAGTATAGTGAATCTCTAGCAAATTAATCTATGAAGTTTTATATGTTTTTTCTTAAGATATCCATTAAGGTGTAGGAATAATTGGATTCCATGAATGCTCTATTATAAGTACCCAAGATCATCTGTGAGCCTCTAGGTCATTAGATAAAAGGAATTGGATATATATTTGGCCATGAACTATATACTTTATTTAAAAATAATTTAATAATGAAGGTTGCTGCACTTACACAATGTCTCTAGTTATAGCATATTTTGCTTTGTTGGTGAAATTAATAATGGATGTAATATTGTGTAGTTTAAATTCAATTATGCTAAGTAGAGTTCATGTGTGTTTCTAATTAATGGCATCAATGGTATCCCTATGATAAATAATGATGTCATTCATAACTTTATAAAGATTAAGTATATAAATACTATGCCAAGTTTTCCTTCCCTTACTAGAAACGTGAGCCTAGTATGAGCACTTAAAGTGAAGGCAACCCCTTGACCCTTCAAGTACCAATATGATTCTAGGACTATTTTAACAAATTCTTGTGCCCATATGACTCTAGGATTAGTTCACCAAAAGGCTTACACCTATAGACCACTAGGCTCATCCTATGAAAGGTGTGTGCCTTTGATCTACTTAAGCCTTCTTTGAATTGACCAAGTCCCATAATTAATCTCTTTCACCATGGCATAACTATCCCAACATGGGCCCCATTTCCTTCTCAGTTGTGCTTCAGGTGAGCACATAAAGCATGTGCCTTATGTGAATTGATGTTGGTGAAGCTGAGTGTATAATGTTGAGCACAAAGGGAACATGCCATGTTTTCTCTTGGTTGTAATAAGCTCAAAATTGACTAATACAACTTTGTATTCCATTTTCTATAATAGATCTCACTTTTCCAAACTTTAAATATTTAAAAAATACAAATAAATCAAAAAATCAAAAAATTTAAAAAAATTTAAAAATCCATAATTAAGACATAAGCATGACATGATTGTTAGATTACACTATTTACTTACATTATTTATCACATGTTTAATATATGGCATATTCTTTACATAAACATGCATTTCACAATCTATGAGTGTTATGCAGGATATACAGGTTACACATAGACATACAGATGTTGGACTCTTCTCTACCCTATGGCCATGTTGATACTGAGGCATCTTATTCCATAGGTTTCACTATTACAATTTATATATTTATATGACCTTTAAACCATTTTGAGCTACCTATATATCTTACATTTAGATTTTTAGTTACTCATATATTAGACAATGATACATAGATATGTCGTTATAATGCAAAGTGACTTTGTGACACATAGATGGTGTAGAATAGTTCCTCACTCTATACTCCATTGATGTTGTTACTCTTCTACATGATAGACTACTTTGTGTTTGACTATTGAGTGTGGCCCTAATGAGATTGGTTTAGATCTACATAAAATAAACACATAAATAATGGAGCCGAACACAAAATATAATAATTCTTCACACTATATTATTTTTTATATTCTATTATTTACTCTATTACATATTCATATGGGTATTAAAAATATAAAGGAAAAATATTTCCTATAAATAGGGTGACCCATATCACCATATATCTCTCACATCCCTATGAATATGCATATACCTATAATATCTCATAGCTAGATAAAAACCAACCTATATACTTATTATTGTTGGAACTCACAAAAATATCACAACCAATAATATATTCTAACCAAATATATCTAACAAAATAATATATTCTAATAGTTAACTAAATATATGTAATAGTGAATTATTACTCTTGTAATTATTCACATTACAATAATCAAAAATTAATGTGAGGACTAACATTCCCCCCTTAGTCCTTACATGGTAATTTTTGTTTCACAGGACTTAATGAAAGTAGATAAGAAACACATCAACCATTCACTATCAAGAGCACATCAATTGAATCAGTGTGGGAACTTCAAACAAGTATGTCTACCATCAACTATTCATGGAGGGAACCACATCAACTTATATAGTGTGGGAACCATAAGCAATAATCATATATTCGAATTTCACTCTTTCCTCTCCAAGAATTGGCTCAAACATAATTGTATGCCAATGCATACTCTTAGGTCTGCATACTACTATATAAATCTTGTTACACATGACCACTATTATATGGATTATGCATCCCTCATTTAATCCATGTGAATGCAATGGTGTTTCACTAGCTGATCATATTCATAAAGAAGTAAGCTAGTCAGATGAACTTTGTAGTTAGTTTCTCTTCTATACTATTGCCATATTCCATGACACTTTTCTCCAATCTAGTTGAGGTAAATAGGAAATACACCTCTTATTCATCACACATACAAATAAGTTCTAAATATAAAAATTATCTATATGTGCCACTATAGCATAATCACCCCTTCATTAGTGTCTCATGAGAGGCATATAAACCCTCCATCCTCCATTGTCCTCCAACCTCAAATTGGTCTACTACTTACCACATTTGAATTTGAGTCTCAAAATAAGAAACTCCCCCCTCCATAATTTTGACAATACATTTTCAGGACATCAAGTTGTCCCAAAATTGTGTCCATTATAATAAGGGGTATAAATTCAACTTTAAAAACCAAACAATATAAATTACTTCTAAAAATGATGACACTTTTGATGACTTGAACCCACTTGACATAAAAATGACTATTTTTGACTATATGATGATAAACAATAATAACTATTATGACATATGACACTTTTATCATAAAATTGACTCTTAATATTAACACTTGGATAATAATTCTTTTGATTTTGAAAGGAAATTTAAATCTATAAATAATTAAATCTATATTATAGCTAAAATCTATAATTACAAATTTAACTAAGGACATAAACTATTAACTCAAAAAGTCTGACACTTATTTTTGAATTTTTGACAATATAAAACAAATCACCTAAACTAATACTATTTAATATTAAGCTTGAAAATTTGAACTGACCTATATGGTACTTTTCATTCAATATCCACATGTTACAATATTTGAGTCCAAGTAGATGGTAACTGGCAGTATGGTGGGAAGATGGTGTAATCATAAAAGATTCAAACCAAATCAAGGTTAACATTGTTCTTCCCAAAGAAGTCATACTAGGTCAAGATGAGAATCTTGATTCCTTGATGCACTCCAATACAAAAGTTAAGGGATATAATAGGTGCATGGTGGTGAGATTACATGTAATCTAATAGTAAAGACCTATCAAAAGACATGATACCAAATTTTGTGGGTGCAAGTATAGAATCCATAATATAACATAGGCCAAATACAAAATATTAATGTTGTCAATTACTATCAATTTTGGTGGGTGATAAAACTAGTGGAGGGTGACACCAATAGGGGGTTTTGTAAGCCTAAGCAGTAAGGATAAAGATCTCAATGTGGTATAATATCAAGTGATATGAAACTTGATGCAAGTTACTTCCAATGCAAATAATCCTTTGAAGATAAGTCTACAAAGGTATACAAGCAACGATAGATAAAACTAGTGAATGTTCATATGGTTGTATACATTCAAAACTTGATTTATATGAAGACCATTGATAGACAAATTTAGATCTCTAGGTGTGGCTGAAGGTGTGGATGAACTCTACACATTGTCTCTAGTGGTTGATATTGGATGACCAAGATGCTAATGACTTTTAATAAACACCTTAGCAATACAATCAAAACATTAATCCAAATGCTAATTCTAATTTTATTTAATGCGAGGATGGTTGGTTGCATGGTAGTCTAATGACCAAATAATGCAAAGATGGTTGAGTCTAATTTTTTTTGTTTTTTCTCATGATATTAGGTCCACTGACTACTCCAATAGATCTAAATACACTAGTACACGAAACTAAACTAATACATACAAATTAAATAGCCTACACTATAGACTCACCACTCATTATTCTCTCATCCATAGGGACAAAGCATAGTGCAGTTGCCCCTCAAAAAATCAATATGCTTTCATATTGATCAGGATCATAAATTGCTTTGATACCAGATAATGATACTAGTTCATATCTACATAAAATAAACACATAAATAATGAGTTAAACATAGAATAAAGTAATTATTCACACTATATTATTTCTTATATTCTATTATTCACTCTAGAGGTAAAGCAAGATAAAGATAAAGATTAATTGAATACCTTGTATTAAGGGTAAATCAAGATAAGGATTAAGTGAACAACTTTTAAGGGGTATAGGGTTATGTGAACACCCTAAAGTAGAGATAAATCAAGATAAGTATTAAGTGTGGGTAGTCCATGATAGCCAATAGGTAGTTATAGATAACACACCTTTCAATTAGACACATGATATACTCAGATTTAATAAGTTAGGGCAATGTCTTATGGGACTAGATAGAGCCAAGAGAAGTGACTTTAGGTTACAAAGTATACCTTATGACCTAATAGATGGAGTATTTTTCAAGAGAGACATAGGAGGCATGCTTTTTAGGTCTGTGGAATCATGCCAAATAGATAAGTTGCTTGAGAAATTACATTATGGTCCAACTAGTGGGCCCTTTCATACCAAGATCAAAACCTTTAATATCATTATATATGGTTACTTTTTGCCCACAATATTTAAATATGCACACTCTTGTGCAAGGAAATGCCCAAAATGTGAAATGTTTATTGGCAAGTATAAATTGGCTGACCTTCCCTTGCAACCCATACAAGTAGAACAACTTTCATGCAATGGAGCTTAGATTTAATAGTTATGATACACCCCCCTTTAATTAAAGGACATAAATGGATATTTATAGCTAAAAAATATTTTATAAGGTGGGTCGAAGCAACTGCCCTCAAAGAAGCTAATGAAGATTCTATTTTGGACTTTTATGATATCCTTGTGACCAGCTTCAGTGTGCTTTCTACAATCATTTCTAATAATGCATTAGATTTCATCAGCAATAAGGTATTTGAGTGGGCCCTTTCACATGTAATTTATCTCAAGGCATACTCTAACTATTACCCATAGGGCAATGGACTAGCAGAGTCCACAAATGAGAACTTGTTGAGGATTATCAAGAGAACTATGGAAGATGGTAAGAGGGAGAGGCATACTAGACTAAGGACTACCCTATAGGTAGATAGAGTGACCCCTAATAAATATACTAGACACTCCCCATACCTTTTTTTCTATGTGAAAGAATCCAAAATTTATATATCTCTTTAACTTCCTACATTAGTTTTTGCACATCAACTTGAGCTCCTAGAGGATGATGCTATGCAAATAAGGTCAAATGAGCTAAGACAACTAGAGGAGACAAGGGGCATTGATATGCATATTATGTGGTTTAATCAGCACCAAGTGAAGAGGTCATTTAACAAGAGAGATTCCTCAAATACATTCCAACAAGGTGATATAGTCCTCAAATGAGATGAGGACCATGCAAAACTAGGAAAACACTCCAAGTTTGATAGTCTTTGGAGTGGGCCTTATGTTATCAGAAGTTAAAAGGAGAGAAATAACTTTGATCTTGCTAGGTTTAATGGAGAAATCCTTCCCATATTTATCAATGGGAATTATCTTAAATTCTATTACTATTGTTTTCTCATGATCTTTGTATAGATTTAGATAAGTCTATCTTTACTTCCAAGTGTTCTTACATATTGATTTGTTTATTATTTTTCTACTATTTAGGTAGTTATTTGTTGTTTTTTGTTTATTTGTTATCATTTATGTGTGTCTCATTACTTCAAAGTGTTTCCAATATTTAATCATAATCCTTTTATAAGTAATATTTCATTTGTCTAGTCATCATGAGTAAGCTTGATCAAATTCTAGGTTCCATAACAAGTAGGTTGGTCAAGCCAGCTGAGTCACCAAAAATTTGGTCAATTTATAGAACTATAAATTTACCAACCCTATAGCTTAAATGGTCATGACCTATGTTTATATTCCTCTTTCCAATCATGTTGAAGGTATTTAAGACATGTATAGTCAATTCTTTTATAGTCATATTCTAATCTTGTCTTAGCATCCCTTGAGTGAAGGATTACATGAAAAGAATGTAATTTGTGTTATTTCTTTCCTTTGTAAATTTTGTGTCTTGGTGAATTTTTTGTCTGCAAGACTTTAAAAATGAACCAGTAGTATCAAACATGCCTAAGGACATCAAGTTAAAGCTACAACTATTAACCATTTAGATTTAAAAATCCTTAACAAATATGATATGCATTGGGATGTCAAGATTAGACCTCATGAAATATCCATTTGGATTCAAAAGAGTGAATGTGGGGATTACAAGTATCCAAATCATGGAATCTTGACTTAGGATCTAATGATGAGTGGGCAATCAACAATTCTAGTGGGTCCTATTGAGGCCAACATACCCCCATTTTTGAAAATTAGGACCCTTGAGAAACCTTGGAGAAAAAAAAATGAAAATATGGCATGTCAATTCATTTTTAGAATTTTAAGATCATCCACTATATCAAAAGCAAGCTTACTTAGTTATGTTTCATTTTAATTTTGTCTGACATTACTAATAAATGGTCTTCATGGGTTTTAGTTATAGGTTACATGGTATATATTCCTAAGAAGTTCATGTTCCAGAACCTAGGCAAAACCCTTGGTTAAAATTTGAATATTGGTGGGAACTAAATTGGTGGGAACCTTTTAAAAATCTATTTTGGGCCTAAAGTACAAAATTTATGTTTTAAGCTTAGTCCTATTTTTTAACATGACTAAAACTTGGCGTAAAAATTTTGGTCCCCTTTATTAATTTTCCCTTTTAAGTTCTTTGTTTGCCTAACTAAAATTCATTTTATAGGGTCCTTTTAATATTTCCTAGCCTAGTCCCCTCGATTCAAAATTTAGCCTAAAGTTTTAATCCTACGGCCCCATCATATTTATTAATATGAATGAGACCTTAGCCTTAATACCTTATTCTAAGTTATTTATATCACCATGGCTCCTAACATAACTCCCTTTCATCTTGTAAGATCTAGTGACCCTCATTTTATCATGGTAGTTGATCTAAAAGAGTGAGAAAGGCTTGTGTTTAGACTTAAATATCAGGCATATTAGAATATATAATGATCCATGCTTTGTTGTAGGAAAAATATCCAATAATGTGAAGGCCCTGACAAAGCTACACCCTTAGCCTTCATCTAATAGTTATCACTTCATTGTGAAGACTTGATAAGATAGAATAAGGCACATTTGAAATTTCAATGCGTTATGGAAGGCCTCCAAGATCGGCATGCATCACCCTTACATTCAAGGATTAAAATCAAAGGGGATTGCTTGACAAAAATAACCAATCATGAGAAAGCTCATATATCATAATCATGTGGCTCTTGCTTCATGATAGATCTTGATCTAACAGAGTACATTAGGTCCAAGATCCTAGGAAGCCTCACATAAGTGACAAGTGGCATGCTTGCATTAAGTCATAAGAATTTTATGAGCTTAAATTTGATGTTCTCATGACTATAATTTGATGTCCATGAGGACATATTTGACATTCATGTGACTGTCAACTTTAAGCTCATTAAATTTTTATTTTCACTAGCTTAAAATTGACATTCACATGACCATTATTTGACATCCACAAGGACGTATTAGATGTATTCAAGGCTATCAAATTTAAGATAATAAATTATTCTACTTAGGATAAAAAATACTCCAAAATGTTGCTAGAAAGTTTGTGAATTACTTTGTAGACTAATGGAAGCCCTTGAAAGGTACTCAAACACTGGAAATCTTTAATCTAAAAATATTGAAATGGTATTTTGGTCTAAATATATGCAAAATAAACTTAGGCTAAGTCTATACTTTAAGGTCCCTATTAAATTTTGTTCACATATCATGAACCTTAAACTATAGACTTATAATAAGTCTTATTTTAAAATAGTCTTTGTTACGTAAAACTTAGACCAAGTGTTTCTAACCAAAGGTTTTAGTGTGTTTATTAATGTAATAAAACTCTATTTTATATTAGACCATTATTTCATTTTGACCCCCCTTTGAGCAGATTTTATAGGCTTGGCATAAATATTTTAGCCCAAAAGTGTACATTGTGTTTATTTAACATAGTGTAAATTTTGGCCTAAAATATTTAGCCATGGTATCCTTTGTATAAATAAAAAAAATTAGGAATAAACACTTTAGCCTAAATTTTATTTCATGTATAATGAACATGAAATAAACCTCAGCCTAAGAGGTTTAAACCTGAGTCCCACCTCAATAATATGCTAACTTAAAGCTTGGGCATCTTTGCAGATCAACGAATCATGCTTCATCACAAGAGGATGATCTAATGACATGAAGACCCCATGGATTTTTTAATGAAGTCCTAAGAAATAATAGGCTTGATGCATGGTAAAATAAAATTTGAGGAAGAACTTATAAATGATCCAACATTTCACACTTCATCATGCTCCATGATCCAATAATGTGAAAGCACCAATGACTTTTCAAAGAAACTCAGAAGGCCCACGGAGGTGCCAAGTGGCACAACCATGAGGCTTGGTAAAAAAAGGAGCCAATCAAAAATAAAGACTTGAATCATGATTAAAATTTCATGGTCACTTGCAAGATCCTAATCTAATGGTGTGAAATAAATGAAGGCATTTTAAATGCCAATGGCTAGTACTCAAAGACATTTATGAAAAATGTTGCAAAATGTCCAAATTGTTGCCACATAAGCTCCACACAAATATAAAAGGAAGAAATAAGAGATCTTATGGTCTCATAAATGTCAAAGTATAAAGTCAAAGGTCCAAATCAAATCCCAAGCACGTATGAGCCAAAGTTTGGATATATCCTACCATTAAAGATCTAAAACTCTAAACCCTACATAAAAGTGACCCAAGTGAACTCAATTGGTTACAATTCAATCTGAAGAGAGATTGATTGTGTATTTTAGCACTAAAGAGCTACCATAGAGACCAATTTACAATCTAGAGTAAATAAATTAGCAATTTGAAGCCATGGTATCTCGTAAACAATAGTTGAAAGAAGAGATAGAACTCTACTTATCAAAAGCTAACAAAACAAGGATCTTCAAAGACACTAAATTGGATGTTGTGGCCTTGAACTCCCTAGGCATCAATAATTGGTCTAAACTCTTCTTAACTATGGAAGAGATCAAACCCATCATCAAGGAGGAGTAGAGAATTGCCATAGTGAGTAGGAGGTACTATGACCTAATCATATTCTAGATGACTGGCCTTCATTATACTACCACCAAGCCTAAGGTATTTTATTACATATATGTTCTCACTCTACTTTTTGTAGATTATAGAGTTGATAATGTTGGATCATCTAAGAAGGGAATTCTAAGAGGGTAGCTTACATCTCCCTTATGGCCTTTAAAACATACTACAAGCTTCCCAAGCCCCATGTATACTTATCCAAAATCAAGGAGTGGACCTCCAAGCATGACCTGGACACCATTCTTAGACCCTATTTGCACTAAGAAACCCATGCATTTAGAGAATTTAAGGGTAAGATCCTAATAGTCTAGTTCAGTGAAGGCATGAAGGTGATCATGACCTTATTAAATCGAGAATTAGGAGCCCCCTAAATAACCTATGTAAACAAAATAAAGGTCCCCTATGTGTATTTCATGGTTGAAGAGAATCTCACCCTTCCATTTGGAGACTTGATCATATTATTATTAACTAGGTAATTTAATACTATCAAAAGGAAAATAAACAAGAAATTATATATAATGTCATATTTATGAGATTCCCTTCTTGCCTCCATAAGCTTCCCTAGCATTAAAAATTGGTCTCCTAAAGGGATAACCACCATATCCCACCATTACTCCAAATTGTACATCTTTAATTATAGGACCCATATGCAATTTATTTGTGATTATGTCTACCCAGCCATAGTGGAGGCTATCATTAGGTTTTACCATACCTAAATTCCATCCATTAATCAATAAATATGTAGAGATTATGGGTGACATATGGTTCTATATAGAATACATAGTTATAAAGATTGAAGGAGTCATGTCCTCACCATATAGATTGCTTGTGTATGTACTGGGCAAGTTGGCTGAGTAAGAAATTGCTTCCCAACTCATTAATGGAGTTGATGGAATTTTTAAGGAAAAGAGGAAGGGTATTCTCCATCCCTTCCCTCTAATTATTAGAAGGACTGTGTTGAAATATTGTAAATAGGTAGAGACCATGTCCAAACATAGGGAATCATTTGGGTTTCAACTTGATGAACTCAAAATATGGGACCCCAAAAACATAGTAAGTGATCATTTGAAGGAGAAGAAGCTACCCAAGTTTGAGTATATGCATCAATTTAGTGTTAATGACACCATTTACATTAAGGCAAATAACTATGAAAAAGTGTTATCCAAGATCAAAGGGCACAACATCAAGCTTAAGCATAGATTGACAAAAGATGATAATCCAATAGGAGAGGCATGGAAGATGCATCCCCTCTAGTATCACTTGATGCTTGGACCATCTAAGGCATCCCAAGAATAACCTCAAGTGGATAATCCACAACCTTAAGGGCCAATTTTGCAAAGGTAAGATGAATAGGGCCATGGTAAGGAGAAGCTAGAAGAGAGACCTAGAGAGGGACCCTCATCCTCAGCCTTG
The DNA here is from genome assembly GCA_037957365.1 of Torreya grandis. Lineage (NCBI taxonomy): Eukaryota > Viridiplantae > Streptophyta > Pinopsida > Cupressales > Taxaceae > Torreya > Torreya grandis. The sequence goes on from JARHVA010001466.1 coordinate 840,155, forward strand.
CCGCAAAGACAGCCTTTCCTAATTGGGGATATATATATGATTGTCTTATAACTAGATGGGACACTTTAGGGTGCCCTTAAGTAACTTTCATAGGCATACGGCACAAATGAATAAGGGGAATAGATTGAAGAGACTCAAATCCAAGCAAGGGAACCTAGAGAAGAGAAAGGAAAATAGCTTGCTCTTGGCATAGTCCCATTGGCCCCTTAGGAGAAGAGGAAGGCAAAAATGGCACTATTCCCTATTATGCCTAAAATACCAAGATTAACCATCTCTCATTCCATAAGTGAGATAAATATGTTCAATGATGAATTCCCCATTCATTGACTAGTCATCCCTGACTGGTTTATTTATAATAAATTGAAAAAGATCCCTTCTCTCTCCCTTCCATGGGCCATATAAAAGCTATGAACATTTAAGTACATGATTAAATTAATCCATATATTAGGTTTATAATGAAGGAAGAGGAAGAAAGAAGGATTATGGTCACTCCAAGACTAGAGAGAAAGAAAATGGATGCTCTAAGAGCATCAAACAACATAGGTGTAGAGTTCTTCAAACCTATAAAATTCATAGGGTCATCCACCACTATGCAATTTAATCTAGATACAGTTGGATTGGAAAGGTTCACTACGAAGTAAGTCATGATGGGAGCTGAAGAATTCACCTTCCAAAAGGTTGAGCCCTTTATAGGTCTAACCCTAATAGGAGGGAAATAACTTGGTGAAGCTCCTATCCATGAGGAGGATGTTGAGATCCTAATTGAGGCTCAATCAGTTCAAGCTAAGGCTAGGATCTAGGGGATGAAACAAATAATCCAAATTTTGGAAATAGAAAAGGAAAACCTAGAAACACAAGCCATTTTATCAGTTCTTGACACTCACCACTAGGAAATCCATGGTGGGATTTAAAGAATTCACCTTCCAAAGGGTTAAGCCCTTTATAGGTCTAACCCTAGTATGAATACAATAACTTGGTGAAGCTCCTATCCATGGGGAGAATGTTGAGAGCCTGATTGAGGCTTAATTAGCTCAAGCTAACACTGAGATCTAGGGGATGAAATAAAGAATCCAAATTTTGGAAAGAGAAAATGAAAACCTAGAAGCATAAGCCATTTTATTAGTTCTTGACACCATGTTTGATATGTTTGAGGCCTCATTATTTGATATATTTAATTCTTTGTGTTCAATAAAGCTAAGGGAAGATGCCCTAAGCTAGTAGGGTGAAGTAGCTAGGGGGTAATAAAATAATGGAAAAAGGCAAAGACCCAAGTAAGGGATCTCATTGACATTTTGATTAGGAACAAGATTTCTAAGTTCAAAACTATTAGCTTATCTCATTTAAACACCATATTGGGAATAATAGTAGACAAGGTCCAAGGGCTAAGTACTTATACAAAGAATTTAAATAGGATTTTGATGGATGATAAAGGATTGATCATTAGAATTGAGCAGCTCCTAGGAACTATGTTGGTAAATCCTACCAAGACCACTAACCTTGGAATCATTAATGAAGTTGAATACAAACACAAGGTCACTTTGGTAATGTAATCAGTTAGGAGCAAGAGCCAAGTCCATCTAGTAGGGAAAATAGAAGAATCTTGGACATGATCTTCATAACCAAGGAGAAAATTGTAGAGGTAAGGAACATAAAGGAAGCTATGGCTAGTGATGATAGAGACTTTGATGACTTGGAAAATCAACAAGTCTGCCTCATGAAGCCAGCTATGAACTTGGAGCTCATCAAAGACCAACATCAGAAAGCAATGGAACTTCTACTAAATCAATAAGGGGACCCTTCAATGATGGGCCCACTTATTAATTAATATTCCTTTTGTAAAAACATTATAATTTTTTGAATAAGAATATTCTATTTTAAGGCATATGCTAGTCTATTAGCATATTGCCCCTATCTCAGTCTAATTTTGAAAGACAGGTGTATATTATAACTTTCTAAGGAAGGACAACTTTCCTTATCTTTTGTATGCCTATATGTTGTAACTAACCAATGTACTACATTATCTTTCTATAAAAGGCATGTATCACCATCTTGTAAGGGAGATAATTTTGAGCAAAATTTTTACACTTGGAGTAATTAATTTAATCAAGGAGTTTTGAAAAGATTGTCCATATTTGATATGTCAATTACTAACATATATTTTCTCTTAATTGTTAGTTTTATGTCTTAAATTTGAATAGCTTCTTTGAATTATGGGTTACATTTTATAATCATAGGGTTTCTAATTTGTACATATGCTAGATTAGTTGAAGGATCTTGTATTTGCTTCACTTCATTTTGCTTTGTATTCATATGTGCAAATGTTATTTGATTATAGTAGTAAATCTTTAAAGTAAACCTAGTTCTTATTTGTGGTTCTTTACATTATCCTTCAAAGTTTTCTTGGTATATATTGAGATTTGATCTTAGGTTATTTTGAATTATATATTGGTTTGAATGCATACTCAGTTGCAATTGATGATTTGTCATAATATTCGAGACTAAGATAGGTAATCACTCACTTTATTTTCTACCTTACCCTTTTATTTGCTATTTTTTTATACCAAATCACCTTAGTTTAAAATTCATTATAAATATACATTTATATTAATTTATAGCTTAAATTTGGATCATAATTCACTAAGTTAACATAGATATTCTATAATTCACAAGGGACAGACCATGATGGCTCTCAGCCATCACTTATTATAAATTTGTGGAACACTCATACATATCTCTACCACTATTTCACCATAGGTGACATCAAGTTGCCATAACCTACTACTCATGCTCTGAATTCTAGGAATTATAAAATGAAAAGTGTTCTTTGAACACTAAGAAACTCTGTGGTGCATTTAGAGACATTAATAGGCATATTTATTGGCACTAGAAGGAGGGTCATCTTTGTGAATTCTTCAAATCTTTGTTAGTCTTAGCATATTTCGATCTAATATTAGTGTATATTTGTGGTTTTGAGTGAATTATTTGATCTCAATGTAGTAATATTAATCTTAGATCAAAACTTCAACCCACATATACCAATTATGAACTTTTTACCCAACAACAACCAAAATATCCCAGCCTTAAACTAACTCTCAAACTTAAATCAGTTGCCATTGAGTCATGCTTCTTCCAATCAAAACTTAGGATTCTAAAATCATCCTACTAATGTCTAAAATACAAATGATCAAATGTATTTAATACCATTTATTAAAAATAACTAGGTGCATAATTATGAAACCCCTAAAAATGAGAATGAATCTATCTTAAAAATGGTCCAAAAGTTGATCACTAATTTTCTTCAATTGCAAAAATAAGTTGGAAACACTACTTAAAGCTCTAGTAGGATCTTCTCATTTTAAAGGTATAATAGGCCAAATAATATATTTTAGAATGATATTTTTCATAATAATAAGAATAATGAGCCATATTTTGAAAAGAAGACCATGGACATTAACCTTACTAATATTGTATTACCTAATTATTGTAGAGTACATTACATAGCCAAGCATGGTAAAATTGACTAAATTGAGTTTTGAAAAGCTTTTGAAGCTTTTTAAGAGGAGTTGGATACATTTGATGTAATCCCTAACAAGGAAAGTGGTGTAAGTACTTTTGGATCCAAGTCATCTAATCACGCCTTCATGGTAGATATGTTTGATTTCCCTTTTTAAGAGGAAAATAAACATGATGAGATCCCTAAAGATATCCAAGCCTTTCAATAGTTATTGAATAAGACCTATCCCTTGAGGAATAGAGAGAAGAGGAAGACCTTAACTACCTCAACATCTCCAAATAAATTTAGAATTCCTCTAAACACTTCTTTAAATAACAACCTGAACCACCTAAACGGAGTACTTCTAAACCTAACATTGATATTTCTAGTTCTCTTAAAATTGGATATAATATAGTTGAGGATATGAAGAAGACAAAGGTTAACATCATTTTGCATGAACTTACATAGATTATAGATCAAAGGGACCTCATGATAGAATCTCTATCCAAAACATCCAATAAGCCACCCAAAGCTGATCATGCCAATGTGACTATGTACAAAGCCAAAATTGAATCTCCTCCTTTATTGCTTACTATAAGGATTTTTGGTAAGAGCTTACATAATTGCTTACTAGAATCAGGTGCATCTACCAACATCATGCTAGTAGGTATATGCAAACAACTTGGCCTGACTCCTATTAAGTTTGATAGGGTTGTTACTCAGTTAGACAAATCTAGAGTCAAGGTAATTAGGGAAATTTTAAATGTTCATATGAAACTAGCTTTTGATCCTAGAGTGTAATAATTAATTGACATTCAAGTTATTGATATACCTGATGTTTATGGAATTTTGTTGAGCAGGGAATGGACCAAGGCCTTGAATGGTTAGATGTCCACAGATTGCTTACATTTTTGGCTACCTTAGAAGGGATTTCTTAATCAAATCAGGTTTGAGAGAGAACCAAAGATGAAACACATGATAACAAAGTAAAATGTTCTAAATTATAGGGTCAACATAATTGACTTATACTTAGGGTTTTTCACCCTAGAGACTGATAAGGTATGTGATCTCAAGTGTTCTCATATTTTTCCTAGACTATGGAAGTTACATTTTCATGGTGCTATGTGCAAGGCTAGATCTAGAGTAGGTATTATCCTTACTGACCCCATTAGTGAGAAATACCATGCTTTATAAAGACTTAAATTCCCTTGTACTAAAAATATTGATAAATATAAAGCCCTTTTCCTAGGTTTATAATTTGCTACAAAGAATAAGGTCAAAGAAATTCTAGTTTATGGGGATTCAGAACTAGTGGTCAACCAAGTAAGAAGTAAATACCAATGCAAGCTCTCATATCTTTAGAGGTATAAGTTTAGGGTTTGGGATTTGATTGAGTCCTTTGATTCTTTTAACATTACCTCCATCCTAATGGAATAAAACTAAGCTAATGATGAGTTGGCATCTACTATAGCCAACCTCATGCCTAACCAAGATTCCCCCAATTTTAGCATTGAGTTGAACCCTTATCCTTTAGTGCCTAATAATGTTAACCATTTTCAAGTTTTTAGTGATGATCCATAGATATTGAATTTCATGACCAATTATAGAGAATTTGATTCTCATATCATTGATCGAGCTAATGAAAATGTATCTAAGAAGGACAAGTTTGATGGTAAAGTCATTCAGTTGAATGACAAGAAGATCCCTAAGGGGATGATTGCTTTAGAGAGATTGTTTAATTAGGACAAACTAGCTGAGATTTTTAAGATTCTTAAGGTTAGTGGGAAAGACTATAATGTTGTTGATCTTGGTCTTCAAGATCAACCCCAGCTATTAAATGTTGGAAAAGCCTACACAAACATTGAGAATAAGAAAGCTAAAGAGATCCTTACCCAATATAGGGATCTCATAACATGGTCTTATGATGAATTAAATATATTTGATATAAAGTTCATCACTCACACCATCCCTTTAGATAGAAATAAAGACCAGTGAACCCTATCTTAGAGCCAATGATTTTTAAAGAAGTTAAGAGACTACTAGATGCTAGGATAGTCTTCCCCATTAGGCATTCCACTTGGGCTATATATTTATTTTAGGAATTTAAAAAATAATATGAGAAGGAAAACTATCCTCTTCCTTCTCTTGACTAGGTTATACAAGTTATTTTAGTTACAACCATGATGTCTTTTCTTGATAGGTTTTCAAGTTATAACCAGGTATTAGTTGATAAAGAAGATAAGATGAAGACAACATTCACCACCAAGTGGGTAAATTTTTCTTACAAGAGGATGCCCTTTCAGCTAATAAATTTAGGAGCTACATTTAATAGGGCCATGGACTATGCCTTCCAAGTCTTGATAGGTAAATGCATCATTATTTATATGGATGATCTAATAGTTTTTTTTTTTAAAATAGGGAAGATCACTTCATGTATTTGCAATAAGTGTTTGAAAGATATAGAAGGTATGGAATTTCCTTAAACCCTAAGAAAAATATTTTCTATGTTATTGAAGGTAATCTATTAGGACATGTTATAACCAAGGATGGGATCTCCATAGATCTTGAAAGGGTATAGGCTATATCCAAAATAGAACCCCCAAATAGTAGGAAGGAGCTAAATTCATTATTTGGTAAGATAAAATTTGTAAGGAAATTCATTTATGGATTGTAGATATTGCTAAGACATTAAATGGCATGCTGAAGAATGATGCCAAGGTATCATGGAATGAATAATCTAGAAATAAATTCAATGACATTAAAGAGCCCATTAGCCAAGCTCCAATTTTGATAAGTCCTGACTTTCCAAAGACTTATACCTATATTTATTTGCCTCTAATCATACCATGGCTACTATATTGACTCAAAAAGTTAAAAGGTGTGATAACCCAATAGCTTTTATGAGTAATAATTTTAAAAATTTTGAGTTAAACTATTCATTGATTGATAAGTAGGCATATACATTAGTAAAGGCAGTAAAGAAATTTAGGAATTATATCCTTAGAAATAAGGTTCATGATATTCCACTTGACCCTGCCATAAAGCTTATGTTAAGACAAAATGAGCTCAAAGAATGAAAATTTAATTGGATGTCAATTTTTTATGAGTATGACATAGAAATGAAAATAGAAAAACTAGTATGATACCAAGGTCTAATCCAAATGATTGTTAATACTAGCCCTATATTAAATATTATGCTAGTTGATCAACAAAACTTTTAAGCTAGTGAATGATATGATTCTATTATTCATTTACTAATTAATGGTACCTATCCTATAAGACTGAAAAGGAAGAAAAAGAGGCCTCTAAGGCTCAAAGTTTCTCATTATATGATTAATAATGTAGTCTTATATAGGAAAAACTTTGAGGGAGTCTACCTCAGATGTGTTTTAAAAGAGGAAGCTACTCAAATAATGAGCACCTTTCATGAGAAGTTTATTAATAGAAACCCATCAGGGAAGACTACTACACATAATATTCTTAGATTTGGATACTATTGGCCAATTATCTTCAAGGATACTCACAAACATGTGAGAGAATGCCAATCTTACCAAATTTTTATCACCAAGGAGCCTGAGGCAATAATTTTTCTACAACCAATCATGATTGATAAACCATTTACACAATAGGGGTTGGAATTTTTAGGAGTGATCAATATAAATTCATCTTTACTACCATAGATTACAATACAATGTGGTTTTAAGCTATATCCACTAAACAATGTAGAAAAGAGGAAGTGATCAACCTCATGGAGGAGAACATTTGTGCTAGGTCTGGAACTCCAGTCTCTCTAGTGTGTGATAACGGGTATGAATTTTCATCCATAGAGTTGATTTAATGGGATTATTATAATGACATCTATCTAAAGTTTTCATCCAAACATTATCCCCAAGGGAATGGAGTTTCTAAGTCTACCAATAAAAATTTGATGAAAGCAATCAAAAAATATATTGAAGATAAACCCAGGACTTGGCACAATTTGCACAAGTATGAATTATGGGTAGATAGGATCATTATTAAACAAGCCTTGAAGGCATCACATTTTCTATTTGTTTATGGCTAGTAACCAATCTTCCCTATCACTCTTAAGTTTCCCACATATAAATTCATGTAGGAATATATGGAAGAGCACCAGGGATTATAAAACTCAAGATTGTTGGACATAATTTAGATGTAAGATGAAAGGGAGAAAGCCTTTGATGATTTTAATAGGAATCAAACCAAAATTAAAAGATATTTTTATAAAATATCAAAGATTAAGGTGTTCAAACAAGAGGACCTAGTTCTCCTTTGGGACAAAGCATCTAAGACTAAGGGTAAGGTTTTGACCTCAAGCCAAATTAGAAGTTGATAACATTTATAGCCTTGGATATGAATTATAATCCATTTTTACATGATTATGGGATCATTTTAGCTGTGTTTAAGATATGGATATGCAAAGTAAACCATGAAAAGGCCACTTTTGGCTTAGAGATAATATAAAGCCTGTAGGAAAAGGATAAAGGAGCTCGATAGGAGAAGTTTAGATGCTCATATCTTCTTAGAGTTTATGCATGGGAATTAAATAAGGTTTTAAGTGTTATAAAGGGTCTTAAATATTGATATTTTGAAATTGGCTTGCAATTCCAACATCAAAACTTTATGAACAAACCTTAAGAGCAAAAAATAGGCTTAAACCCTTGTTAGTGACTAGTTGGAGGAAATAGAGATGGAAAGCTGATCTAATTGCATAGTTTAACCATGAAATTTATTATAGGTTTTATAAGACTCTTTTAGCATCCTTCTCATCCTTTTGAGTTATACATAATTATATGGACGGGATATAAAATAGGGTACTTTTGATTATTTTATGTGTTTTTAAGGTTACAAGAGGTTTAAAGATATGTAATAAAGTTTTTAAAAAATATTAGGAATTTTAATAAATAAATATAACCATATAATTCTTTTAAAAAGCTTCTAATTATTTAAAAAATAACTCTCATCTCAGCTAGTCAAAACTGGCATAGTAAACACAATGGTGAGAAGGGTGAAAACTTCAAGTTTGAGCCCTTTTAAGATGTTCCTGATCCATCTAAGTCCATGGAGGGTATTAAAAAATGTCATTCACTTCCTCCCATGGATTTTAATGTAAAATTTAAGCCTTATTTGAGGCCAAGTGTGTAGGGTGCATGAAGGAAGAGTTTTTTAGACTACAGATGGTGATAGCTCCTTTCTAGATGATCCTAGATGACCAAGACTAAAAATAATGCATGGAGAAGAATGTCTAAAATAATTCCCCTTAATTATAATCATCATACATATCCCTAATAATTTTGTGATTTTCAAATAGTTCTAATCATGAAGGTAGTTTTTTTTAGCCAGTTAAGTGAAGTTTATGACACTTTTCATACGTTTTATGCCTTGTATCGACACTTGGGCTTCCTAAACTTGAATTTTTCATCCCACATCCTATTCTCATGCACAATTAACTCATTTTATTATCTTGACACATGTATTTTTAACCCTTGGACTTATCTCGTATGTTCTTTCTCTTAAGTTCTATAAGAACTAGCCTTTTCGGCCATTGTAACTTATGTCCCACCTATGTATGGTGAAACCTAGCTTATTTTCATAAGATTTGATCAATAATACTAATGATTTTTTTCTCTTCCGTGACTATTCATAGTGTGTTTTACTTTTATGGTAGATCTTTCTTAGTGAAGACTGGATTTCTTAGCATTTTGTCTCATTCTTTCACCTTATTTGCAGTTACAAAGATTCTTCTTACAGGGAATGTGAAGTGTTTTAGGAAGTTTCAAGGTTGAGTGTATTAGTATATTCACTAGTTCCATTCAAATCCTTTTGTCTAGTCCTCTTAGCCTAAACATTCATCCATAACCTCATAATGTAATACTAGTATGAGAAGATGCAGATTGGAGAAGTGTATGTTTGGTTAGTCTCTTGGTTTCATGTATAACATTTAGTTGGTTAGAATTCATCAAATTATTTTGTGTATCACACCCCTTAGGATAGTTTTCATTTAGTTTATCTCTCCCTTTCCCCCCCATCCAAATTTTAGGTTTAGTAGTCATACAAAGTGGTACATCAAGGGAGCTAGCCTTATCTAGAGATTTACCTCATTCATAGGCTACCCCCAAGCCTAGAGGTGTTTTAATTATGCCACTTAGATGAAGAGAGCTGAGAAATATCCTCAAAGTATGAACATCCAAATGACAATAATTTTTGGCATGCCTAGTGAGATTCTTAGTCCAAAAAGTTGAAGGATTTTTGGTATTGTCCTTCAACACATCAGCTTTGGAGGCATTCATCTAAGAATCAATGGTCACTCTGAAGTTATATAAGCTGATCAAGTAGCCTAGGTTTTCCTTTTGAATATTTTTGGTAATTTTCCTTTGTGGTATTTATTTTTAATGAGATTTCATGGCTAATTTTAGTGTTGAGTTTTGTTTTACATAAGTTGGTGAGGTATTTCCATCTTATGGCATTCCTAATCAGCCTTTTAATGATTCCTATCAGCCTTGGTGTGATTCTTACCAGTCTTGATATGACTATTATCAACCCTATAATGATCCTTATGAGCACTATATCTATCCTTGTCATGATTTTAATTATTCATAGCCATACTCCTTAATATCTTACTTCTCCTAGTCAACCTAGCCACTTCTCAACTCAATCTATTTCCACCTTAAAGTAAAATCTTTTGGGGTATGAGAAGTATATGTTAGATCTTGATACACTAAAAATACATGATCAAGATATTCTTATTCATTTCATTCATCAAGTGATATATTCATTAGAGTTGGTTAAAAGAGAGTGGGCACCTATTGAGAGAGCCAATTGGCAAAGGCTCACAAGTGAGATGCTACATGTGAGTGGCCTAGTTTCATCCTTGGAAGATAGGATAACAATTCATGAGAAGAAGCCTCACCAAACCTATCATCCTTCATATCCAATTCCCCATCATTACTATCAATCATAAATGATTCTTACTCATGAGCCCAATCAAACTCATTAAATCCATTCTTTTCCCAATCAGTTGGAAGAGAGAGTTGAAAAGAGAAACCTTATTTTTGAAAAAAATCTTGATAGGTAGATTGAGTTAGATAGTATTAATATGTATAAGTCCATGTCATCAAAAAAAAAAGTGGAATCTAAGCCCTCATTTCCCTCTCCAATTACACCCCTACCTCAAGAAGTGACCTCTAGATATGAGATTCCAAGTTGGAGAAAAGGTGGAGAATCCAAGCCTAAGGAGATCCCAAGTTCCTTGAACACGTCATCCACTCCTAAAATTTCATCACCACCTAAAGAAAATACATATAATCCTAACATAATAAGCTATAATAAGATAGTGGAATCATGGGGAAAGAAAGAGGATAGAAGCATTTATAAGGAGTGTGAAGTTGAGAATGAAGTTGATCCTTTGCAAGTCCTTCACAACCTTCTGAAGAGACCTCTACTCTCCATGTTAAGCCTCTTGTACCCATAATCCTCATGAATATTCCTATGAAATTCAAAAAAGACTTTTCCAAGATAACCTAGCCAAGAAAATTGAAGAGTTAGAGTCAAATATGAAATTGCTAAGCCAAGGTGTGATGGAAGGTTTATACCTAAAAGAAGATACTATGCCTAAACACACCCCATCTACCCTCCCTAAATATAATTCTCAATCCCAATAAGATTTCAATGAAATTATTTTAAATGTAAATAATAAAACCAAGCTATTTTATCCCAAGGTTGGCCTCCCCTTCCTCAATATCTTTCAAAATAATACCATGTGTTTCACTCTCAATTTGATTTTGAGTTCTATGTTCCACCTCCACCAACTAGTTCATCTTGCCCTCACCCTATCACTCTTTGCCTTGATGGACCTATGTTATGGTCACCTAAATAGGAGTATCTAGTTGATAATAATTCATAACTCTTCAATAAAACATACTTGCTTGGCAACCTCATTGGGCTAAGTCACATAATTTCAAGATGCCTAGTCTTGGCATCACCAAGAAGGAGAAGGAGATATAAGATATTGTATCCCTTAAATAAGACAATATATCTGATCAAAAGGTTGATTATCATCACCTCTATCATGAATATGAATGTGTTATTAAGGATGGAGAATAATTTTAAGTATCCCCAAAGAGGTGGTAGTCTTAGAAGAATCTCTTGAGACCAAGTGAAAGTTGTTGTTCTTGAAGATGATCCAATACCTCAACCTAACTTTGAATCACCCTCATATGCATTAGAGATAGAATAACACAAGCTTGATGACCTCATACATCAAGAAGAGAATATTGAAGAGGTAGTGGTTCTAAATGATAAAGATGACAAAGATGATTGGTAGTTATAAATGAAGTTCTTTCAAGAGCTTGAAGAGATTTTCCAAGTTGAGGGCCAAGTACATGATAAGGTGAAGAAGGATTCTTCCATGGAGGATAATTACTAGGATTGGGTAGAATATGTGAAGCTCCTTGATGAGCTATAATAACTTACAGCTGAGAAGAAACCCAATCTTATTGAGAGCACTATGGAAATCAAGAAGGTATGGCTTATTGAACCACCATTGGAGATTTTAATTGAGGATGCATATGAGAAATTTGATGCTGGTTGGATGAAATAATAGTTCATTTCCATATCCAACCTATTTTTAACTAATTGTTTTTCATTAAACATCATGCTAATGAAGCTGGAAAACAACATGAAAAATTTAGAGGCATCAATGCTAAAGGAAAAAAGACTACATGTCTCACTAAATCCTTCATGTCATGAATCAAGAAGAGTTTAAAACTTCCCCTTTTATCTAGGAGGGAGTTTTCATCTCAGGTTAGTGTTTGATTTAGTTTTTTTAGTTTGGTATGTGTGTTTCATAAGTTCTCATGAAGATGTGTGTTTGCTTTTACTTTGTGTGTTTCTTTTATTTTGTGTGGTTGAGGTAGTCATTGGTCTTATCTTGATCAAAGCTTATGGTCAAAGGTATCCTTATTTTACTTTAGACTTTAAATGACTCCTTATTCCCAATGGACTGATAAGGCTACTGGTTTAGTTAGTATAGCAAGCATACTACCCCTACAAGTCACTAATTTATTGACCAAATTTGACTCTAGATGTCAAATTGGGGCCCCTATAGGTAAAAAATTAAATTTTTTATATGTTTTATAGGGTCTAATATTTTTTCATGGGATGTATTATAAGTTATTTGATGTCATTTAATGTCATCCTAGTCTTGGTCTTGGTCATATTAGTAAATTTGTCATTTTGGATCATTTAGTGGTTTTTAGAGGTCATAAATATAAGTGGCATGGTTATGAAGGTGTCCAAGTGTATTTTTTTCATTTAAAGAGTCCAATAGGTTAGATTCCATATCAATAATGTTATTTTAATTAGAATATTATAGGTTATCTAATTAAAATTTAAGAAACTAACTAAATATGGGGAGTTTGGCACTTGTACGACCCATTGGGGAAGGTGACACATGGGAGATGGTCATGGAATGTATTTTAATATTCCTCACACTCATATTAGTTATTTACATGATTTTTAAGTGATAAAAAAGTCCCAAAACCATTATGTTCCTTTTTTTCCCTTTTAAACATGTAGAAGTGATCAATAGGTTCATAATTGATAGAATCAGTAGAAGAGGTTCCAGATCAAACACCTTTGTGAGGTGAAAGTAAACTTAGAGAGATTAATTTTAAATAAAAAAAATTTAATAATGGTTTCATGTTATTTATGAACCATCTTTTTGAATTTCACTATGTTTTTCTACTTATTATTTCATGCACCCTATAGGTTTTGCCCCATTTTAGGCAAGTTCATAAAAACTAGTTGGTTATGTTGACTCCAAAGGATGTGCATACTCTTTTCATATTATATCCATGTTTATTTTAATTTTTCATGGTTATTTTATGATCAATTTATCTCATGTTTTAAAAAGGTTCCACTATGTGTAGTATCAATCAATTTTCCACTTGCATCCATGTTGAAATACCCATGTATAGAGCTTGTATATCTTGTTAATGAAATGGTAATCAGAGGGTGTTATTTTTACAAGTCATATAAATCTTATGAGAGTTTGTTTTGTTTTTTAATAAGATATAATACTTGTTACAAGCACATTCCCCACACCAACTAGTCATTAGAGACCACTGCCTGCCCTATTCTAGATGTTTACTTGAGGTTTTCATGTTGGGATAGTGTTATGGAGCTTGTCTTAATACCTCCTTAATAAAAATCATGAATTAAAAGGATTGATATTAAGTTTGATTTTTTTTGAGACCATTCATCCACCCTTATTTCTCTATTCCATGTTTACTACCTCCATACAACTAAATGTCCACCTACAGGGGTATCCTTGATAATGTCATGCTAAGATAGGGAAGTTAATGAGTGTTTCAACCTTTTATGATTGTTAGGATTGAATTTTTATACTTTATGAAATAATATAACTGAACATAACCATTTATATCCTCTCTGCTACTTAAACTCATATTGATTGCCTATACCTAACCATATCCACCTATAAATGGTGTTGGTAGAGGTATGAAGGTACCTGTACAGTGGTGAACATGTTAAAACCTTATTGATATCTTAATGTGTTAAATATACCTAAAATAATTTTTTTTTATGGTTAGATGAGCAAATTATATTCTATATAAACTTTAAAAGCATAAGATGACTAATTCAGGGATCAAATCTCTAAAAGCATAAAATAGAGGTCTGAGGTGTTTTGTTGATATCTTGAATTAGAGATACTGAAGGGTTTAAAGCATATATATGGATATAAATTTTAGCCTCTATAATAGATAATATCCATGAAAATTTAATATGGTAGATGATCAGTGGAGGATGATTATTTAGGAGTTCCAATATGCACTTTTATGTATTGAGTTTAAGCAGTAATAGCTATAGGTTTTGAACTCCAAGGTGACTTTCCATTTCAAGGTTGAAATGAAAACCATTTTTCATGATTTAATGGTATTATATGGTTTAATATAGTATTAATTACTTAATTATCACTTAAATAGGCTCATATCTTATGTTTTAGGTCCTCATGTTCACCTATAGGTGTCTTAAACCTTGAAGCATACACCTACAACTGATTAAGTATGGTAGTGAGCTTGATCAAGGTGTTTTAAAGGTATGAACATGAGTTTTAAGGTATATATGGATTATTTTTATCATAAAAAACTATTGATAATATTTTTAAATGTTATACCTAGGTTTCAAAGTGCATGAACACTTACACAAGTTACCCTTGGATGAGGAAAGTAGGGAATATAGTCAAAGAATAGCACTCAGTTTGACTATAGTAGACTATGAAGAATATGCAGTAAGTTGAATTGTGAAATTTAAGGAGTTGAAACACCTTAATAATAATCATTATAGCCTCATCATGGAGATAGAGTAGGAAAGAGCATCTATAGGACCTCTCACAGTTAATTGTAGTTGACTATGAGGGGCAAAGAACAAATGGATTAGAATTTTTGGAGTATATATGGTATAAACATTAAATAATACGTTAAAATAATGTATATATGATCATGGAGGATTTAAATATATCCTATGCAAAAATTTAAACTTTTGATCCATCCTAAATCTCCACCTACATGTGTAATACAATAGGCAAGGGAGTATAGTCAAACCCAATAGAGCAAGCATGGTTGGGAACGCAGATGAAGATAATTCAGAAGTTTGGAAAAGTATATAACAAAATTTGGCAATGATATTTATAAAATTTCTACACCCACATGATTTGGAAATAATTTAAAATAGAGAACTCTATCATGTAGCATACAATTCATAAAACCAACCATTCACACAACATTCTTTACATAGTCTACATTGGAAACATAAGGATTTGAAAGGTAAAATGATGTCATCAAGGGATAAAATTTGGTGGAGAACATACTTGAAACTTGGATAGTCCCCTAAAATACTTATTTATTCTATTAAAATAGGGGATGTGCCCTCTATTTTGTCTCAGACAAAAAGGTACTCCCTTTAGGCACAAAACCTAAAATTTTGGAGAAAATGGGTGAGAAAGGTAGACCAAAAGCTAGAGGAACATATTATTAATGTTATATAGGTTTTAACACATCCATGAAAACATGAGAGACCAATATTTAAATGGATAAACTAAATAGGGTGCTCAAAAACCCCAAGGTTGCAGTTAATCCCATTGGGCAGGGTTTTGACTTAAAGCCAAATTGGAAGTCAATGACATTTATAGCCTTGCATATGAATTATAATCCATCTAGGCATGATTATGGGATCATTTAAGATGTGTTAAAGATATTTAGATGCAAATGAAACCATTAAAATGCCACTTTTGGCTAAGAGACAACATTAGGCATGCAGGAAAAGGAGAAAAGAGCTCAATAAGAGAAGTTTAGATGCTCATATCTTCTTAGAGGTTGTGCATGGGAATCCAAGAATGTTGGAGGTGTTAGAAAGGGTATTGAATAGTGATATTTTGAAATTATATTTTAGTTATAATATCATAACTTTATGAACAAACCTTAAGAGCAAAAAATAGGCTTAAACCCTTGCAAACCCTTGTTAGTGACTAGTTGGAGGAAATGGAGATGGAAAGCTAATATAATGGCATAGTTTGACTAAGAAAGTTATTTAAGGTTGTAGAGGACTCTTTTAGTATCCTTCCCATCCTTATGAGTTGTATGAAATTATATGGATAGGGTAATTTTGATTGTTTTATGTGTTTTTATAGAAGGTTTCAAGAGATGTAATCAATTTTGGGGAAAATATTAGGACTTTTACTAACTCGCTATGTCCATATAATGCTTTGAAAAACTTCTAAGTGTTCAAACAATAGCTCTCATATCAGCTAGTCAAAATTGGCATAATGAACACAATGGTGAGAAGGGTGAAAGCTTCAATTGTGAGCCTTTTTAAGATATGTTTAATGCCTCTAAGGCCATGAAGGGTATTGAAACATGTTATTCTCTCCTCATGTATTTTAATGGAAAATTTATGCATTTTTGGATGCCAAGTGTCCAAGGTGCATGAAGGAAAAAAAAATTAGACTCTAGATGGTGATAACTCTTTTTTAGATGATATCAGATGACTAGGATTACAACCAATACATGGAAATGCATGTCTAAAATCCTTCCCCTTCATTCCAATAATTATACCTATCCCTAATTAAATTTTGGATGTTAAAATAGGGCTTATCATGAAGGTGGTTATTTTGAGCTAGTTAAGTGAATTTTATGCCACTTTTCATAAGTTTTATGCCTTGTATGGACACTTGGGCTTCCTGACCTTGTGGTTCATCCCACATCCTCTTCTCATGCATAATTAAATATTTTTCTCATCTTGACAAGTGTCCTTGTGACCCTTGAACTTCTCTCTTCTCCTCTCTCTCTCAAGTTCTATAAGAACTAACCTTTTTGGCCATTGTAACTTATGCTCCACCTAAGTATGGCCAGTGTATGTTTGGTTAGTCACTTGGTTTCATATGTAACATGCATCTAGTTAAAAATTATCAAGTTATTTGATGTATCATCTCCCTTAAGATAGTTTGCTTTTAGTTTTCTCTCTCCCTTTCCCCCCCCAAAGTTTAGTTGTAATAGTGATCCAAAGTGGTACATCAAGGGAGTTAGCCCTATCTAGAGATTCAACTCATTCATAGGCTACCCATAAGCCTAGAGGTGTTTCAATTATGCTACTTGGATGAGGAGAGCTGATAAATATCCTCAAAAGGTTCAAATCCAAGTGACAATAGATATTATAATATTTTTGATTATGTAGATATTTTTTATTTTGAATGTATGGCAACAGGTTGATAATTTGTAGAATGGTTTATTTTAATTATATATTTACTAAATTTAATGGTTAAATGCATATAGAATTAGCATTTATAGTATTTAATTTTATTTAAATTACTATAGCTTTTATATTGTTTGAAATATTTAAATATTTATTTTTGAATGATTGCAATAACTTAAGGCCCCCCACCCATTTAGAGTTGTATTTGGTTTATTATTATTATTTAATTTTAATCTTAAGACTTTATTAAAGTTTTAAACTTAAAGTCAAGTTATAAAATTAACTAATTAACTTTTTTTAAGTAAATTAAAGTTAAAAAATAGCTAATTAAATTTAGTTATAACTTATTTTCTTAACCATATTTTGAGGACATTGTTTAAAAAGATATCAAGGTTACATCACAAAAGAATAAACATTACATAGATATCTTGAAGACTCTAAGTTACTTCAAAGATTTCCATCATTCTCTTTTATGTGAAATATCTCTGAGATAATATAACTTTCATAGATAGATCAATAATACATCTTTTGATGGTTAATTAATATGCTTAATCAATACAAGTATAGCCTTGTTTCTTGTTTAATTTATAAATTGATTATTTAAAATCTATTAAGTTTAATATCTTAGGATGATTGTAGATATGCAGTCATATATATAGAATTCTAAGTACTTGAACTGAATAACAATGATTTCATTACCACGTGTGACATTTTATTTATCTTTTAAAAATGTAACAATTATCATTTCAAGGATATTTTGTACTAAAACTTGTTTCTCAATAAAATCTTATTCTATTTTATGTTAAGATGACTCTTTTCAAAGACTCAAAATATGTTCTTTTTTATTAATCTTGTTTATTTTTAATTTCTCTTTTCTTTGCTTAGTCTTAGATTCCTGTTTTATCCAATTTTCTCTTAGATTTAATTATTTAATATTGTTTAGATTTGAGTTTCATTTGTTTGTGTTAGATTATTTTTAATTTGTATTTGTTTTACATTTCAGCATTATCTTTATCTAATCTACATTGTTTACATTTTAGGTTTATGTTTTCATTTACTTATCTCTTTTAAGTCTGTTAATCTAATTTCTTTATTTGATCTTCATTTGTTAGGATTAATTGTTATGTTTTAAATACTTCTTTGATTATTTTAGCTTGTTTATATATATTGTTTTAGAGTTTAGACTAACCTTTATAGTTTGTTCTTTCTTAGATTAATCTTTTAGTTAACTTAAGATTATATCATAAATTTAGTTTAGGTTAAAGTACTTTGTTTATTTGTTTTTTATTTATAGATTAATTCTAAATAGTTGTTTTATAATTTATAATAGTTTATTTCCTTATATTATTATAAAATTAACATGTTAGTCTTTATTTTAATTTCATTGTTTGGTTTTCATTTCCAATTTTTTTGTTTATCTTTTGGTTTGTTTTATTTCTTTTATTTGAATTTATTTTGACTTATTAGAGATCAAAAGACCATAAGCAAATTGATAAAATAGAAATAAAAAGGATCAAATATCTTTCCTTTAGGAGGTTGTCTAATTCATAGACTTTCTATGCCAAATAGGTTATATTATATAATTGTAATCTGATTCCTTTCATTTGATTTAAGATATTGAATTTTTGAACTATTATGAGTATTGTTCATTATTTAACTTATTTATTATTTATCAAAACATTTTAAAAAACTCTTGTACATCTATAATATCATTTGTAACCTATTAGATCCTTACTATTAGACTTGTATGATTCCATCTTAACCTTCATGATAGGTGAAAGGGTTGATTTAGTGACATGATATTTTTTATCATCAACAAATTCGATGACTCCACTAGGAACTTTTTCAAAAATATTATCTTTTTTTATTTTTTTAATTTATTGATGACCATTAGAGGTCTTCTAGCAATATAACCTTTAATTGACATTATCGATGATCAAGTTGACATTATTTTTAATCTAACTCATTTTGTGTGTTATAACATACTTTATGATCTGCCTCACATAATTGAAGTTATAAATGATGAAGAAGAAGAATATATCAACAAAGTAGAGGTAAGTCTTTCATGTGAAACACAATACCATATTTAGGCAACTAACCAACTAATCAAGTAGGAGAGAGAAAAAATCTTGCTTACTAATCCTCAACCTAGAGTTCATTTTCTTTCCAATTCTTTTCATCCTAAGGATAGTATTTTCTTACTTACCCTAATACAACTTTAGACTTAAACTAGCCTAGTCAAGTATTTAAATTTACTAAAAATTCTAATGGGAGACCATCCACCTCAAATTTAATAGATGCAACAAAGATCTCGAGACCTAATTTCATGCCTCCAAATCAATAGAAATGAAGTTGAAGAAACTGATAATGATGTAGATTGTGATGATGAAGCAGTTTAACCTTTAACAAATCCTTGGATTCATAGAAATCCTATTAATATTGGAACTCATCAAGGTAAGATTTATTCATTAAAAAGTCTTAATATTCTTAAGTTTTGTATGTCATAGTGAATCATGGGAAGCTCATTTAAATTCTTTTAGACTAATTTGTACAACTCTAGGTATTGTAAGTGAAAATGTATCTCATAAAATTTTCTTTCAAATGTTAGAAGTAAATGCTTATTAAGACTTTATTAGTCTTCCCTCTAGTTTTATTTGTACTTGGAATGATATTAAAGAATAATTAGATATTTATTTTGGTAAACTTAAATAAATTTTGATCTAGTCAATGAATTAGTAAATATTTTTATAGATCATGGAGAAATTATTTATTAATTTATTGGTAGATTCACTAGACTACGATAGAAGATCTCACATGATGTTAGACATTCTAAAAGATTATCTAGACTATATTCTTGTATTGTTTGACCTTTAAAGTATAAAATGGCTTTAAAATATAAAGATATTATAGATTACTTATAAAACATAATTTTTTGTATTGAGTATAAAAATAAGTTAAAACATGTTTGTTTTAATGATATAATTACAATAATTTTAAATTATGATAATGTTGAAATTTAAAATCCATTCATAGTCTTATCAATGAGTTGGTCATCATCAAAATACAACTTGATGATAAACCATCTTCATCAGGTAAATATTATTTTCCTTAAAAGTGTAAAATTGAAAAGAAGTTTCATTATGTAATATTTTCAAGTTGGATCATGATCCTAGAACTTGTTTAGCTATGCAGAAATTTAAAAAGTATATTCAAAGAAAAGACAGTATTTTTATTGATCTCACTAATAATATAAATATGTGTGTATCTAATGAGTCTTTAGATGAATTCAAATCTAAAAATTCTTATACTTTTAATATGAGACAAAAGAATTATTCTAATCAAAAAGATAACATGGTAAATAACCACTATTCTTTTTTTTTAAATCTTGGTAAAAGCAAAGGTACGTAGAATAATATTGCATATAATAATGTAACAATTAGTTCCCAACATAATAATCATTTATCCACTAGATTTAATAATTCTCAATATTTTTCTTATAATCCCAAGAATTATACTCATATTCATCATCCAAATGTAGGAGCTTATAACATTATAGACGATTTAGCTACTATTAAAGTAGGGTTTTCATTATTACAGGTTATCAATTTATCAAGATAACTTGATAAAATCAATGATGTCATTAAAAATCCAAATTCTGAGGATGTGCTAAGATTTTAAAAATAAAATAATAATAATGAACAATATCAATTTATTATTTTCACTCAAATATACAATTTTATTGTTGATTATATTCCACCTTTTTATGTATTAGTTAAAATTTCTAATAAAATTATACCTAATTGTATTTTAGATACTGGTGATTCAAATAATATAATACCAAAGTTTATTGATGACCAATTAGGCATTTCAAATGAAATTGATATTAAGAAACTTATAGGTTTTGATTCATGACAAACTAAGATTTGAGATAAGTTATGTGATCTTGTTATTAAAATTAAGTAGAATGAAAGAATCAGGTGTATGACTAATGTTCAAAAGTTAAATATCCCTAATAATTAGGCTATGCTTCTAGAATGAGATTGGCCAAAATAAACTGGTGCTTTTGTTGAAAAGGATACAACTTAGATTTTAGTAAGAAATGAGATAGCCTTTATATAAAGAGAAGAATGGTTTATCAATCTTATTGATTATTTACCTCCTATTATTACTTGTGTGGAAACAAGGATCGATACTTATGAGCTATTGACCTTAGTTAAACCTAGAAAATAGTAGTAAAAATATTTTTCAAGGGATAATTTATGGTATTTATATTTTGATGGAGCTTGTTCACAAAGTTTTAATGATGTTGGAATATGTCTTATTTCTTCTTTGGAAAAAATATTCCATTATGATTACAATTTGTATTTTGATAACACTAATAATACAACCAAAATTGAAGCTTTGTGCTTAGGTTTAGAAAAGGTGATTAAACTAAATATCAAACAACTAAAAGTCTTTGGAGATTTTGAGTTGATTGTTAGACAAGTTAGGATAATTTATAAAATGAACCAAACTCATCTTCATCGATACACTCAAAAGGTTTGGGATTTGCTTAGAAATTTTAAAACTTTTAATATCACCCATATATTTAAAGAATTAAATATTTGAGCTGATAAGATTGTTGTTTTTGATTTTAGTCCCATTCTAAGTGAAAGTGAACCTAATATTTATTTTTCATTTTTAGAAACTTTCAGACCTAAATTTCTTAATTTAAATTTAAATTGGACTATTTTCAATTGTGATGAACATATTGATTCTTTTATCAAAAGAAATTATTTTTATTATGATGATTATGTACTAAATTGTGGAGATTATTTATAATTAAGTACTAATAAATTTCTTGTTGGTTTGGTGAGTTTAGAATCAATGTTTACTTTGAATGATCAAAATGATTTTTCATGAACTGAAGAACCTTCTAGGATAATAATTATAGAAATTATTCTCATTAACCTTGAAACTAAAAAAGAGCCTAAATTTTTTTATTGGGGAATATAGTGTATACCTGATGAGAAGGTAAAATTCATTAAACTTTTGAAACAATTTATTGATATTTTTACCCGGTCTTATAAATATATAAATGGTTATAATATTAACATTATTAGACATAATATTTCTATAAAATTTGGTATTAAACATGTTAGGTAGAAAATAAGAAGAATAAGCCCTTTAGTAAAAGACACCATCACCAAAAAAATTGATAAGATGTTTGATGGTTGTGTCATTTATCTTATAAAATATTAATATTGGATAGCTAACTTAGTACCTGCACACAAAAAGAATAGAGATATTAGACTATGTGTAGACTATAGAGAATTAAACAAGGCTAGTGTAAAAGATAATTTTTATCTTCTTAGTATTGATCAAATCTTACAACAAGTTGTAGGATCTAAATTGATGTATTTACATGATGGATTTTTTGGGTATAATCAAATATTTTTTAATCCATATTATAGGCATAAGAAAAAAATTACTACTCGAAGATGTACATTTGATTTTAATTGGATGTCTTTCAGTCTCATCAGTGCAAGTGCCACTTTTCATAGAGCTATGCATGTAGCTTTTGATGATTTAATTATCATAATCATTAAAGTTAGACTACCTTACATTTCATTCTAAAAATTGAAAGAAGAATTTAGATCATCGGTTTTCACAAGGTGTATTAAGTATGGTATTTCTCTAAACCCCAAGAAATCTATCTTTGGCATTACTGAAGGTAAATTATTAGAACACATAATTTCTAAATATGGTATTTTGATTGAGCCTAAACATATTAAAGTCATTAAAGAATTTTCATGACCTAAATATCAATCTATTCTTAGATATTTGTTTGAAAAAAATAATTTATTATGTAAATTTAAATCAAATTTTGTTGAATAAAAATTAGTCATATGTGTGGGATTTAGGTGTAAATTCAACTTTTAATAATGTCAAAAATGTTATTACAATTGCACATGTACTTGTTAAACCTAATTTTACTAAATCCTTTATTTTTTATATAAATGCAACTGATAAAGCCATAGGTATTGTGATCACTCAAAGTGATGAAAATAGTGATGATAAACCTATTGGTTATATGATCTATGTTTAGAAAGATATTGAAATTAGATATCCTTTCATTTAAAAATTTGTTTTATCTTTAGTTTCTTCATTGATCAAATTGTGTTATCTATTGATGGTAAATAAGGTTGTTGTAAGATCTAATGTACATGTTATTTTTTACCTTTTGAAGAAACCAACTATTCAATCAAGGTTAGTGAAATAAATTTTTATAATTCAAGAGTTTGATATTAAATTTGAAACATCTAAAATCATAAAGGGAAATTATTTGAAAAAACATTTAGCTAAAAATGCTTCTTCTATTATAAATGTTTTGGTCTTATCTATTGATGATTCTTTAAATTCTAAACCTTATTTTTAGTCTGTGAAAGTTGTTGATTTCTCTATAAAAAAAATTTGGACATGAAATAAATGATAAGATTGTTTGTTAATTGAATATGATTGGTATCAAGACTTGGTTTATTACTTTCAAAATCAAGGTTGTCCTAATAATTTAGACAAGAGACAAAGATGATCTTTGAGATTCCAAGCTTTCTTTGTTAGAAAAAATTTTGTTTTATAAAAATAGAGATGGTATTTTATTAAGTTGTTTAACCCATGATCAAACTCAAAAATCTCTTAGAGCATGTCATGAAGGAATTTGTGGTGGTCATTATGCAATAAAAACTAATACTTATAAAATTTTGTGTGCAAATTTTTATTGGTCTACATTATTTCAAGATGATTATAATTTGGTTCATGTATGCATGCCTTGTTAATTATTTTTTGGTAGAGATAGATTATCAACCATGCCCTTAAATCCTAAAATTCCTTAGAAACCATTTACCAAATAGGGAATTGATTTTATTTATAATATTCATCCATCTTCTTCCACTGGTCATCAATATATTATAACTACTATAAATTATTTTATGAGGTGGCATGAGGCTAAATCACTTAAGAGTTATGTTATAGTCGAAGTCATTTCATTCTTTAAAAATCAACTTTTCTCTAGATTTGGTGTTTCATATGAAACTATTTTAGATAACAGTCCTCAATTAATTTTAAATGAATATTTATAGTTTTTATGAGGTTATTCTATTATTTTAAGTCATTATTAAAAGTATTATCCTAAAGGAAATGGATAGGCTAAATTGATAAATTAAAATTTTATTTCTATTATGAATAAAATAGTTTGTGAAAATAAAAAGAATTGGCATCATAATATTTTTAAAGAATTTTTGGTTGATCATACTATTTTTAAAGTAGCTACAAGTTATTATTTATTCATTTTAGCTTATGGAATTAAAGCTACATTACCTATTGAAGTTCAGATTTCTTCTATTCATATTGATATACAATATTTATTAGGTGATACTAAATTTATTGAATAAAGACTTAGTGATTTGATAGCCTTAGATGAAACTAAAGCACTATGTTACAAAATTTAGAGAGGGATAAATAAAAATTAAATTAATTATTTGACAAAAAATTATTTAGTAAAATTTTTAAAGTAGGTGATCTTGTTCTTTATTAGGACAAAGAACATGAAGATTCAGGTAAACACCATAAATTTGATTCTTTTTGGTTGGGTCCATATAAAATTATGTATGTGCTTGGGAAAAATGATTTTCATTTATAGGATATAGATAGAAATTAGATGTACCAATCTATTAATAGATATCATTTGAAGTCATTTCATCAATAGCACATTTTTCTTATTTTTTTCTTTTAGTTTATTTTCTTTTCATTTTTGGTTATTTTCCTTTATGTTTTTTGTTCTTTTTTACTAGATCAATATTTGGTTACACTAGTTTAGGCATTCATTATGCTAAGGAAAGAGTATAATGGAATCTATCTTATCACTATAAGTATTTCAATTATGCTTTGTATATAAGTATTAGTTTAGATTTTTATTTTATGAATAAGCATGAACTAGTTATAAATGAGTTATAATCATTACTTATTTTCATAATTTATACTTATAATCACTTAAAAGTGGTACTCGAGTGATAATAGTGCTACTTGAGACTACCTATCCTTAACTTAGACCTAGACATATCCTAGAGCTTATTATTACACTTATCCACCCTTTGTGCAAGCCACAAGCATCCATAGTTATCCATAAGGTAGTCACAGACCCTCATTTCCTGATCTTGGCCCTTTGTGCCTAGTGTTATGCCACTTGGACACTAGCATCATAATGACACTAGTGCCATATGGCACTAGTGTCCTAAAAAAAGTGCTAATATATTTTTCCTCTCTTTTTTAAAAATGGATATCTTTTCAAATCTAAAACCCCCTAAGATCATATTAGACTTATTTTATCACCTACACAAGCATTAGAATAGTATAAATACATGAATTTTATCCCTCTAACCACTACATGTAAATTAAATGCAAAATACACATTCAAACTTAGAAAAATTTGTGCATAATTAAGGTTATCAATCCCTATTCTACTCTAATTTTACATACTACCATCTATAGCAGTCTTAGGCTCAGATTACCCAAATTTTTAGTCTTAAGCACTTTCAAAACACTCAAGTAAACTATAATAATACATTCACTTGCACTTACACCAAAACTTATGTGGGTAGAACTACATTAGACTTGATCCCTCTTTAGTGTATTGGTATGTAGGCAACTCTCATCACAACAGGGTGTTGAGGATGTCCAGCCTACCTCACTGACAAACACATTTTTAGATCATGTCAACTAGATGCCCTAATTTCATGGAGGATTAGGGTTTATTCACTAAATAATCCATTACAATCAAAATACATGGTTTCAAGACTCATGCATATAGGAATAGACCTCAGATATCTAAACACAAGTGCACCTAAAGACTCAAGATATTCTTATATAGAGGACACTACTACCAACATAATGACACTACTACAACATTTTTAATAATGGCACTATTTTCCAATTATGGCACTACTATCCAAGATGGTTTTTGATACCAAGATCTAGTTTTTAACACTCAGACCATTTTTTACCTTAGTTTTTAGCACCTAGATCATCCATCTCAGTTATTTTCCAACTAAGTTATTACTTGCATTATTTATTACTATCTAGTCAGTTTTGTAATAAATAATTGGTTGTATTTATTTCATATTATTTTCTTGATTTAACATACTCACCTCTTTAACAAATATAGGATTTACACTTGTTAAGTCCTAAAAGATTAAAATATTTGGTGAACTTGACTTACTTCAAATATTACACAAACCGTAACCTTGGATAACCCTAGGGTTTACATTTCCAACATTCATATTTTAAATCTATACATTTTATAATTTTACTTGATATAATCATAATAATAATTATAGAAGAAGTATATCAATTTTTATTGCAAAGTTTAGTACTTTCATTTACATGCATAGATGATGATTTATATCAATTGAAATTCATGTCGTGTTTCATTATAGATTTTGAGGTGTGTTCACATTATTAATTTATAATAATGTAATTATTGTTAGATAAATAATATTACATTAATAGTTGTTTGTGTGGTATATTATTGTTATGAATAATAACAATAATATATGGGGTTAAATTTATTAGTGTTTGGTAATTAATTGAATATATTATAATAACAATATATTCGTATATAGTCAGTTGGTTAGTCGGGTGATTTTTTAGTTGAGAGATCATATGGATCTCACCATCTTAAATATAGGAACTCATTTTCTATATGTTTTTAATCATCTAAATGATTTTACATATAAACAATGTGAGATTATTGTTGTGTTTAAAATATATATTATATTGTTAATCTTTCTATGGGTAGCTCTAATCTTCTTCAAGATCTAGTATCAGAGTGGTGTTTCTTCCAGGGATAGGCTTGTGATATTGAGTTCATGAGGATTGGTAGGGGTAGTCATTTATCCTTCGCCCCTAAGAATGGAGGGTATTTGAATTAGGTGAATCCCAAAGAGAGTAGTGTTTTGTGTAAATCATAGAATAATAATAGCATAGCCCCACCTAAGTGAAGCCATTCATATGCAATAAGATAAGCATCATATTATGCACATTTTAGATAAAGACTAAATCCATTATTATGAAAAGCTCCTAGTACTAATTTACATTGTCTTCAATGCCTAGGTTAATTGTCTAGTTGGTCATGTCATTTAATGACCTATTGAAATGGTATTGAATGCAGTCCCTCTATGATTAAGCTCCTTAATTTGGATCATCATGGTAATAGTGATAGCTTGATATGAATATTTTGGTTTGCATTATGACTATTGACTCCACATTAGTCCATTCTAAAAGTGCATTAATCAACCTAGACATTAATATAAAATCTTATGGTTTTATGACTCATAAAGGCTGGTAAATTCATTATACAAATTTTACTATGAGTAGGTCTATCAAGTTTTATACCATCTCTAATCAGGAAACATCGATGGCATTCAAATTTGGTGCAGTGAGTGTAAATATTGTGGAAGAGATTTATAGTAGTTTAAAAACTAGTGTTGGTGTCTCCTCAATATTCAACAGCTCAACCTACACACTCTTCTCTACATAGTAGGTGAATGGTCTCCAACTAAAAAGGCATACAATAATATACCATTGCCACATTATAACGTCTCCACCTCACCTTCCAAACTTGGATTGTTTTTCATGAAACCTATCCACATGTCATTCAGATGCATGCATAGTACATAGAAGAAAGGAGAAGAGATTATTCTCTGAATATCTATCAATGTGTAGTGGAATCCATTCAATCACAACATCAAATCTCACCAAACCATCAAGCATTTCCACCATGTATCCCACCATCTATGTGGTTCAAGCTTAATTCTACCTTACATGGAATCATCAAAAGAAGCTTATGGTTGTTAATAATTCTTTACTTTATTTGGTATTTAACTCTCATTCATTATTATGTGGACTTTATTAAGTGAAGATAAGTGAGACATTATAAATACATGTATTTTAGGTGTTTGTTTATATTTTATGTAAGGATTATTTAAAATATTTGAGTTTTATAAGCTCTAGCTTTAATTTAAAGTATATTATATAGTTGTATTTCTAGGCATCTCATGATTAGAGTCCTAAAGTTCATTTTTCAAGTTGAACGGTCTTCCAAATAAAAAATTTCATATCATCATAAGTTTAGTCATAACCATTAAAATGGTTTATGTCGTAAAAAATTCAAAAATGTCAAAAGAGTCATTTTTAAAATGTGTCATCAAAAAAGTCAAAATATTAATAGTTGGTGTCTAAGTCAAAATTGTAATAAATATTATTTTAAGGATGCATTTTCACTTGTATTTGAAATTTGAATTATGGGGGTTGGGTGGGTTTCCTCAAAATCTTCATACATGAGCTTCATCGACATATCAACTAAGTAATAGATATTAGAGGATGAAGGAAATGAAGGCTAGATGTTTCATAGCCTCTCATTAGCCACTAGCAATGAGGCCACTTCTACTTTAGTGGTGAATTTTATTTTTAGTCATGTGTTTGATTTTAGTTTTTGTGTGAGTAAGAAGAGATGATGTATACCTATTTAAATTTGTAATATGTGAACTGAAAATTAATCTGTAACTTCTCTAAAAATGTGATAGTGAAGAGAATTAGTAACTATACTACACATCATGATGTGGTTTATGGTAAACTACTTGTAAAACCATTGTTTTATAGTTGTTGGTTATCCACTTGAAAACCATCCCATTTTAGTTATTTGTCAGTGATTTGTAAAACTATCTATAATTTTTGTGATTGTCCTATGAAAATCATCAAATCATGAATATAGGTGAAGATATGGGAGAGATGTATTCCCCATGTTCACATTAATAGGTTATATAATCAGGGTTAATATTTTTCAAAAGGGGGTGAATATTGAGGTGTGTTCACATTATTAATTTGTAATAACATAATTATTGGTAGATAAATAATAATATTTTAATATTTATTTGAGTGGTATATTATTTTTATGAATAATAACAATAATATATGAGATTAATTTTATTAGTGTTTGGTAGTTACTCGAATATATTATAATAATAATATATTCATATATAGCCATTTTGTTAGTCAGGTGATTGTTTAGTTGAGAGATTATAGGGATATCACCATCCTAAATATA
Organism: Torreya grandis; assembly: GCA_037957365.1. Classification (NCBI taxonomy): domain Eukaryota; kingdom Viridiplantae; phylum Streptophyta; class Pinopsida; order Cupressales; family Taxaceae; genus Torreya; species Torreya grandis. The sequence goes on from JARHVA010001466.1 coordinate 869,572, forward strand.
GGAAACTCATTTCTTATATATTTGTAATCATCGAAATGATTTTAAATATAGATATTATGTTTGAAATATATATTCTGGTGTTTGTATTTATCTATGTAGCTCTGATCTTCCCCAATAATATCTCTATCATGTCATTGTTCTCTTATGTGGAATAAAATTAATAAATAAATCCTTACATACATAGAGGATCTATTACATAATCTAACAACCAGGTTTCAAGTTTCAATGTCATATCTTATGTATAGGAAAGAATTTCCATCTCCTCCTCATCTCCATGAAGGTGATAACTACTTTCCCTCTAACTAGGTATATGTTATCACTCCTCCATGAGATGAAGTATCCTATACCATTGTCACTAATCCCCATACTTAGCCTATTCACACCTCTTCCCTATAGGGTGTTTGCCTACATGTTCAATTAGAAGCAACTAGGGTTTACACTTGTGAGACTCTAAAGGATCAAAATATCAGTATGAGCAAGCTAATATTATATTTACATAATTAAAATTAGTTATTAAGTGAAAAGATAAAATTATTAAAAAATCACACTACATGACATGGTCTTCAGAATATTCTAGTGTAAACCATGTATATGCATATACACCTAGCAAAGTTATGCCTAGCATTATTTCATATCCAAATCATAAATCACATCAAATTATATATACAACTAGTGATTCAAAAAGCATTAAAAGATAAAATAAGATTTCAAGTGAGGTACTAATGGAAATGATTAAATCTAAGTTGATCAACCTACCCTATCTACATCTAATGAGGAGATCCAAATATTATTATGCATATCATAGAATGCATGGTCACCACACTAATTCATGTTTCACATTGAAAAGGAAAATACAATAGTTAATGGATATAGATGACTCAAATAGTGACACATCATCCAAAAAACATACAATGGCACATATATGATTTTAAAAAGGGTCAAATTTAGAAACAGTACAAAAATGGTTACCAAAGCATAACTCAAATGAAAAAAAGGTTTAAAAAGCATAATCAAAGCAAGAAATAATACAAGCATAGGAAAAGAAAGAAAATGATGCAAATATACCTCTCTAAAATGAGGCTCAAATTCTAAATCAGTATGCATTATGTTAGGGTGTGGAGCTAAAAGCTTTGCCTAAGGTAAACAGGAGGTTTTTGCAGCTTGACAGTCACCGGTGTCAGCAGGCCACAACCGACGTCGGTCATGGGAGCGTAGAAGGAAACTAGCATTAGCAGGAGATCGGCCAGCGTTTGTCACCTCCAGGAAGGTAGGGACTGACGTCGGTCACCTGTGGCAGTCAGAACTGCTGTTGATGGATAGTTAGTTAAGTGAACGTGGAGTTTGCATGTTAGAGACCAGTTCGAGTCTTTGAGCCACCTATCTAAATTAAGTGTATGCATGAGATCTATATAATAGACTCATGGGCTGTATTTTTAAGTGTTAAACTTGTAGAACCCAAGTGTGGAGCTTGGAGAGTTCTTCCCATGGTGGAATCAAGTAGGATTCCCCATGTATGTAAGATCAGGTTTGATATGCAGGGTGTTACAGGATCATGGTGGAGATCTACATGTGATAAGTAAGATCAGGTTGGTCTGTAGGGATGTGTGTATGCGAGGGTCAAAAGAGGATCGGCAGGGGAGCAAGATCAAGGTGACAGCAATACATCAAGAGTAGGATCATGGTGAGATCTACTTGGAGTACCAATTCATACTCAGTTGTACTGGATGTACAATGAGGTGAACAATAGCTTGTGTTAGTTATTAGTTGTGACCTATGAGAGAAGATTACTCAGGTGGGAAGATTACTTGGAGCCCTTGAGGAGGAAGCCTCACAAAGGTGGAAGAAGAGTGTGATCTCTTTATTGTAATTTCCTTTGTAATGAGTTGAATACAATTGTGTGTTGCCTCTCATATTCTGTGCGTTTTCTCATTGATAGTTATTTGTTCTTCTGGGTATTTCTACATGTTTAAGTTGCTTGTACATTGGTAATCATGTGTGCTCTTAAATCTGACAAGTTGTGTCAGAGCTTTGGGGAACTTAGGTCCTATCAAATGGTATCACAGTAAGGTTGGACATTCTCAGAGCGAGCTTGACTAACAGGTGGTTCAAATCTATTAAGTGTTGTTGATTACAGGTTACTCACAGGGGTTGTTATTTGAGTGGGAGTATAGCAAGGCAAAAGAATGGAGAAATTTAGACACAGGTGTAGCACCACAGGGAGTGTGGTGGGTTGTCTTCAAGTGGGAGCTTGAAGAGGAATACAAGCCAAGATGCAGATTAGACAGAGTACTGGTATGGGTATAGGTGCAGCTCTTTATCTCCAAGTGGGAGATTGTTAGGGTGTGGAGCTAAAAGCTTCACCTAAGGCAAACAAGAGGTTTTTGTAGCTTAATAATCACTGGCATCGGTAGGCCACAACCAACATCGGTCATGGGAGCGCAAAAGGAAATTGGCATCGACAGGAGATCGGCTGGCATTGGTCACCTCCAGGAAGGTAGGGACCGATGTCGGTCACCTGTGGTGGTCAAAACTGCTATTGACAGATAGTCAGTTAAGTGAATGTAGAGTTTGCATGTTAGAGACTAGTTCGAGTCTTTGAGCTGCTCGTCTAAATTAAGTGTATGCATGAGATCTATATAATAGACTCATGGGCTGTATTGTTAAGTGTTGAACTTGTAGAACCCAAGTGTAGAGCTTGGAGAGTTCTTCCCATGGTGGAATCAAGTAGGATTCCCCATGTATGTAAGATCAGGTTTGATATGCAGGGTGTTGTAGGATCATGGTGGAGATCTACATGTGATAAGTAAGATCAGGTTAGTCTGCAGGGATGTGTGTATGCAAGGGTCAGAAGAGGATTAGCTGGGGAGCAAGATCAAGGTGACAGCAATACATCAAGATCAGGATCATGGTGATATCTACTTGGAGTATCAGTTCGTACTCGGTTGTACTGGATGTACAATGAGGTGAATAATAGCTTGTGTTAGTTGTTAGTTGTGACCTATGAGAGAAGATTACTCAGGTGGGAAGATTACTTGGAGCCCTTGAGGAGGAAGCCTCATAGAGGTGGAAGAAGAGTGTGATCTCTTTATTGTAATTTCCTTTGTAATGAGTTGAATACAATTGTGTGTTGCCTCTCATATTCTGTGTGTTTTCTCATTGATAGTTATTTGTTCTTCTGGGTATTTCCGCATGTTTAAGTTGCTTATATATTGGTAATCATGTGTGCTCTTAAATCTGACAAGTTGTGTCAGAGCTTTGCGGAACTTAGGCCCTATCACATTAGGTCAAAAAAATCTACAATAGTTTGATTATCATGATCAAGGTTTGAGCAGACCTAAGGTATCACTTCTCTTATTCTAGTAGTTGATAATGTTGGTAAATAGAATTTGGGATTTATTAAACATCCTAAGGCAAATCATTCACAGATACATTTTATCAAGGTCAAAAGTCTAGATACATAGGAAATATTACAAAAAGAGCAAGAACTTAAGTTTTAAAGTCAAAATCATGCTAAGCCAACAAGCATTCTCAAAAAAGGATTTATAGAAAAAGAACCTCCACAACAACATATGTCTATAATAAGCACAATTTTAAAGGGAAAAATCACAAACAATACTCCAAAGCATAATTTAGAAAGGTCAACTTCATAGTATGAGGTAATTCCCTCTAGCATTCCAAGCTATTAAGATTTTGGAGATAAATAATACTTAGATTATTACTATAACAACATTCAAATCTAACATAATAATCACACTACATGAGAGATTACCATTCCTTTTTTTAACATAGGCCACATTGATAGTGAGTTTCCCATGAGACTCATTGGTTAGTATTTTTCTTCCCTTCTTGTACATACTTTCCTTCTCTCTTGCTCCTTGTATAAAGTTTCATTTTCATGTCGCTTTTACATAGCTTATTTCCAAAAAATACAAAAAAAATATAATATGCCAAAACATAAAAACATTTAATTAGTTATTTAGAAAACAAAAATTATAGATTATATGCATTGTTATGTTTACACTTATCATATTTACTACACACTACATATGCTAGCTATCTTAGTATGGTTAGTTTTATCATACATACATGCTTCACTTGTTCTTGTTGAGTGCTTAAAGATTTATACAGGACTAAGGTCCACTACCTCAATCTATATTTACTACAATCTACCCATTGAAGGCACATACATAGATATATGGGTCTTAATTTGACACACTCACCCACTGGGGGCACCTTATACATAGTTTTGATTGACAAGTTATATCTTTATATAATATACATCATACATTTAACATTGTTATATCTTGATATTGACCATGCTACACTTACTCAAATATTTTTTTAGCTATTACAAACTTTAGACTCAATATGTATATATCATATCTCTTACATAGATTTGTATTACATATTCATGCATACTTTCATCTCTAGATTACCTTGTTTAGACTTGATTGTATCTTTATGCTTCTTTTATTTGAGGGGATTTGAATATACCATTTTTATTTGGCTCTACACCACTTCTATTCATAGTATGTATGCTTTGGACATATTCCCATGTCCTTGTGTATGCCTTCTTGATTATGTATACAGACATTTTAACATGTCCTTCCATGTGGCTCTAAGCCAACTTACTTGTTGCTTACGTATGTGGACATTTTAACATGTCATTTCATGTCTTATCTTTTCATATTTAGTGGCATGTGCCCATGTCCTTTGTGTTATAGCCCCTTCACCTAATTTGTGTGCCTCGTGTTTTATATGTATGCTTTCTTATATGTATAATGGCCATGACACTTGTCTCTTTCTTATTACACACTCTAGTTTTAGATGTCATAATTTACCTTATGCATCTCCCTTCCCTACTTGGGTGCCATGAATGGCATCATGCCCCATCCCCCTAGGTAGTGTTGACTAATTTTAATGCCCAAGGTCAAAATTTCAACCCCTATAGGCAAAACCTTACTTGTCAAGTGTTAAAACCTATATCTTTTTCATTCCCTATGTGGTCCTCCAAAGGTCTTTATAAAACCTTTTTAGCATAGTTTAAAGATTATTTTATAATATTAAGGTAATGTTGAATCTTGGTCTTGTGGTGGCCTAAACATGTCATGAGTTATAAAGGGTGAATCCAATAGGTTTCATAGGTCATTATGTGTCCCTAAAATTAATTTCATGACTCTACTAACTTGTATAAACATTTTATGATGGTTTGGAGAAGTTAAGGTTCTTTTGCAAACTTTAAGGTAATGTTTTATGAAGGAAAAAGGTGATTTTAACTAACTCCAATGTATACCAAATATTCCAAGATGAATAATCCATACAAGACACTTTTACAAGTTCTTTGAGGAGTTACATAATTACCACAACTATCACCAAGTCATAAAATTGTTAGAATATTACATTTCAATGCTTAAGAGGTAGTTTTCAGGCACTTGTACAGACTTAATGAACTCATCTTTAGGTGAAAATATTTCATAGATGTATCTTTGGGTTATATAGGTCAAAACCATGTATTTTTTATAAGGGAAAGTATTATGAGTCCAAAAATTACTTCTTTCTCTCCATCGCTCTATTGGAAAGCTCTAGAAGTCAATTTTCACATGGATGGTATAGTTAGGGGAGAAAAATTTAGGGTTTAATATTTTTTTTAAATTAATACGTCCTAAAAACCTTAAAATATGTGGCATTGGTTTTCATATCCATTTCCTTTCCTTTATGAACAATCTCTAAGAAGGCAAGGTGGTCTAAAATTGCTATTCAACCCCACAAGCTCATTGTTTCTCCTCAAAATGGCAGTTTTAAGATGGTTGAATACATGAGATAAATTTTAAAAGGTATATATGGTATTTACATACACCTTTAACATTTATCTAAGTCCCATTTGACATGTGTCATCTCAAAAGATAAATAAAACTATATTTGCAGATAGTTTTTAGGGTGATTATCTTTGGTTTCTTGATTATTACAAGGTATTTAACAAAAAATGAATGATGATGAAGGTTATCCATCACATTTTACTTCTTTATAATCCCATATAGCTCTATAAAATATTCTCAAGTGCTTCACTCTCATACCATTATTTCCAAGCAAAAGGATAACTAAGATTTTAACATTGTGATGTAAATCATTAGGATGCTTAGTGACTTATTTAATGAAGTTCTTAAACTTCAAATGTAGTCAAATCAAATGACCACCTATAGGTTGGTCTAGGTAGCTCAAGTGGTTTCAAACTTGAAAAAAGGGTAGAGTGAAAACAATGATAATAGGGCTGAAGCTTAAATGAATGAACAAGTTTAAAAAGATAATTGAGGTCCAATAAACCTAAAGAGAGGTTAGAGGGAGGATTTATAAGGCTTACTTGAGCCTATACATATAGCTAAATTGTCATCTACTCACTTACCTACATGAAGAGGTCTCATTAGTTTAAAGGATAAAGTAGGCTTTAGTTATAATCAAATCAGTTGAATGTGTTTATATGAAATTATCATGATCTCTACATAGCCCTCAAACTCATCAACAATAAGGCCAATGTTGAATAGTTTTTGTTTAGACATTTGAACCTAAGACCATGCATAGGCATGTGTCTCTCAAAATGGTGAATAATTGGTCTATTGAGGATAATAAAAGAACATGAGGATTTTGTGGAGGATATGGGGACTCCAAATGATCATAATATAAATCTTTTAACCCTCCAATAGTGAATATAATAGTAAACACAGACCTCTAGGATCAAAAAGCTTAGGTAGTCAATAAACCCTCTTGGTAAGAAAATAGATTACATAGTATTTTAAAATACATTGTTCATTTTAAGTTGATGCATTAAAGGGAATGTAAATTGGAGATGATAGGGGGGTCTTTATACTCCATTGTCATGGTAATAGTTTTTGAGTTGAATACCTACAAGCCATGAACAAGTGATAAGAGTGCAGGGTAGTCATAGAATGCATATTCAGCCACCTAAGAAGCATAAAATTTGCTTAGATATTATAGGAGAATATTAATGGTGGTAGTATATCTTAGGGGTGGTTAGTAGGGTATATTCCCTAAAAACTTTGGTCATTTTTTTTCAATTTAAGGGCTTGTACTATATGAATCATCATTAAGATTATAAGGCACCTTAAACCCCTACTAGTGACCTGATGAGAAGAAATTTGATCTAAATTATTTCAAATGAATTATTCTAACCATTTAATGACCTTGGTGACATCCATAACACCCCTAAGTAACATTTCAAATCCTTGGTTGGCATGTGCAGGTATAGAGGTGTACAGATTTACTCATAAAATATGGTTGTGGTTGTGTTTATGAGTATGTAGGGTATGAGATGATCTCTAGATAAATTACATAGGTTGGTCAAGACTAAAAAGAGGTTACACAACCTTATACTCACCTTTTAGGCTTCCTAAGAAGTTTTATGAGCTCTATAAGTCATCTACTTGGTCAAGAAGGTGAGAATGTATTGTTTTACTAGCCAAATGGCCTACCTACAGACCTATTAATCACTTCAATATACCTCTCCTCAATTTATTAAGTTTCTTAATGATGTTTTATAATTTAAAAAAATCATTTCAATCTTTAGAGTTTGCAAATTCCTTTCCAAATGCTTTAACTGTCTCTCAAGCCTATACAAGCCCTTAGACTAGGGTTTTTGACCATTTAATGGTTGACCTATTTGTATAGGATCTCAAGAGATAAAAATTGACATGAATAATGGTCTTGGAATGGGTAAATTTAATCACATACTTCTAAAAAATTTCACATGGTTAAAAGTGATTTTGGGCCAAGACTCAGTTTTTAGGTAAGGAGGCCTAACTAAGGAGAGAGAATAGTATAAAAATGACACTTCCACTCATATTCAAGACATGAAACTTGGCATGGATATTTAAATGGATACTAGGTCTCAAAACTATCTTCAATTCCCTATATCCACCATAAATTATTTTACACAAGGATTTTTACACATATTTAGGGTTATAAAGAATGAGGCCAAATGAGGGATTTTGATACAAAATGGAGTTTTGGAGAGAGTTTGATTACTCAAAATGGGTTTTCTTAAGGTATAATATTATATGAAGATGAATATCATGGAAAATAATGGTAGATTTAAAATAAAACTCTAGTTTTGAGCTATTTGGCCAAGATTGGCATAGTAAGACAAGATGGACTTCTAGACACCTAGTAAGAGAATAAAGTGATGTGTCAAAGGGAATATTTAGATACTAGATAAATGGTGTCAAGATTAGATTAAAAATATAATTTCAATATGACCTAACCATCAATGAATCTACTTTTCATTCCACAAGCCAAGAGAAGGGGCAATTTCAAGAGCAAGATCAAGGTGTCAAGCAAGGGTTGAGACTTCCATGCCACTTAGAGAATGAAGACATATTCAAGAAAGATGCATGTCTTAGAGGGTCTGATGAAATTTTTTCATAGTTATATTTATTTATTTTAACTTTCTCTATCAATACTGACACTTGTCATCTCTCTCTCTTATGCCCTTCTCCCTTCTCCTCTCTCCTTTTTTATAAATTGCACCTTGTTTGGCTGAGATTATATCCTCAACCTAGGTATGGTGAAGCCTTGCCCATTTTAAATCCTTTGATCAATGATAAAAAAATTTACCTCCTCTTTTTACTAGTTTCAATATGTTTGTGTGATTATTTAATCTTGTCAAGTGACTAGCTTTGCTTCCTTGACATATTTATCCTTTTCCTGTATTCATATTCAGTTTGAAACTTCTTTGCAGGTATATTGAAGTGTCTAAGTGGATTATGAAATGTTTAGTTAGTTTTATTTTCATTGGTGTCACTATATGACCTCTTTAAAACTCCTCCTAATCCAAGCATCCTTCACAACCTTCATGAGAAATGCTGATGTAGAGAGGAAAATTTGAAGTAGTGTTTATTTCAAGTTAGTCTCATGTTTGAAGTTCATTTACAGCTAGTTGGTAGTGGTCAATAATTTTGGTGAATCACCTCCATTAGATTAGATTTATCTCTCTTTTCATTTCAAGTTAATAGAGTAGTTTTATGAGCCTAAGTGATACATCAAGGTAGCTATCTCTTTAACCTAGAGATTCAATCCAAGTTTAGTCCACCCATAACCTAGGATTATTTCCATGTTATTTCAATTTTGAAAGGCTTGAACTATGTTCCAAAGGGTGAAAATTTTGTTGATAATAAATAGGTAAAAACCTAGTTTTTCCTCAAATTTACTATTACATACATTGGTATATCTATCTTAACACCCTTGTGAATGTTAGACATGACATACATCCTACATTACAAATTCATGCTCAGATTATCTTGCATTTTGATGTTATGTATGCACATTATATTAGATTAGTATGCAGATATCATATATGATCTAGATAACACACATTTTATAGAAATTTTTATTTTAAGAATAGTTATTTCACATTTTCAACAACTCCCCTCAAAATAGGGAGCATTCACAAGGGTTTGTCATAAATATTAGGCTCTTATAGTGCATTCATAGTACATTTTCAGCACACAGGCTCAAATTATAGAAAGTCAAACTTAGGTAAACATAATGGGAAAATAGTGATATAGAGAGAAATATAGTTTCTTAGAAATTAGACTAGAAGGAAACCATCACCCAAATTAGAAAATTAGTGCCACATGGTGCTACTATCCAAGATATGGTGTTACTATCTAATAGCCTTAGTTTCAAAAAAACCTAGATTGGATAGAAAAGTATAGTAGGTATAGTACAAGTTTGTGCATATTTAATTAAAGATTTATCAATTTTATAAATTTTGCCCACATTAATACTATTTCAACTCATATTCATACTAGTTTCCTTAGATTGGTGGAATCATGTATGGCATGACTATTCCCATATCAAGTTTAGATACCTAAATACATTTTATTATAACTCAGTCCAAAATCCATATGCTTAGATATCATATTTGGGGGCATGTGCATGGAAAATTATGCTTGTATGCTCACTTACACATCAATTGATCAAATGGAATGATAAATTCCATGTCATTCTATACATTGTATACATCTAACATCATATTCTAGGTTACACACTAGTTTCATGCCTTCATCTATCATGGTTGGCATTCTTGAATGGTTGATAGCTGACATGCCTAATTAGACATACCTAATTAGATATTTATATTTACATTGCATAGTTTCAATTTTAGATGCATCTAATACAAATGAGTGGGAAATGATGGATTCATATCCTACTTGAGTTATTTATCCACCTACTGCAAAGGGTTGGACACACCATCATTATAATCCAAGCTATTCATAGGTCATGATCCACCAAGCAGAGGTGGGAAATGAAGGAGTCAAAATTAGATTAAGTTCTTGAGCCACCCACAGATGAGGATTGAGAAATCCATCACCTCAGTTCAAGATATTCATTGATTGATCACTATATACATACACACACAAGTTTTCACCAAGTTTATGCATTGGTTCATGTACCCAGTGAGGTGTAATCATTTATATCCTCTCTTTTATCTCTTTACCCAATTTTAATTAGTTTTAATTATTTACTTAGTTTAGTCTTTTGATTTTGATATCTCTTAAGTAAGGATTGATTTCTACACATTTCACTTGTAGGACAAACATTGGAGCATGTTTAATATACTCAGACCTAACTCCATGGGATTCACCTCCTAGGTAAGTCTAAGTATGATTTTTTTTCTTTATCCTAGTCATTTCACTTGTCTACATTTATAGAATAAAAGGGGATTAAATGTAATCACCTAAAAATTGTGTTTGAGTGTTAAGAGTGATACTTGAGACTAAATATCCTTTGCTTATCCCTAGATTTATTATAAAGCCTATTATCACACTTATCCAGCCTTCATGTGGGCCACAAACATCCCTAGTCATCCCTAAAGTAGTCATAGACCCACATTTCCTGATCTTGGCCCTTCATGTCTAGTGTTCTACCACTTGGACACTAGCACCATAATAAGGAAACTAGTGCCACATGGCATTATTGTCCCAAAAATGGTGTTAATGTCATTTCCCTCTCTTTTTCACAAATAGATATCTTTTTAAATCTAGAACCTCCTAGGGTCAACCTAGACTTATTTTATCACCCACACAAACATCAGAACAATATAAATAAATGAATTTTAACCTTCTAACCACTAGATGGAAATCAAATGTAAAATACACATTCAAACTCAGAATAAGTTGTGCATATTTAAGGTTATCAATCCATATTATGCCCTTCTTCTATATACTACCATCTAAAGTAGTCCTAAGCTTAGATTACCAATATTTCTAGTGTAAAGCACATTAAAATCACTCAAGTCAAATATCATACTATATTCACTTGCACTTGCACTAGCACTTAGGTGGGGAAAACTACATTGGGCTTGATCTTTCTTTAGAGTATTGGTATGTAGGCAACTCTTATCATAGAGGGGTGTTGAGAATGTCCAACCTACCCCACTAACAAACACACTTTTTAGCTCATGTCAAATAGATGCCCTATCTACATGGAGGATGAGGGTTTACTTAATAAATCAATCATTACAAGAAAAATATAGGGTTTTAGGACTCATGCACAAAAGAATAGACCTTAGAGATCTAGACATAGGTGCACCGAGAAGCTCAGGATAGTCCTACATAGAGGACATTGCTACCAATATCAAGACACTACCACCACATTTTCAATAATGTCACTACTATCCAATTATGGTGTTACTATCCAGGAGGCGTTATGACACTGAGATCTATTTTATGACACTCAAACCAACTTCTACCTCAGTTTTTAACACCCAAATCATTCATCTCAGTTATTTTCCAAATAAGTTATTACTTTCACTATTTATTACCATTTTTATAAAATTTAATTCTAGTCAATTCTATAAAAAATCAATGGTTGTATTTATTGCATATTATTGCCTTGATTTAACATACTTAGCTCTTTAACAAACATAGCCTTTGTTGACCCAATTTGACTTCTAGGTCAAATTAGGACCCCTATAGGTAAAAACTTGACTTTAGGTGTTTTATGGGGCTAATACATATGTCACAATGTGTTTTATATGTTAATTAATGTCATTTAATGTTATACTAGAATTGGTCCTTAGTCATTTTAGTCCTTCATTTTGAGTCATTTTGAGGTCAAAAAAGGGGCATTTAATGACCGATACATATTTATTAAGAAGTATAAAGGTTAAAAAATGTTATGTCACATTCCATGTGTAATATTATGTCTTAGGTAACTATTTCTAATTGAAATTGGTAGGTGCTTCAAAATAAAGAGTATTTTTCTTGGAAAAAAGGTGAGTTTGGCAATTGTATGGCCCATGGGGAATTGTGCCACATAGGAAAAGATCATATGATGTCCCTTTAGCTTCCTAAATCTTATTTCCACATTTTAAGTTCTTTAGAAATTATATTTTTGTCCCAAAACCATTTTACTCTTTTTTCACCCTTCTTGGCAAGAAAAAGTAGTCTTCAAGTTTGTACTTGGTACGGCCAGGAAAAGAGGTTTTAGATAAAACACCTTAATGAGGTGAAATTAAACTTATATAAATTCATGTTTATATGAATATTTTAATAATGGTGTTATGTGCTTTATGAACCATCCTCATGAAGTTGATTATACTTTTCTATTTGTTATTTCATGCACCCTATAGGTTTTTCTCCATTTTTGGCAAGTCTATATGAACCAGTTGGTGATATTAACTATAGTGAATGTGGGATATCTTATAATTTTATTCCCATTCTTATTTTCATGTTTCAAATTGTTTGGATGGGTCAAGTACATCAAGGTTGTAAGAGAGCATCATTTTATGTGGTTGGCAGGTTTCTACTATTTGCAATACCTTCATGCTTTGGTAATGGTTTAAAAAGGTGGAGTTTGGTTCATCATAATTTTTTTAAATTCCTATCAATCCCCTCACCTTTCACTCTTATCCTCTAAATCAAAATTCTATGAATTACAATCATATACCACACATACTCACAGTCTACCTTCTACAACTAAATGTGCACCTAAAGGTGCTCTCATGGAGAGTTAAATATTAAAAATAAAGTGTGAAGACTTGATTTAGTCTTGGAATCACCTTGATTTTTCATGTTATCATAATAATAGTATATCATTTGGCATAGAAGGTAGCTTCCTTGAATACATGGTTCCAACTCACTGCCTGCATATATGAGAATACACCTACATGCATCCTTATAGGATCAAGTAGGTTGAAAAGCAAGTTTTTGAGATGAAAAAGATCCTTTAAAATGCAAAGAGTCTATTTTTATCCTTAATAAAAGTTTAAAACTTGGTTGTGGGTCAAAATAATGTTCACTATCCATGATTGCACTTTGTTGTCTACACACTAGAATATGCACTTATAGGTGATCTAATAGAGAGCGAAAAACCATTTTGAAGTGTTAAGATTGATGATGAAACTCTATTTGAGGTCATAGTGTAAATTAAGTCTCATTATAGGCATTTTTTAGGGTTTTTATAGAAAATATACGTATGGATCACCCTCAAACATAAATTAACTATGTTTAGGACTGTTGCTCTAAAAATGCAAAATAGAGATCCTTAGTGTTTTGTTGGCATCTCATAGCAGGGTTTCAAAGACCTTTTATGCATTTTGATAACCATATATTATTTCCTATAGTATGTAAAATATCCATGAAAATTTTATAGGGCATAATATTAGTTGAGGGTGATGTTTTGAGGGCTCAAAGTTGCCTAAAAACACACTAAAAACATGTATCCACGTCTATAAATTTTGAGCTAAAAGAAGAACTTTATACCTAAAGCTACCAAGTTAAAGAATGTTCACACAATAGATGATAATTATAGTATGAAGAGAAAATTTTACCTAAATTATGTGTCAATAGAGGATAGAGGATCAAGGTGGTAAGTCCCATACACGCCTACAAGCCTCTTTGCATCACAAATATGCATCTACAACCACTATGGATGACTGTGAAAGATAGTGAGCTGAGAAAGGGTGATTCAAGGGAGGGTTTAGGATTTATAGGGTAAGTGAAAGGTTAAAATAAATATAAAATGTAATTCATGACCTCGGGGATCACTTAAGAGGATGATATATAGTTTTTAGCCCTTATAGACACCTACAAGTGTCCTTTCTCTTAGAAACAATCACATACAGTTGATTGTAAATATAAACAGTCCATGACCCAAGTTTAGGCCTAAAATATCAATATGAGAATGATTTTAAGAACCCAAATATTTATTATTATCACCTCGAAGAGTCTACATAACTTACATGACATAGGGTTTATAGATGTAAGGTACATATAGGCCCTACACAGTCAACTATAGTTGACTGTGAGGGGCAGAGAGCAATACTTGAGTTCTTGAGGTGAATAAGACATGAAGATGAATAAAATGGAAATAAAATAATTAAATATGACTATAAATAAATTAGAGAAGGTATTGAACATTTTCTTTGACTTTAAACCATGCAATTATACCTATATGTATATTTTAAAAGGTAGAACATAGTTAGACATGATAAAACCCAGTCTTGAGGATTCAAGGATGGGAAGGATATGTAGAAAGTTTAAAATGGTAAATGGACCTAAAAAAATCTCATATTTATCATGATATTCTATATATCCTTGTTTACATGTAATACAATTATATAAATGGTTCTTATAACATAAACATAGTCCATTGAAAGAGACCCTACACATAATACTCAAATACACAATCTATTTTAGTTTTGGAAGAAGTTTGAAGGTCAAATGGATAGACCATGGGATGGTTTTTTATTTATGGAATAATTTTCACATATATAATCTACTAAAATGTTCATATTTTCTAATAAAATAAGGGAAGTACCTTATGTTTTGTCTCAGATAGAGGGTACTTCCCCCCAATGTAAACTAGTAGGCTTTAGTGAACAAGATGAAGATGGTGGCTCAAGGGACTGATTTATAAATGAATAAAGGTGTAGGAGGTTGAAACACATAAATTTTAATTTTAAATATATCTCACAAATTGAATAATCCTTATAGGGAGGTCTAACCCCTTAGGAGTTATAGTCAAGCACATTAGGCATGGTTATACCTATAGTCCAAATGAAGGGTCAAAACCATTTTTAGCATGAGATGAGATTCCAAAATTATTGAATCATGTTTTTGGAACCATTATAGATGTGTTAAATCTTTTTTAATGAAAATAATCCAATTGGATTGCCTAGACTACAAGGGTCTCAGTCAGGCTCATTAAACTAGGATTAAACCTAGTATCTAAATGAAGAGTCAGTCATACACCTAGAATTAGATATGAGTTATAACCTATTATAAAATGTTCATAAGGTAATTATAGATGTTTTTAATCTCATATATTTTAGATAAATCACAATAACTCCATTTTTTATCTCAAAACTCTCTCAAGCTTGCAAGAAATGAAAGGAAGAGCTCAAATTGGTAACTTCAAATGCTCATACCTCCCTTGGTGTTTTGCATGGAGAATCAAGGAATTTGGATATGCTTATAGGGTCCTTGAACAACCATATTGGGGAATTTTTTTTCAAATTAAACATGAAATCTTTATGAATGAACCTTAAGAGGTCAAACTAATCAAAACCCTTACTAAACCCTTACAAGGACTAGTTTGGAGAAATGGAGTTATAAAGCTACTCTAATTTACTATTCTAACTAGGATGATGATTGGTAATTTTAAATTAATCCCTAAATATACTCCCCATGTTTTTTGTATGTATGAACTTGTATGGACAGGGTGTAAAATGGGGTATTATTTACCATTTTATGTTTTTTTTCAAGTTATATAAGGAGTTTGAGGATGAAATAAAGTTTTGGAGGAATATATATACTTATTATAACTCCATATTACCATTTAATTCTTTTAAAATACTCATAAGTATGTAGACAACTAGATTCATCTTAGCCATTTGAAACTAGCATATTAGACAAGCTAGTGAGAAGGGTGGAAAACTTTAAGTGGAGTGATTTTAATGTGTACCTAATGATTATAAGGATATTTAGGGTCTTGAAATTTTTAATCCACTCCCACCCATGGATTTTCATGGAAATTTTAACCCAAATTTGAGGCCAAGTGTGCAGGGTACATGAAAGAAGAGTTTTTTGGATTGTAGATGATGATGGCTCATTCCAAGAAGATTCTAGAGGACAAAAAGCCTAAAACCAATACATGGAGAGGTATGCATACAAAAATTACCCTTAATTAAAATCATTATACCTATCCCTAATCATTTTTGGGACATTTAAATAGGGATAATCATAAAGGTAGTTTTTTTGAGCCAATTAAGGGAATTTCATGCCACTTTGTAACAGTTTGATCACTTGGATGGACACTTGGGCTCCCTGACTTTGCATGGTTCATCCCATATCCTCTTATCATGAAAAATTAATTTATTATCTTATATTTTAAATTGTCTTTGTGACCCTTGGACTTCTCTCTTCTTCTCTCTCTCTCAAGCTCTATAAGAACTAGCCATTTTGGCTATTGTAACTTATGCTCCACCTAAGTATGGAGAATCCCTATTCATTTTCATACCATTTTATCAATAAGATTACTAATTTTCACCTATTTATGACTATTAATAGTGTTTTATACATAAAAAATAGAATCTTTCTTAGTGAAGACTATAGATTCCTTGGCATGTTGTCTCATTCTTTCATCTTATTTACAGTTGGAAAGCTTCTTCTTATAGGGAATGTGAAGTGTTATAGGAAATGTCAAGGATTAAGTGAGTTAGTATATTCACTAGTTCCATTCAATTCCTCTTGTCTAGCCCTCATATATTTTCACATTCATCCATAACCTTAAAATGTAACATTGATGTGAGAAGATGCAAATTGAAAGAGTGTGTGTTTGGTTAGTCCTTTGTTCTCATGTGTAACATGTTGCTGGTTGGAATTCATCATCTTATTTGGTGTATCAAATCCCTTAGAATAGTTTTATTTTATTTATTTTTCTCCCTTTTTCCCCTCAAAGTTTAAGTGTAGTTGTGATCCAAAGTGGTACATCAAGAGAGCTAACCCTATCCAGAGATTCACCTCATCTTTAGGCTACCCACAAGCCTAGAGGTGTTTTCATTCTACCACTTAGATGAGGAGAGCTTAAGCATCTCCTCAAAGGGTTAAAATCTAAGTGATAATATAATTTACACTTGTTAAGTCCTAAAAGGTTAAAATAGTACTTAAGGATTTTTTCACTTGATTATATATCCATCCTGAATTCCCTTATCTAATCTATCCCATTCTTGATGTCATGCTAGCTGAATACTTCAATCCTTAATAATTTATTATTTTTAAATTATTTTTCATATATCTACTTGAGAAATTATTGAACTTAGATTGCACTCTCAAGTAATTTATCTTTCAAATAAGCAATTTATTATTGCTACCCAATTCCATTATTGAAACTAACTAACAAGGTCTCTAATGTTTTACCTATTTTGGGCACCCCTCTCTTTGTCTAAAATTTTGAATATACTTATACATTATACAATGCTAATTATTTAAGTTCATAAATTCTAAACTTATTATGGGTGTCTACATGATTTTCTTTCATTTTGAATATGTATTTTTATGTTAAAAATCATTAATGACTATTGTATTTGTTGAAATGTTTACATGAATGTTAACAAGTGGTTTCAAAAACATAAGTGGTGATTAATAAAAACACATTTATTATTTATATGATTAAGATGCATAGAATGGTAGTTGTTTGCAGTTTGACTTGGTCCATTGAGTAGTGACACTTGTTAGTTTCACTTTGTCTATTTCAATTATAAAAGATGTAGTTTTATCAATTAATGTTGATATATATGAAGAGATTTACATTTTTTTGTCTATTTTATGTGATCATATTGATTAGTGGAAGTTTGATAATATGCATATTAAATTTCTCTTGTGCAAGGGTAAATTTAGATTCATTGGCTTAATTTGTCAAAATTCATAAAGGTTACTAGTCAAGATTGAGAATAATATATTATCTTAATATCATTTCCATTTCATATATGGAATAGATGATTATTGTGGCCAAGGTGATAAGGTTATATGCTTGATTTAAATCTATTGCATATAACCAAAGTTTATTGATATTCCTAAATTTTTATGTGAGTTCATAAACATAAGTATAAAATCTAAAAGATTGAGTTGCTAAATGATATAGTTATCATGGCATAAATAGATAAGGTAGTTGATTAGAGGGTTTATGGTATATGAAAATACATATAAAGTATGAATGGATCATGGTTCAAAGTCAGGGGTTGAATCTAATCAGAGCATTATGATAGTTCCACCAAATACATTTTGAATAAGGTGATGTTAATTCAATAGTGTGGCTTTTACGTGAAAATTTGTTAGGCATTTGTTAAATCTAGGATATTTTATCGCTTTAATTTTTAGGTACTTGTATTGGTTTTGATGTGTTGGTAGGATATATAGAGGAGAGTTTTAGTGATTACTAATTTGGTGATAATGAGTTTATTTTGATTAAGCCACTAAACTAGGTGGTGATAGAATTGATGCCCAATTAAAATTGGGCATATAGTTGTAAGTGGTTAAGGTGAAGTTTGACATATGCAAAGGGTAGTTATTTTGCATTTTTTAATGATTTATAGGATTACAGGTGGAATCGAGCTATGTAAACATAACAAGGAAAAACCTTGAGTTTAAAAGGCTCTGATCATCTAGTTTTAGTTTTGGGTGAGGTATGTTGATCATCTTTATAGTAGTTATTATCATGGAAATTATAGTTTTTTTGGATGCTCAAATGGAAATATTGACATATACTTGTTTGTTTTGCTATTCATTTACATGGCATTATGAAATTAAATTATGAATTTCATATGTATCTAATTTTGTCTTAAAAATAACTATAAGTTCATTTGAGATAAGCTTTTGAACTCTTATTTTGTGAAAGGTTATGCATTGCCAAGTATTTTGTGTTTAGTTCAAATTTGAAGTTTTCAAGAATATTAGTTTTGGATTGCTAGTTTTTATTTCTATAGTTGGTATTAATTTGTGAAAGTTCATAAATCCTTTGGTTCATGATGGAATTTTGCATGTGCATGTATTTAATGGTAGTCTTCAAAAAAAAAAATGGGTGTTTAGATTTTGAAGTAAATATCAAACATATATTGTTTGCTTGTTAAAACCCATTATGAGATGAATAAATGTAGTTTTGGAATGGAAATAGTGAGATAATATAATGAAATAATGGTTGTCTCTATTTTCATTATTTTGGGCATAAAGATTTGAGTTTTATTATAGTAGGTTGGTCATTTCTCTTGCGTGCATATTGTAGAGGTCATTTGAGCATAAGTTGTTTGATGTCTTATAATTGATTCTAGTGGACAAATTTTGTTTAGTTTTTGAAGATAAGGTTGCAGTTGTATTTACAATGGTTCAAATAAATATATGAATGACCATATTGAATTTGTTTATCTACATATAATCATTTTGTATTTTGATGGTTCAGATGAAGTTTTAGATATATGCAAATTGGGGAAATTTGAGAAGGAATGAATGTTTTTATTGTGACTAGTTTTTATTTGCATTCAAGTAGTCAAAATTTGCTTCATGTTGAATTCATGTTTGACCTCATTTTATTTTCTACCAGATAGTATTTAGTTTTGACAATGTATAATGGATATATGATGAATGATTTCAATAAAATAATTAGTGAACTCTACCTGTAGAACTTTTTTTTGAATAAAAACTGAGTGTTGGATTTTATATAATGGTATTTGGTCATGCATAAATAGTTATTGGTTAAGACATTTTCAAGAGAATGTTTGTTCATTAATTATTTGAATATATTTGATCAAGGTTGTTTGATATCATGGGTGTTATAAGATTATAATTAATGGTTTGAATGGGTGTTATAAGACTATTTTAGATTTTTTGTTCCTTTTTCAAAAGTAGAGTTGGTTTGAAAAATGACTATTTTGATTATTATCAGTAGTAGTATTAATATCTAGCACAATTTTTTTCTAGTTGTGATTTTTTTATTGAAGTAAAACATGAAAAATGGTATTGAGTTTTAAATGCAATTTGCATATCTATGTTTCTAAATAATTGCAAATAGATAATTTGACATAATGAACATAGTCAAATATCTTAGTTGGCTCATAAAGTTAAATTTTTAGGCACTATTTGTGATTTTGAAATTTGTTGATGACATGGATGTTATAAGGATTGTAGTCAATTTTATGATTATTTTTTGAAACAAAAAAATTGTTTGACAAAATATATTAAGTTAATTGAGAATAGGTTTATATGGATTTGAATTCATATATTTCATTTGTTAATTTTAAATATAAGGTTAAGTGATTTTATTAGTATCAGGGTTGTAATGAATTCTTGAGGAATTCAAAATTTCAAACTCCTCTTTTAAATGTTCGATAAAATATTTTACAAGAGATTCCTTTCATATGTTTGTTGAATCTGAGTGTTGACAGTTTGTTACAAGTTTGGTTTTTTTATTAATTCATTATACATTTAACTAAATTAGGATTTGAAGTTAAAATAGATTTTTTATTTTAATTTTTTTACATTTAAATATAAAATGATTGGTTGAACTCCTACTCATTCACATCATTCATATGGGAATAAGTGGGGGCATAATAATGATCAACACAAAAAAGATACTCCTCCACATAGGCATGCTAGATGGGTCATTTTTATTTTTGATATAGAGGTGATAAACTTTCCCTAGACCTTTTCACCATGGTACTCATATGTTTATTCACTTTGATGTGGTTGACCTTGATTTTTGGAATGTATTCAATTCTTTTCCATCTAATCCTATCTTTAACCATGGAAATAGAGGTTGGAGAGGTCCTCCTTAGAGATCCCATACTCATAGATAAGGAACTCCAAGTAATTATTTTTAGCATATGCATATGGTCCTGTAGTTTGAGCCCTATAATTCAACTAAGCATAGAGTACCTACTCTTGAAAATGAACTTCAATTGATTGCAAAGTTGTATCCACATTCTCTTGTTTGATTGAATACGAAAGCCCTGTCACTTAAACCTATGAGTAGACTTTTAGGGTGTTTTAAATTAAGTATTGATACTTTTCCACCTTACTCACATGAGAAAGATAGGGTTGTTTCTTCAAGAGGTAAAAGGCATACAATCAATCCTTCAACTTTAGATTCACTTATGATCACAAGGATAGTTTAAAAGGTAAATTTGGATGTTGATGATGAAGATAGTAAGTTAGAAATAAAATTAGTTAATTTTTCTACCAATATAATGAATAATACTAAATACATGATAGATAAATACCATCATTTAATTGAAATGCTATCATATATTGATGAGGAGTGGATGGTTGGTTAAGTTATTTATTTTTTGATAATTGATACTTTAAATTTATTTTTGATGATACTATAATATGTTTGATTATGTGAATATTTTATGTTTTGAATGTATGACAGCAGGTTGATAATTTATATAATGGTTTATTTTGATTATATAATTACTAAATTTAATGGTTAAATGCATATTGAAATAACATTTATAGTATTTAATTTTATTTAAATTATTATAATTGTTATGTTGTTTGGCATGTTTAAATATTTATTTTTGAATGATTGCAATGACTTAAGATCCCCCACCCATTTATATTTGTATTTGGTATATTATTATTATTTAATTATGATCTTAATACTTTATTAAAGTTTTAAACTAAAAGTCAAGTTATAAAATTAACTAATTGACTTTCTTAAATTCAATTAAAATTAACAAATAACTAACTAAATTTAATTATAACTTATTTTCTTAACCATCTCTTGAGAAGATTGTTTAAAAGGATATCAAGGTTACATTACAAAAGGAGAAACATTTCATAGGTATTATGAAGACTCTGAGTTACTTCAAAGTTTTTTATCATTCTCTTTTCTATGAAACATATCTGAGATAACAAAACTTTTATAGATAAACCAATAATACATCTTCTAATGGTTAAGTAATACACTTAATCAATGCAAGTATACCTAGTTTTTTTATTTAGTTTATAATTTGATTATCTAAAGTCTATTAAGTCTAATATGTTATGATGATTACATATATGTAGTCATATGTCCAAAATTTGAAGTACTTGAACTAAATAATAATGATTAAATCACCATGTGCGACATTTTATTGATCTTTTAAAACTATAACATTTCTAATTTTAAGGATATTTTATACTAAAACTTATTTCTCAATAAAATTTTATTTTATTTTCTAATAAGATGACTCTTTTTAAAGACTCACAATCTATTCTTATTTTCTTATTAATCTTGTTTATTTTTAGTTTCTATTTTATTTTAATTTAGTCTTAGATTTCTTGTTTTATTTTATTTTCTCTTAGATTTAATTAATTAATATTATTTAGATTTGATTTTTGTTTTATTTTGTTAGATTCTTATTAATTTGTATTTATTTTACATTTCATCATTATCTTTCTCTAATTTATTTTGGTTAAACTTTAGGTTTATGTTTTTATTTACTTATCTCTTTTAAGTCTGTTAATCTAATTTCTTCATTTTTTAGGATTAAGTGTTATGTTTTAATTACTCCTTTGATTTATTTATCTTGTTTAGATATATTTTTTAGTGTTTAGATTAACCTTTATATTATGTTAGTTAGATTAATCTTTTATTTAACTTAAAATTATATCATAATTTTAGTTTAGGTTAAAGTACTTTGTTTGTTTATTTCTTATTTTCTAATGTAGAATAGTTTCTTTCCTTATATTTTTATAAAATTAATATGTTAGTCTTTATTTTAATTTTGTCATTTGGTTTTCATTTCTAGTTTTTTTTTAATATTATTCATTGATCTAGCTTAAATCCACTTTATTGTCAGTGATCATGCACCATTGGACCTCTGCTTGGTAAATCTACACCATTATATATTGTCTAACCTACATCTTTTTAAGGTATTTAACCCAAGGACCTTTTGAATCATTTGACCTCAAGATGAACTATTAGATCTATGTAGTCAGTATTTGAGTGCATGCAAACTATTAGATCTTGATGAAATTTAAACATTTTAAGGACATTTGAACCTAAATGGTTACTTTAAGAATCTCAAACTTGACATTGGTGTGAATGTTTTATTCTACAGGTCCAAATTTGGAAGCTCATTACTTGGGCTAGAAGACTCACATGGGCATGAAATTTTAAAATATGATCCTGACATGAAAATGTCCATGGCACTATAATATTTTGACTCGCATTGCTTCTTGAGTGAATATATAAAATGTTTAAACAATTTGACCAGTGTGTTTCCATGTGATGTGCAAGATGACATGGCCCCTTAGACTCGGCAAGCTAAACATTGAAGGCTTAAATCTTAAGATAAAAGACTCATCAAGATATGAAACTTATATATAATGGTCTTGTCACTAAGGACATTAATCATGTATGATATGAAGGTCACATGAAGCATTCTCAGCATATTTATAAATTACATAAGTAAGATATCCAGTCTAGTTCTTCATGACATCCTGATCATGGTATGGCTTTACAAATCTTGTTCCTAAACTTTTACAACTCTAAATGATTTTTTGAGGCCTATGTGGATTTTTCCATGATCTTTAATTGCATTTTTCACCATGAATTCCTATTTGGATCCTTGAAAACCTACCACTTGCATATATGACCTTAAAATGACCCCTAAGACACCAAATGACATAAGGACTCAGCTAGACTATGACCAAAGTTATAATAGTATGTGAAATGACATCAAATGAACTACAACATACCCTATGACATTATAAAAATCCCCTATATAAGATTATGACTATAATGGGTTGACCCATTTTGGAGTATGGTAAAAATGGTCAACCATTTCTTCTTAGAATGGTCTTGAAAAGGATTTTTAAATATTTTATGTTTTTGGTGATCATCAGGTTATGAACTTGATTCCTTGAGAGGATCATCAAATGTAATATTTTAGTCATCAATAAGGTATTGGATATTATGCTTTAATATAAAACATATTTTCATAAAATGTCCTAGTTGTTGGTGATAATCTTAATAAGTATTTACATCATATCCTTTAGGTTAAGTTCTATTCATATCAACCTCTATAAGATGAGGGAGAGATATAAAATGGCACTCTACTATCCTTGGGAGTAATGAAGTAGGAGACTTAGGTAAGTGTTTAAATTGTCTCCTTGGTGAATTATATAAGACAAGCCAATTAGGCTCTTGTGAAATTATGTTAATCATGGTTGTTGATTCATTTGTAGGCTCAAGATCTTTTACCTTATAACTTAGTTTGATTGTAAATTTAGAACTAGATGTATATGTAGTTGGTGTGTTTTTTACATATTTGAGCTTATTCAATGAAATAAGATTCATTTCATGGTCCTATACAATATGGCATAAGTCATCAAAATATTTAGACTCCTTGAAAACAATGGACTCATGTAAAGGAGCAAGCAAACTTTGCTTGAATATGTCTTATGACTCCTTATCTGCCATATGATTAGTCATTTTAGCCAACATTATCTTGTACCTCAAGACATATTATTTGATAGGTTCATTTGTTCCTTATTTAATTTTTGTAATTTGTGCATATGAAACTTTTTCAAAAATATCAATGGGAAAGTGTGCCAAAAATTGATCTATAGGAGTTTTGAATGTTTTCACAGATTGGAGAGGTAAATCATTAACCACCTCAAATAATATTCCTTGAGGATTCTTGGGAATAATTTTGTCAAATTTTATCATTGGAGTCATATTCAAGACATGCCACATAAAAATATCAAATCTACTATTGAGGATCACCCTTGCCATCATAAAATGTTAACTAGCATGCAACAAAACCAATTGGAAAAGGGTGACAAGATATCTCAAGTGCAATAGTGTTATGTAAGACATCTTGGGAATCAATAGCATGAGAAGACTTTATGGTATTTTGTTTAATGTTTGTAACCTTTTCCTCTAATGTATTTATAACTTGAAGGAGTGTTTGAACTATGGACCCATTAGGATTTAGATTAGCAAGCTGAGTAGTCACCAAAAGGGGATGTAATCATGGTTTGAATAGGCATATAAACCAATATTTAAATTAAAACATTTGTTATCCCCATGGTAGATGTAGCAATAGTAGTTTCAATAAATAAAGTTTGAAATACATATCACATGACCCCATTATAAATATTAGGTTTATTTTGTGTTCAGGGAGAGGGTTGTTGGTATATGGCAATGACCCATAATTCTAATATCATGATCAATATATGGATTATTTGGTTATTTGTGCTTTTTATATTCTTAGTTTTTAAAATAGTTTTAGGATTTCATTAAGATCTTTAGGGTTTTGATTAATACGCTCACAAAATAATGCAATTATTTGCTCTTTCTCATGATCTATTTGTTCGTATTCATTACTTTCAATGGATTCATGTTTTTTGTTATCAAAATCTTCTTCCATGATAACATCATCAGTGTGTTTCTCATTCTCAACATTGGTATCATCATGATCCATAGGATTAGGTCCCTTATTGGTTTGGGACATATTAGGTTATGGGAGGGTAAGCTCAATGTGTTCGATAGGCACACCTCTCAATCTAGGGATAAACTTATATTGCATACAAAATAATATAAGCAAAAAATGAAAAAGTATAACAACCTAAAAATTTAGCTAATAAAAACCCTAAGAATCAAAAATGTTTACATTCATATGAATCCAGTTCACCAAATGTTAAACCCTAAAAATATAGATTGGGATTATCTAGGGTTAAAGGGGATAGAGATAGATTAATGTACAAGGGTGATAAATTATCTCTATAGTAGGATAATTAGATGCTAAACTTAGATATAATGTGTGTTGAATTCATTAAACTAATATAATATAAAAATAGTAAGTATAATTATGCTACATATGTAAATGACAACATAATGTACTTAGTTGGTTTTGATGTTTACACAGTTATAGATCTAGAATGGAGAGGAATTAAACTAGAAAAGGATTCTAGAACAGTCACAAAATTCTAATTTGAGTGTCTTTGGATCTATGAACACTAGTGCCAACCAATATCTTAGGCCAACCATTAAGATACATTTCATTTGAAAATTAGATGACTTTGGGTAAATTGACACTTACATCAGAGTAGGAAACCTACTTTGATGCAAGTGTATGTCCTAGATGTTAGTGTCTAGGGAACATGAAAATAGGTATAGCTCAAAACTTGCAAAAGTTGAATATAAATAGGTTGTAAGCATTTTGGGAAAGATAGTATGTCTGGGTCATCAACATAATATTGGTCAAACCAAGAAATATGCCAAGGAGCACAAGATAGAGTAGATATGAGACTTTTGAAAAGAAAGAAAGGCCCATAATTAAGAGGAATAACCAAGGTCTAAGTTTGCCAAGTTCACAAGGATGGGGTGATATATAATACATAAATATAATATATATTATGGAATTTTGTATATTTCCTAGTAATTTATTGATTTACACATGGATTTGAATTGATTTGATGATCAGTGGGTGATGATGTCACCAATTTGAGATGACTATTTGATTTTTTAGTTTGGATAATTATGGAAATTTCATTTTCCATGGATTTTTAGATTTAGGTTTAATTAACTAACTTCATAATATTTTTTTATTAATTAACATTTATTTGGTATTTGGGGTATTTTTCAAGGTTAATTGTGTAAATAAGATTATCTAATTAATTTATCAAAGGTGGTGATGTTTTCAAAGTGATGATTTGATCTAGGATACATTTGATAAAATTAAGGGCATGTTATAGTGTAATAACATTATTGGAGGTACAATGCCAATATTTGTTTTAAAAATGGTAATGTGTTAATAATTTGGGTTATTAGAATAAAATAGGGTTTAATCATGTGATAATGTGGAATAATGCTGACAGTGAATAATTGTAACATCAGAGTGGAAAAAATGAGTTATCGATATTTTTATCCTCTTTGAAAGGGTGTTGTAAAATACTAGTGGAGTAACAAATTTTCAAAGATTGAATAGACCGAAAAATGGGCATATGGGGATGCCCCAAGTGATATAATAAAGATAAAAATTTCATGGATTAATGATCTTAATAAAACTATAAAATTCAGGCATACGAGGATGCCCCAAATGGTATGTGATGTAGATATAATGCCCCATTGATGGGTCACACAAAGAACAAATGATACATATGGGACCTCAAAATGAATTATAATTTTAAAAGTGGAGATAAAAGGATGAAAAACCAAGAGAATCAGTGAAAATAGGATTAAAATGGTAAAATGAGTGAAATTATAGTTCATTAGGTGGAAAAAGAGTGCATAGGTGGGGAAATTGGGGGGGATTTTGGAATGTGGGATATAAATATATGCTAAGGAATGAAAAATAATAATTTTTAACCTTATCCCTTAGAAAATATAGCTCTATATTTGGCCCAGGACCTACTATTAATATTTTTGTATGATGTTTAAGAGGCACCAAAGTGAGTGTGTGACAGATTAACAAAGACCAACGGGCAGAGGGGTACTGGTAAGTATCTTAAAAAAAAAATTTGGTATTTTTTAGTCATAAATAAGGATGTAAATTCTATGTGTGGCAAAATGGTTTCTGGGAAAATCCTTTCCCATGGCATTTTCACCCACATAAATGATATTTTTCACCCCCTAAAATAACATTTTTGCATTAAACTTTGAAATTTTCAACTTTTGGAATTTTCACTTGTCTCATGTCAATTTCACATGAAAAACTAGTGGTTTCACATCAACCATGTCATTTTTCAAACTAGTAATTTTGAAATCATTGTATTGGTTTTGCAAGGAATGGTGATTTTTCCAAATTATTCCATTTTCATAAAAGGATTGGTGATTTCACTAAAATTTAGATTTTTAGATGAAATAAAGATAAGAAATATTAATGAAAAACTAGATAATGATGAAATTATATGAATAGATTATGGTAATGATTAAAATTCTAATGTTTATGATTAAAAGAGTGATTATCCATTATTATTATATGCAAGTGGTGATTGAGAGTATTGTCGATGATCAACTAGCTAAGCAAGGAGGACATTAGACTTCCTGAGGTGGTGGGCTTATACCATGTGGCTCACATGTTAGTGATTTAGGATAATTAGGCCCTACTAACTAACTTTGTTGAGTGGTGGAAATTAGATATTATAACCTTCCACTTGTTGACCAATGATATGACTAGGACACTAGAGGATGTGTGGTAGATTCTATAGATTCAAATCCTTTATAAACATTTTTACTAGTGAGCCTCAAGGTGTATGACCTTACTATATTTATTGGTAAGTCATATAGAGGTAGATATACATGGTTCCACTATTAATTTACATGATTACCTCGCATAAGATAGTATTGAGTGGTTACCCCTTGTTCTTATGGCTCTTATCAGTAGTATCTTGATACTTGACAAGAGCAACCAAATATTTTAGATGGGTTGGTATGTGGGATTTTATACATGTTGGAAGGTGTTTTATTTTTTGTTTAGGGTATAAATATCTTATATTATTTTTACAAATATATCCATTAGGTAGTATATCAAGTTGGGAAGAGTAGTGAGACATCAACTTTGCTACAGATCTGGTAGTAAGAGCACATTGGGATCAAAATACCTTTAAATATATGGCAGCATAGGTAGAGTGATGATACCATGGTGTATGTATGTGATATTTTTTTAATAAATTATAGTGGTCACTTAGGTGACTTGAGCTTCTATAGATGATCTATTGATGAGTTACCACCACATGCTACTGATTAGAGGCTATATAAATAGGAGAAGTTTTAGTGGGATGATGACTAGCTATATATAGAATATATGATCATAGAGTGTTATATCATAGGGAAGTGAAATTTTATGGTTGTTAGGTATATACCTAACCATGTTCAACATTAGTTTGGCTTACAACAAGACATTCCACAGGTCCACACATTTTTAAAATGTTATGTACCTAGGGATATGATATATTGATGTATATGGGTTGATGGAGATGCTGACATGTGGCACACATCCCCTTAGTTAGTTATATGGGTACAATATATTAGGATAATAGAGTAATTTGTGGAAGTAGTACATTGGGTAATGGTTGGCCTACATTGGGATTAGGAGGTTATCCATCCATGGGTTAGATAGATGTATATATATAGGAGATGATTATCATGGTAAAGATCATCAAGTAAGCATTGAGTCTTCTATTGTAAGAGGATATTGGAGGTTGTCCCCTCGAAGAGACATTGTGGATTTATTCCTTCCTAAAGGATTATTATATGGTGTTTCCCTACCTTAAGGGTATTTTTGCATGTATTGAATATCAAGATCATATCAAGTGGTATGAGAGCTTTGATTTGGGAAATTTGTGGAGTGAAACCCTAGTTTTTTTTAATCATCAATAACTTTTGATTGGTTGTGAATTTTTCCACAAATTTTTTATTAGATATGAATAATATTTCAAATAAGTCACAATAAAAAAATAGAGAATTTTTTATTCATTTTGAGGGAGTTATTGCTATTTTAGGTTTTATAATATAGGGAATTTTTATTCAAAATTTTTACTGTAGATGTAAAAAAATATAAGAGAAGCACAGTCAAAATTTAAGAATTTTTTGAGTTAAGTGATTTGTTGAGATTTTATGGATCAGTTTTGACATTTTAGGGTTTCATGAACCTTAATTTTTTTGTGGATCATGGAGTTGCAAACAATTTCAGGGGAAGATGATATTGATGCTAGAGAATGGTGGCTCCTTTTGGAGAATCATTTTACAAAAACTTTTGGGCAAAGATGATTACTTCCTTTTTTGTCTAGGCTTGCACTACATTGATTTGATCAATTGAGATGTATAGAAAGGTTTTCTTCATGGAAAGAAATGGAACATATCTTTTTAGATCGTTGAGATATGAAAAAAGAAGCAGAAAAAGTAGTAGTAGAAGAAGCAATAGAAGAAGAAGTAGATAAAGAAGAAGAAGAAGAAGAAGAATAAGAAGAAGAAGAAGAAGAAGAAGAAGAAGAAGAAGAATAAGAAGAATTGGATGATAAGGGTTCAAATAATTTGGCTCCAAAGAAATCTAAATCAATTTTTCAATTTCATGGATGCATTCAAAAGAAGAAGGTTATTGTGTCCATAAACCCTACCATCAAGTATAACTTCATTAGCATGAATGTGGCCAAGCATCTACATGTTCAAGCAGATAATATCAAGGAGGTTCAAGTAGATGGTAATAATATTTCATTGTTTAAAGATTTGAAGCTCATTATGGAAAAATATGTTTTGCATTCATATTCTTATGCTTTGGATATGGATGATATGGATATAGTTCTTGGATATCCATGGTTAGAGACTTTGGGAACAATGAATATTAATATTTAGAAAAAAATTGTGAAGTTTTGGTACAGGAAAAAGAAGATCACTTTACAAGATATCGTAGTGAAAAAGGCACCAATAACAATCCAGGTAGATCATGAGGATGAGATGGATACAGGTGATGAAGAACATGATGAAGATTCAAATGATATAGATAAAGACACACTACAAATGAGCACTTCATATACTCAAGAGATAAAGAAGGAAAAGGTGGAAGAGGTAGAAGTAAAGGTGGATAAGATCAAAGTATTGGAAAAGGTTGAGGTATATAGACACCCACATCATCATGAGAGGAAACAATCATGGAACCAGGTGAGGAAGTGTCATAATAACAATCATTTTTTCTATACAAGAAATAAAATTTCCAATAATTATGGATATGCATGGAATCCAAAGAAAAAATACTATGTCACATGGAATGAATGGGGAAATAATTATGACTATGCATGGAATAATACCTACTATGGTCATGGTTGGAGTCAAAGAAGCACAGTGAAATATGGTAAATGGAATAAAAAGAGGAGTAATTATACTAGGGCACCAAAGCAATATAATTATGATCATGAATGAAATTAGAGGAGCACAAGGGAATTTGAAAACAAGATTAGAGATATATCATCTACCAAGATCACATTTGGATGGCTAGATGATCGAGATTAGAGACAAGTGTGCAATGATTTGAAGCACACTCATTATTTGGTTTCTTCTTATGTTTCAGGGATGAAACATGTCAAGGAGGGAAGTGATGTTATGTACCTAGGGATATGATATATTATTATATATGGGTTGATGCAGATGTCAACATGTGGCACACATCCCCTTAATTAGTTAAATGAGTACAATATATTAGGATAATAGAGTAACTTATGGAAGTAGTACATTGGGTAATGGTCGGCATACACTAGGATTAGGAGGTTACCCATCCATGGGTTAGATAGATGTATATATAGGAGATGATTATTATGGTAAAGATATCAAGTAAGCATTGAGTCTTCTATTGTAAGAGGATATTGGAGGCTGTCCCCTCGAAGAGACATTGTGGAGTTATTCCTTCCTAAAGGAGTATTATATGGTGTTTCCCTACCTTAAGGGTCTTTATGCATATATTGAATATCAAGATCATAACAAGTGGTATCAGAGCTTCAATTTGGGCAATTTGTGGATTGAAACCCTAGTTTTGATATTCAATATATGCAAAAATACCCTTAAGGTAGGGAAACACCATATAATACTCCTTTAGGAAGGAATAACTCCACAATGTCTCTTCGAGGGGACAACCTCCAATATCCTCTTACAATAGAAGACTCAATGCTTACTTCATATCTTTACCATGATAATCATCTCCTATATATGGACATCTATCTAACCCATGGATGGGTAACCTCATAATCCTAATGTAGGCTTACCATTACCCAATGTACTAATTCCATAAGTTAACCATTATCCTAATATATTGTACCCATATAAATAACTAAGGGGATGTGTTCCACATGTCATCATCTCCATCAACCCATATAAATTAATATATCATATCCCTAGGTACATAGCATCAAATGTATATATACATATCTCACAATCATTTATAGATAGATAAGACAATGGCCTAGATAGATTGGGCCCTTATATAGCCAATTCACTAAGATTATAGAGTGGAAATATTTTATGTGATAATTTTTGGTATTTATTATTCATGGTGGGTACAGATGAGGCCCATCTGAATGACTAGGCTAGTGGTTTCATAGGGTACATAACTATAGGAGAGGATACAAGTGGCACTACAAATATTCCCATAATGATGGAGGTAGAGGGAGGTGATGGGGAGGGAAAATAGGGCCAAGACACAAAGCCCAACTCTAATACAAATATATCTAAGGCATACTAGATAGATATTACCAATATAGATTATAGGTTCCCCATAGATATCACTAATATGGATTGCCATACTCTCTCTCTCTGTGGCTAAGATGGATACAAAAGGAGTTATGATAGTTATAGTGGTAGGGCCCTTTATTATAATTATCAGATATGGGGATAGGCCTTCTCACCCAACTACATCAACAAATGTTGAGTCTCTTATTTCCATATTTTATCAGAAGATAGTGGTGAGATAGGTTGAGATGGTTGATCTTATGAACACATATTTTGGTCAAGATTCAAAGATAGTAGTATTACATGGATAGATGATGGATAGGTATGAGAATATTTCTAAATTTATGACCAAGGTATCCAAGCTAATAGTTTTTATGACCCAACTTATAGGGAATTCATAGATATTACTTATAAAGTGTGATACTACTTAAGCAAAGGTTTATAGACTCTAGGGTGTGTAAGATACAACTTGATCTATTATGATAGCATAAGGCATGGCAAAGGACTTAAAAGATACAATGATATCCATGGATTAGGATACATATTATAATATCATATGTGATAGTGTCATGCTTTTAGATCATAGGTCACTATCTTATGCAAAACATACCAACTAGAGGTCAAGGAGATCATTTACAAGGACAACCAAGACTATAACATCTTAGAGATCAATGGGGAAACCTTCTTATTGGTTTATGGGTGTTGGTAGTATACTTGGGACTTTAAAATCATAGAGTGTAAATGCACTAAAGTGTGCAATGTAAAACATTTTGTGTAATGAATATAATTTTATATGTATTCAGCATATGTATGTATTTTAAAAGAATAATGAATGCAAAAATACTCCTTCGAACTAGAAATGAAAAGATATAATTATAAGTCCTATTGATTTGTAAGTTTTATATATATATATATATATATATATATATATATATATATATATAATGATCGATTGTAAAGTAAAAGAGTTATAAAATATATAAATTAATATAGAGATCAGATGATGGTTTTTCCCAATGTCTTTTTGTATTTATTCTATGTTTAATGTATATTATATTTTTCTTAAATCTATTTATTTACATAATAATAATAATAGACATTCTATATAATTCAAGAATGTGTTTCTCTGAATAAACATGTAATTTTGAAATGAATGAATATTAAACCTATTGTTATGCCTATTTTGGGCACCCTTATTTTTCCAAAAATTTGAATGTACTTATACATTCTACCATAATGATGATATAAGGTCATAAAGTCTGAAACTGCTTATGGCGGTTTAAGTCATTTACTTTCATTTTAAATATGTAATTTTATGTTAAATATCATTAATGGTTGTCACATTTGATGAAATTTTCACTTGAATGTTAACAAGTGGTTTAAAATCATAAGTGGTGATTAATGAAAACACATTTAGTATTTATATGATTAAGATGTGTAAAATGGTAGTTGTTTGGAGTTTGAAATTGGTCCATTGAGCTAGTTTCACTTTATCTATTTCAATAATAAAGGATGCAATTTTATCCATTAACGTTGATATATATGAAGATATTTGCATTTTTTTGTCTATTTTGCATGAATATATTGATTAGTGAAAGCTTAATAAGATGCATATTCAATTTCTCTTGTGCAAGGGTCACTTTAAATTCATTGGATTAATTTTTCAAAACTCATAAAGGTTACCAGTCAAGATTGAGAATGATCTATTATTTTTATATCATTTTCATTTCAGATATGGAATAGATGATTATTGTGGCCAAGGTGATAAGGTTATATGTTTGATTAAAATATATTACATATAATCAAAGTTTATTGATATGCCTAAAGTTTTATGCAAGTAACTAAACCTAAGTAATAAATCTAAAAGATTGAATTTCTAAGTAATATAATTATCATGATAGAATTAGCTAAGGTGGTTGATTAGAGGGTTTATGATATATGATAATGCATATAAACTATGAATGGATCATGGTTTGAAGTTAGGGTTGAAATCTAACTAAACTATTATGAGGGTGCCACCAAATACATTTCAAATAAGGTGATCTTAATTCATTGGTGTGAATTTTGTGTGAAGATTTCCTAGGGATTTGTTAGAAGCCAAAACATTTTATTACATTGATTTTTAGGTTCTTGCATTAGTTTTGATGTCTTGCCAGGATATCTGGAGGAGATTTTTAGTTATTACTAATTTGGTGATAATGAGTTTAGTTTAATTAAGCCACTAAACTAAGTGATGATAGAATTGATGACCAATTGAAATTGGTCACATAGTTGTAAATGGTTAATGTGAATCTCGACATTTACAAACGGTAGTTATTTTGCATTTGTTAATCATTTAAAATTACAAGTAGAAGTGAAGCTCTATAAATAGAAAGAGGAAAATTATTGAATTATAAAGGCTTTGAACATCTTGTTTTAGTTGTAGGCAACGTATGTTGATCATCTTTGTAGTAGTTATTATCATGGAAATCATAGTTTGTTTGAATGTTCAAATGGAAATATTTACATATTCCTTTCTATTTTGCTATTCATTTACATGGCATTATGGAAAGAAATTGTGAAGTTTATATGTATCTAATTTTGTATTCAAAATAACTATAGCTTCATTTGAGATGGGTTTTTTAATCTTTGATTTCATGAAATGTTATGAATTGTTGAGTATTTTGTGTCCAGTTGAAACTTGAAGTTTTCAGGGATATTAGTTAATGCTTATTGGTTTTTATTTCTATAGTTGGTGGTAATTTGTGAAATTTCATAAATCTTCTGGCTCGTGATGGAAGTTTCCATGTGAATGTATTTAACAATTTCCTTAAAAATATTTTCCTGGGTGTTTATATTTCGAAGTAAATCTTAAAGATATATTATCTTCTTGTTAAAACCCATTATGAGATTAAAAAATGCAGTGCTGGTATGGAAATATTGAAATGATATGATGAAAGAATAGTTTTATCTATTTTAATTTTTTGGGGAATAAATATTTGAGTTTCAGTATAACAGGTTGGTCATTTCTCTTGCATGCATATTTTGGAGGTCATTTGAGCATAATTTATTTGATTTTTTATAATTGATTTTGGTAGACAAATTTTGTTTAGTTTTTGAAGACAAGGTTACACTTGTATTCATTTATGATGGTTTAAATAAAATTATGAATGACCATGTTGAAGTTATTTATATGCATACATTCATTTTATCTTATGAAGGTTTAGATGAAGTTTTAGATAGACATAAATTGAGTAAATTTGAGAAGGAATGAATGATTTTCGTATGAATAGTTTTTATTTGCATCAAGGTAGAAGTAATTTGCTTTGTGTCAAATTCATGTTTGACCTCATTTTGTTCTCTACTAGATGGTATTTAGTTTTGATAGTGTGTAATGGATATATGATGAATGGTTTCAATAAAACAATTAGTGAACTTTGCCTATAGAACTTTTTGTTTTAAATAAAGGTTGATGGTTGAATTTTAGATAATGGTATTCGATCATGCATAAACAGTTATTGGTTAAGATATTTTCAAGAGAATATTTTATTAATAATTATTTGCATCTATTTGATGAAGCTTATTTGATATCATGGGTGTAATTATATTATAGTTAATTATTTGAATTTGATGTCAAAGTGAAATTATTGGGTAGTTTTGAAGAGTTTTAATAACACAAGATAATGTTTGTGAGTTATGCATACACAGTCTATTAGGCAAAAAGCATTTTTGAAATACTAGTTTGGATACATTTTTCCTTTTTTAGAATCAAATTTGGTTTAAAAAATAATCCCTTTGATTATTGTTAGCATTAGTATTGATATCTAACACAATTTTTTTTTGGTTGTTTTGATTTTTTATTTATTGGAGAAGTAAAACATGAAAAATGGTATTGAATTTCAAATGCAATTCACATGTATAGGTTTTCAAAAAATTGCAAATGGATAATTTTACATAATCAAATATATTAGTTGGCTCATAAATTTAATTTTTCAGACACTATTTATGATTTTAAAATTTATTGATGATATAGATGTTATAAGGATTGTAGTCATCTTTATGGTTAATTTAAAAGAAAAGTTTTGTTTGATGAAATATATGAAGTTCATTGAGAATAAGGTTATATGAATGTGAATTCATATATTTAATTTTTTATTTTAAAATATAAGTTTAAGTTATTTTATTAGTATCAAGGTTGTAATGAATTCTTGAGGAATGCATAAATTTAATCACTTATTTTTAAAGTTTGATAAAACAATTTACAAGAGCCTCCTTTTATATGTTTTTTGAATCTGAGTATTGACAATTTGTTACAAGTTTGAAATGTTTATGAAGTCATTATACATTTGACTAAATAAATAATTGAAATACAAATAGAGTTTTGATTTTAATTTTTCTACATTTTAGTATAAAATTTCTAGTTGGACTCCTCATTCACATCATTCAGTTGGAAATAATTGGGGGCATAATAATAATTAGTAGAGAGAAGATACTCCTCCATATAGGCATGCTAATAGGGGTCATTTTTTCCATGGAAATAGAGGTGCTATAACTTTTGTTATAAATTTTAACCATGGTACTCATATGTCTATTCACTTTAATGTTATTGAACCTACTTTCTGGAATGTATTGAATTATTTACTATCTAATCATGCCTTTAACTATGAAAATAGAGGCTAGAAAGGTCTTCCTTAGAGAGCTCATCATTATGGATGAATAACTCTAAGAATTTATTCTTAACATATACATACTACCAGATAGTCTAATCATTGTAATTTATCTAAGCACAAATCACCTACTCTTAAAAATGAACTTTAATTGACTGTAAAGTTACATCCATGTTCTCTTATGTCTTTGAATACTAGTTCCATCACATGAACCTATGAGTAGACATATAGGGTGTTCTAAATTAAGTATTGATAATCTTCCACCTTACTCACATGAGTAATACATGGATATTTCAACTTCAAATTCACCTATGATCACAAGGATGGATAAAAAGGTAAAGTTGGAGGTTGATGATGAAGACATTGAGTTGGGCACAAAATTAGTTAAGTTTGCTACAAATTCAATGAATTATATTGAATAAATGAAAAATAAAAACCATATTTTAATTGATATGTTGTTATATATTTATGATGAGTGGATGGTTGGTTAAGTTAATTATATGTTGATATTTGATACTTTAAATTTGTTGTTGATGATATTATTAACTAAATTTGACCCTATAGGTAAAAATTTGAATTTTTAGATATTTTAGAGGGTATAATATTTTGTAATGGGGTGTATTATAAGTCATTTTATGTCATTTAATGTCATCCTAGCTTTGGTCTTTGTAGACACCAAAATCGTGTCGACTCCCCTGGTCACTCCCCGTCTTATTCTTCTTCGCCTATTTAACCCTTGTCAGTCACTTGTTCCACCAACCTTGACCCTGGCAGCATGTAACAATGAGCACAGAGCTAAAGCTAGACTCTATCCCCATTGTGCATCTGCCGACGACGGTCTTTACTCGGCCGATGTCGCCGACGTCGGTCACTTATCGGCCGACGTCGGCAATCCTGCCGACGTCGGTCACCTTGCCGTTATCCGTTATCAGTTATCATTCGGTTTCCCAAAATGGTTGACAAACCGTTTCTGGAACCGTCCCCCGCCTTCATCAACCTCCGCCAACCATTCGAGAACAAACCCCAAACGCTATTCGAAACGCTGATCAATCAAACCCCGAGCAATCATCAACCTACGAACTCCGACATCAACACTCTCGGCATCAACCAATCTGCACAGACAACTCCAACTATGGTTTTCATCGTGTCTTCTGGCAGGTAAGTATTTATTCTGTTTATTTTATTTCTTCCTTAGTTATTATTTATCAGTTCTGTTATCTCGACTCTGTTCAGACCCAGCATCCCTCATTTACATCCCTGCCCCTGTCCCGACTCTCTCAGAGCTTGCCCAGACCCTGTCCCGACTCTCTCAGACCTTGCTTAGACCCTGTCCCGACTCTCCCAGACCCTGTCCTGAACCTGTTCAGACTTTTCCAGAACCTGCCCCTACCGACGCCGGTCACTACCCTGACCGACGACGGCACCTTAACCGACGTCGGCACCTTCCCAGACCGACGCCGGCACCACAGAGACTGATGCCGACGACTATGCAGAACAGTGCTGCAT
This sequence comes from Torreya grandis, assembly GCA_037957365.1. Classification (NCBI taxonomy): domain Eukaryota; kingdom Viridiplantae; phylum Streptophyta; class Pinopsida; order Cupressales; family Taxaceae; genus Torreya; species Torreya grandis. The sequence continues at coordinate 907,941 of JARHVA010001466.1, forward strand.
ATCAGGTATGCTCTTTTATTTTCTGTCATTTATTTCTGTCATTTCATCTTTTATTATCTACTTTCATCCAACATTATGCTTTTTATCAGTGGGTTGATATCCTTTTAGGGAGTCTTCGTACTTCCGGAATCGGGCATTCGCCTGACAACCCACCATATCTTTGACTAACATCTTTCCGTGTTTTAGTCTCTTTTTCGCAGGTGTCATTCCTCCACAGCCAAAGAGGAGAATCTTCCAACGTCTGATTTCGGTGCGCTCAACTTTATCAGGTACTTCTAGCCTTAACCTTTTATTTCAGTTTCTTATTTCTTCTTTGAATGTAGAAAGCAATTTTGCATAGAAACATTCTAGCACGCCCGGTGGGACCCTAAGTCCTCCTTGGGTTCTTTCTTTCTTTCGTTCATTTAGGCGCATTAGGTTTCTTCCTTTTCGCCTCCTTTCGTCTCTTCTTAAACGACATCATAAGCAGAACTAAAATGAACATTTCTTTCTTGCACTTTTAGACTAGCTAAACTCATATTCTTTGACTCTTTCTCCATTCGTCTTCATACGAACAAACATTTTGACTTGGACATTAAAACACTTTGCATTCATTTCTGTTTGCCTGCATCTCTTAGACCACACATAGTAATTAAACCGCATATTGAATTAATCTAGATCACTTCATGTTACACGACCAAACCACCTGCACAAAACAAACATTTTAACTTACCTGAGACAAGGCCCGACTGGGATTTCATCCCCCAGCGGATACCTTACCCGTCCTGGTGACCCTACTTGGATTTCATCACCAAGGGGGAAGCCCACTCCGTTCTCTGGCGGAGTATAATCTCTAGGCGAGGTATATCTTGGCTAAGTGAAACCAGCTAACCACTGGAATCGTGAAGTGAGGGGAGCTTGCTCCTTAGCACCAGGCCACGTACCAGACCCTAACACAGACTTCTTGAGCACCATAACAAAACCCGAAACCTTCCATAGACTACTTCTTCTAGGACTCGACTCACAAAGCCAATCTTCCTCTACACACACATTCTAAGGCATAAGCCACTGTAATCCTAATAATTTACTTCTAGGGTTTTAGGATCTGCTTGTGTCTTCATCTTTTAGGTTCTTATCTGCTTGTTTGAGCTTGTGAGGACGTTCTTCCTTGCCTTGAATGGTTCTGACTCGTAGCCAAGGCAAGGCTCTAGTCGATCACGCGAGGCATCATCCTCTTCCGTCTACCCCACCTACAACCAACCCTATAATGGAGTTCAACTCGGAAATTGAAAGAACTCCTACCAAACCATCTCCGACCCAAACGCCTATTATCCCAGAAGGGGACCAAGATTTCACACGATTCTTGGACCTCAATACCGCAGCCTTGCAATACTATCTCGCAAATAGCCAAACGTGAGACTCCTCAGGCAATCCAATCTATGGAATGCCAACTTCTCTCCTCGAAATTGCAGCCGTATCAACGGCATCCGTAGTCCAACCCTTAGATACCCAGGCTGTTACCTCAAACAATGACCAACCTCTTACCAACCATCCAAGTGTGGCTTCTCCTTCCATCGTTGGGCCCACTTTCACTGGGGTTTTAGCCCCCAATCAATCTCAACCCACTCAACCACTTTCTACCCCCTTTTAAAACTTGGTCGTCTCCATTCCGCCTACCCTTACTCCTATCAACACTAGGGTGGCTACCCATCCATTGGCCCATGTTACCTCTAGTCAACCTCCCATGACCACATCAAACCTAGCCATGTCTTCTATCCAACCATCCTTAGTCACTTCTTCTGTCCCTACGACTAGTCATCCGTACGTTGTGCCCTTATTGGTACAACCGACTACGTCGTATACCTCTTCCAGCCTCTTTCAAGCACCTTACAATCTAGGAGGTGCTCCACCCGCCAATCTATCAGTAGATATTATCAAGATGCTGATGGATAAAATGTCCAACCTAGAGACCTCTGTTACCGGCTCGCGCAATACTCTCTCGTACGAACAAATCTGCAACGAGCCCATCCATCCTTCTATCCCTATCAGACCATATCCCAGCCAGTGGGAACTTCCTAAGTTTTCTCATTTCCAGAGCAAGGAAGACCCACAACAACATTTACGGGCATTCAGACACGCCTGTTACCTTATCGCCCACTATGATGCATTGCTCTTACGCACATTTCCCATGTCTCTCTTGGGTGCTGCACTTGACTGGTACAGCTCTCTTCCCAGCCATTCCATCCTCACGTTCACTCAGTTGGCCCAGCTCTTCCTCGATCATTTCTCCATCAATATCACCAAAAAGGTCTCTATCACAGACCTCTATTCTATCCGCCAGTTTGAGGATGAATCCATTGCTGATTTCGTCACTCGGTGGAGGGGCCTTATCAATCAACTTTCATTTTCCTTACCCCAGCCTGAGCTTATTGAACTTTTCTCTCAAGCCTGCGCTAAACATATTTCTTCTACCTTGAGGGTTCAAACCTTCCGCACTTTTGATGAAGCCTTCACGATGGCTCGTAAACTTGAGTTACGTGCCGTTGAGGAGAATAAAGTCAAGTTGCGGAGTAAGAATCCCAACTCCAAAACCAATGACCCTACTTCTAAGCCCTCCTCATCCAATCCTAAATCTAAAGCTTCAGCAAATGCTGTGGTTGTTAGATCTTCCTCTTCTTCACCTTCAACTAATCAATCTGAACCATCCACGTCTATGAGCGCCACTCACCAATTTCAGCAGAGATACATACAGCGATAGTTTACTCCACTTGGAGAATCATACGCATCTGTGCTGGAAAAACTCATCAAACAAGGGGCCATCAATCTCCCTCAGATCCGACCTCCACCACAATTTGATCCCTCACGCGCCATCCCTGCGTGGTATAGGGAGAATGACTTCTGTAACTACCACCGTGTTAAAGGTCATGACACGGGTAACTGTAAAACCCTTAAAAACATAGTCCAAGACATGTTGGAAAAGGGTGACCTCATCCTCGACAATCCTAATGCCCCTCCTAATCAGGGTATCGATATCTTCAAACAACCGTTTCCCAATCATCCACCAACCCAAAACAACGTCCAGACCTTGACTGACAATACCCATGAACATAATATTCGAACAGTCAATACGGTCTCGCCCCTCATTTCTAACCAACCCCAAGAGGTGAGTTCATCCATCAGTCCATCACATGTGGACGAACCTCTTTCTTCGGCTAGTTCTCCCTCAACTTCTCTCATTTTGGAGGATGCCTCGACCTTACCAGCACTGCCAGTTTCACCATCTTCCTTCTTGCTGCCCATGGAGGACCCAACCTTTCCTACTCCTCGACCACAAGTGGAGGGCACTATCATCCCTGCCCTTTACCCGCTTGAGGAGCTTCATTCTCCAGTTTCTTCTCCACCCAGAGAAGAACCTATCTCTCCTTCGTCTCCAACCAAACATGAACCTGTCACAACTTCACCATGCTTTGGACCCGAGACTACTACATTCATCTCACCTTCAGTCCCACAACCATCAGCATCTTCTCAAGAGCCCAAATTTCATCTTGCATCTTCTCAGCCATTTTCCCGACTAGTGGAGAGACTCGAACTTCTCCCTTCTAGGAAAGTGGAACATCAGAGATTGTGGGACCGTCTCACAGCTCTTCAACAAGCCCGGGCCCTCTCATCTCATGCTGCTAATCCTCCCATGACGGAACCTCCTAAGACTATCAACAAAAATTAGATTTCTGCCTCTAAACCGTCTACATCTTCATCAACTTCATCAAAACCAAAACCCTCATCTACTCCGCCTAAACCTATCAAATCGCTTGGCGTTCGCCCCGTCTCCAACCTCACTCATCCACAAGTGAAAGTGGACTTAACCCAGACTTCAACTAATAGTAATCTTCAACCTAAATCACAAAAGACTGCCAAACCACAGAGGTGAACGCCTCCTCTTCCTTCACCATTGCCCTCCATTTTGGGCCCACATCCTTCAACCCTAACCAGAGTCCTTCCTGCTCCAACCTCTAACCAAAACTGGTTGCCTCCTTTGCTTCCTTTACCTACAGCTAGCTTACCCTCTCCCAAAAGGGTGATACCTCTCACGAAGAGTGTACCGTCTCAACCTGTCATCGCACCATCAACCTAGAAGGTGGTACAAAAACCCCCTCCAACTTCGCCCAAGCAAAAGTCACCAACATCGCATACATCGATGAGCACGGATCCTTTAGTGGGTTCATACTCTTTAATCTTGCAATGACTTTTGCAAACTTCTAGCATAATTCTTCCACCCATCAAGCCTTTCCAACCTCTCGGATCTAAACCCTCTTGGTTCGATGACACGAAGATTTTTTTATATCATCATACACCAGGACATGACACCGAGACTTGCTGTGCCCTCAAGGCTGTCATTCACCGTTATCTGGAGAAAGACACTCTTCTCTTTAAGGACACTTTCGACCGCCCCCTGACTCCTTCTCATAAACCTTCCACCTCTTCAAATCCATCCACATCTCATCAACCAGTTACAACCCCTTCATCATCTTCACCTCCCATCTTTGAAATCAATGCCATTCACATCACCACTAGGTCACAGAAGGACAAGGCGAAAGAAAAAGCTGCCATTCCTTGGACCTACCCTTTTATCAATCCACCTCAACCGCCTAAGCCTAAGATTTCTATCCTTGGCGCGCCTCAACCCTCCTCTTCTTCTTCTTCTGGACCAATCCACGACTCCATGTTGAAACAGCTTCACCAGACGCCTGTGAAGATGTCCCTCTACGATCTCGTCCAAACCTCACCCCAACATCGTCAGGCCCTCATCCAAGCCCTGCAGGCAGCGGAGGTCCAACCTGAGGACCCCCAACCACTTGCTGCCCTTGTCCACTCCTTAGCCCCTATTGCCTCCATAACATTCAGTGATTCTGAGATTCCCACATCCAACACGGAAGATCAGGACGCCGCCCTCTTCATCACTGCCTACATCGATCGAACACGCATTAAATGCATTATGATCGATGAGGGTGCTAGCATCAACATCATCTCCACCCATGCCTTTGATCAGTTGGCTCTTCCCAAGAATTGCATCTCCAAAATTGACGCGATCTTGTGCTTTTTCAATGACACTACTGCCACGACCATTGGCACAGTCATCCTTCATATTCGCGTAGGTCCACACACAGTCCCGGAGCTCTTCTACATCATCGAAGGAGAGTTCCAATACAACATCTTGTTGGGTCGACCCTGGATCCGCGCCATGTCCTGTGTCCCCTCCACCCTGCACCATTGTGTGAATTTTGAGCATGACGGACAAGTCCACACCATTCCTGCTGACCCTTCGCCCTTTAAAACATGCAACACCACCTACCGTCCAAATGATGTCCTCATTCCTATCAAGCCGTTAACCTCGGCACTGCCTCCATCTGGGGAAACTTCAACCAGTTCGCAACAGGCGGTCGCCCTTACACCTCCCCTTCAAGCGACAACCACAGACCCTATGGAAGACGTCTTCCAAAGACTTTCATTGGGAGAATATCACTTGCTAGCTTTAGACATGTTCTAAACTCCACAAGAGTATGGACGCCTTCATCACAGCCCCAGCTACGACCATCGGATCGGGATGATCATACCTTATGGTCCCCCTCACCTCCGTACCAACCTCGTCTATGGAGGGCTTAATCAAGCTCCTACTGACGGTAATCCTCTTTCTTCACCTCAACCTTTCACATCAGATTTCTCGTTTCTTGGCAACCTCGCCTTTGCACACACTTACCTTTACAAGTGTGCATGGAAGGGTTTTGGTTTCGGACGCTATGAGCAGGGCTCCCATAAGCCTATCCAACCGCTCAATGATGATGACACCAAGAAACGGTATGGTTTGGGATATCACGACCCCACTCAAGACCCTGTAGACCTTTGTCCTGAACCAATCCTTGACCAATCTCCTCCACACTCGCCTATTTCACCACCTTCACCTACGGAGTCAGTGGTTTCCATTCCTCCTAGTTTTTTTTTTCCATAAACACTATCCGCCTAGACCCCTTGACTTATCAGCTCAATGGGGTGTCCAAATCTCTCCCTCTCATTCTTCCCAGCATGATCGAAGATGAGTCGGCAACCATCCACACTGTTCATTGCGTTGATGATGACGTCATTCTTTCTTACATGGGTGCTGACGATTCTTTTATCCAGCGCTCCCTCCCTTCTGAGACCCAGGTTATGTTAAATGAATCAACCATTAACATCAACCTTCCTTCTTCTGATGTTCCTCATGTCTTAAAGATTGGCCAATCTTTAGACGCTCAGGAGCAGCTTGACTATACCCATTTCCTCTTCGACAATAGCAAGGCCTTTGCCTGGACTTACAGTGATATGCCTGGCATCAACCCCACCATCGTTACCCATAACATTGTCACCAAACCAGAGGCTAAGCCTGTCAGGCAAAAGCTTCGAAAGATGCATCCTCGCGTTGCCCTCCTTGTTAAAGAGGAGCTTCAGCGCCTCCTTTCTGTCTCCTTCATCCAGCCCATCGACTATCCATAGTGGGTCTCTAACATCATCCCAATCACCAAGGCAACTGGGGGGATTCGGATCTGCACAGACTATCGCGACCTCAACCTATCCTATCCCAAAGACGACTTTCCTCTTCCTAACATTGACCAGCTTGTTGATCTTACGGCCGGCCATGAGATGCTATCTCTTATGGATGGGTTTTTAAGATATAATCAAATCCTGATCGCTCCAGAAGATCAGCACAAGACTACTTTCATCACCCCATGGGGGACTTTTTGCTATCGAGTCATGCCTTTCGGCTTGAAGAACGCAGGTGCCACTTATCAGCGTGCCATGACCTACATTTTCCACGATCTCCTCCACAAAATCATGGAGGACTATGTGGATGACCTGCTCGGCAAATCCAAGCTTTACCGTGACCATTTGACCATTCTCAACATCATCTTTTCTCGTCTTCTTCAGTACCATGTTCGTCTTAACCCCAAGAAATGTGTTTTTGGGGTCCTCTCTGGCAAGCTTCTCGGCTTCATTGTTTCCTTCCGTGGCATCGAGATAGATCCCGCCAAGATTTGTGCTATTCTCGAAATGCCTCCCCCGACTAATCTCAAGCAGCTTCGCAGTTTGCAAGGCAAGCTCTAGTCCATTCGCCGTTTCATCTCGCAGCTTTCTGACCGCTGCCAACCTTTTCATCATCTCCTTAAGAAGGACATCATTTTTACATGGGATAAGGACTGTCAAGAGGCTTTTGAAGCCTTAAAATGCTATCTGGTCTCTCCACCAGTCCTCATTCCACCTAAAGACGACCAACCCTTCTACCTTTATATCTAAGCCACTCACCATTCGTTAGGTGCCATGATCGCGCACCGAGATGAGCATCACCGTGAGCAAGCCGTCTATTACATCAACCGAACACTGGTCGACTATGAAACTCAGTATACTCATATCGAGAAACTCTGTTTGGCATTAGTCTTTGCTGCTACTAAGCTTCGCCACTATCTTCTTAGTCACAAAACCTTTGTCATCACCCACACCGACCCTCTCAAGTATATGCACTCCAAGCCATATCAGAATCAACGTATGGCTCAGTGGCTCATGCTGCTTGCTGAGTTCGATCTCGAATTCATCCAATAGAAATCTATCAAGGGGCAAACCATCGCTGATCAACTAGTAGATGCCCCTCTTCCTGACAATCAACCTTCGCAGTGTGAATTCCCTGATGAGTCTATCGCTGCGCTTTCTTCTGATGACACCACCTATCAGATGACTATGTTCTTTGACGGTTCCAAATGTCAACTAGGTGGGGGTGCTAGGGTTATTCTCATTCCATTCGAAGGAGAGCCCATGCCTCTGTCTTTTAAGCTCGACTTTGATTGTACCAATAATATGGCCGAATACGAGGCCTTAATTTTGGGACTTCAGACCGCCCTCTCTCTCAGCATCAAGTCCATCAACATCTTCGGTGACTCACAGCTCGTCGTCAATTAGGTCAACGGTTCATACCTCTATAAAAATGAAATTTTGCAAAGGTACAAAAATTGTGCTGACATTCTCCTTGCATCTTTCGACCATTTCCTCCTGCAGACTGTTCCTCGATCCATGAATAAGTTTGCTGACACCATGGCTTCTCTTGCTTCACATATCCCATCTTCCTCATCTGCATCCAGACTTTTTGTCACGGTGCGTCGTGTGCCGTTGCCTTCATATATCTCTCCTCACATTCATCATGTCAACACTATAGACCCAAGCCCACAAGATGCTTGGTATAAGCAACTTGTGGACTTCTTATCTCTCTCTATCATTCCTCCCAACCTCTCTAGTAATGCATGATGAGCTTTTATCAAGCGTACTGCTCGCTATACCATGCTAGGGGGCCTTCTCTATAAGCGAGGCTTCGACGGCCTCCTTCTTCGTTGTCTCACCTCCACTGAAGCATCTCACGCCATCTAGCAAGTCCACGATGGGATTTGTGGTGGACATTTCAGTGGGAATTCGGTTGCCAAGCGCATCCTTCGTTTGGGCTATTATTGGCCTACCCTTCATCAAGACTGTAGCGACTATGTTCGGCGTTGCATCAAGTGTCAGTAGCACTCTAACTTGCTTCATCTCCCCAGTCACGCCTTACAAATTGCTCAGGATTTCTGGCCTTTTTCTTAGTGGGGTTTAGATCTCATCGGTGAGATTAATCCTCATTCATCTCTTCGTCATCAATCCATCATCATAGCCACTGAATATTTCACCAAGTGGGTGGAAGCCATTCCTCTCGTTTCCACAAAATCCGACAAGATCGTCGACTTCATCAACACCCACATCATCTATCATTTCGGTGTCCCTCATAAAATCATCACCAATAACGGCAAGTCCTTTAAAAACAAAACTGTCCAAAAGCTATGCGACTCCTTCGGCATCAAACTTAGTTTCTCTTCGCCTTACTACCCACAAGCAAATGGGCAGGCCGAGGCTTCCAACAAAATTCTCACCAAAATTCTCATGAAAGTGGTCAGTGACACCGGCAGGGATTGGCACATTCACATTCCCTTCGCTTTGTGGGCTTACCGCACTAGCATCCGAACCTCTACGGGTGCTACTCCTTTTTCTCTCGTGTACGGAACAGAGGCTGTCTTACCTCTCGAAGTACAGATCCCGTCTCTCTGCATTTCTCTACATGATATCCTTTCCAACGATGACTTTCGTCAAGATCGCTTAGCTCAACTTGAGTTACTTGATGAACGCCGTCTTGCTGCCCTTAATCATCTCCATGTCTATCAACGTCGCATCAAACACACCTATGACAAAAATCTGTGAGAACGAGATTTCAACATCAGAGACCTCGTCCTCAAAGAGAATCAACATGTGACCAATATGGAGCAAAGTAAACGAGGCAAGTTTGCTCCTAATTGGCTCGGACCTTTTATTATTACGCACAAGTATGGATCAGGGACTTATCATTTGTCTTCTCTTGATGGACGCCCAGAACCTGAGCCTCTTAATGCGTTGCATCTGTGACTGTTCTATTGCTAGTCGAGTACTCATCCACTTGACACTTAACTTGAGCTCATCTTTTGAGCAATCCCCGTCCTCTTAATCCTACTTCCTTTCAACCCTATTCCTCTTAACAATTCTTATAACCCTTTTATGATGTATGGATGCTTTGTCCTCATAAAAGGGAGTCCTTGACCTTCTATAATCTTGTCCATGACTCACATTTATATAAAAACAAATCAAGATGTCAAAACATATCCATGGTCACTATATCTATATCAAAATCAAACAAACAGACTGCTCCCTCGAAGGACAGCTGTACTATCATTGCTGTAATAAATAGACTGCTCCCTCGAAGGACAGCTATTCAAAAGCCTTTATATTAAACAAAAATCTAGACCACTCCCTCGAAGGATGGCTATGACTAATCTGGCAATAAACAGCACAATTTTAGAAGCTTCCCGCATTGATCAGCTTCACAACCTGACCACCAAACAAATGACATCTCTATGCAGGCTTCCCGCATTGATCAGTCTGGGCCCAAAAAAAAAAAAAAAAGAGAGTCACGGACTTGGCTTGTAGTTGTCTCAGGGTCTCCTATAAAAAGGGGCAAAGTTATCTCTGCTCTTAAAATGGGTTACCCTCTTTCCTCCTCCTATCACCTGCTCAAGGGACTTCGAGCTCACTTTAATGTCGAAGTGATTCGATTACCGCTCTAACATAACCACGATCAACGACGTCACGCATGAATGGGGCTCTTGGTTCTCATAACCCCTATCTATGCTATCTTTTTGGTCCTTGTCAATGAAAGAGCAATATGCTTTTCACTTCTTCTACACTTTGGTCACATTCACCTTCATCACTTGTCAATTGACTCAACTCAACTCTCTTTTCAAACCATCAACCTGACCTAGCCTATTCACCCTAGTTTCTATGGACACCAATACACATGGAAACTATCGACCCGCCACAATTTATGTTCAGCATAAACCAATACTTGTTGAAGCATAAATAAACCTCAATTCATTTTTAGCATACATCCATCACGAATATGGAATATTGCTAGGAATGAAAAACCCCTCAACCAATGTTGCAGAATACACCATTTGGAAAAGGCTGCAACATCTCTCTTCTCCTCATCATTTCATCTAATCATCGACCAATCTATCAACCATTTTAACCACCTATCTACCACTCGGACCCTTTGTCTGAACTACATTGGTCTGAGGCCCTATCACCAGGGCTATGTAGGCAGCACTCAGTTGACATGGGGTCTTCTGAGGTTAGCTCGACCATTCTCGTTTGTTCATCTCTCTGATGGACAAACCTTCTTTCCTTCTTTTAACCATAATCTTGTCCTTGACCATGACCCATTTTATCCCTTTGACCCTCCCTCCCTTCTAGGGAGAACTACATTGGCCTGAGGCCCTATCACCAGGGCTATGTAGGCAGCACTCAGTTGACATGGGGTCTTCTGGGGTTAGCTCGGCCACATCCTTTCATCCATCCATCCCCTTGACCAACGACCATCCTTCGACCTTCGACTACTTCCAAGACATTGTTGCCTTGGTTGTTTTTGCATGTATGCTACATCATGACTGGTTAGCAGACTTGTGTGCAGACCTTTTTTGGACCCTCACAAGTAGAGGATCACAAACCGGTTGATCTGCACTACTTGTGGCTTTTTCGTGTTTTTAGGAGCACTTCTTGAGCCCTAGATACCTGGAACACGATGACCATTTAGAGCTTCAGCTTAGATTGAGTGACCCGATCAGCAGACGACTAAATGCTGGGGCCCAGTTATTTCAATTTTGGCACTCCTCGACCCTTGACCTGCAACACTTTAGCCTGACCATCTCGTGCAGTGGTATGCGCACAATCACGACTTTTGCAGCGTTCACCCTCACCCCTTTTTCATCCACTCTTTGTCAAATCAGCACTCGATTCTCAGTTCCCTTCCCTCGACTCCTGCTTTGAGGGGGAATACCTTATCCTTAATCAGGGCAACCTATCCGCTTCCTATTTTTGTCTTGTAGTTCATTCGAACAACCAACAAGACGAAATCAACCTTATCCCTCACCTAAGGCACTCACTCCTATTTTTGTCTTGCAGTTCGTCAGAACAACCAACAAGACAAAAAGGGGCAAATGTAGACACCAAAATCGTGTCGACTCCCCTGGTCACTCCCCATCTTATTCTTCTTCACCTATTTAACCCTTGTCAGTCACTTGTTCCACCAACCTTGACCCTGGCAGCATGTAACAATGAACACAGAGCTAAAGCTAGACTTTATCCCCATTGTGCATCTGCTGACGACGGTCTTTACCCAGCCGATGTCACCGACGTCGGTCACTTATCGGCCGACGTCGGCAATCCTGCTGATGTCGGTCACCTTGCCATTATCCATTATCAATTATCATTCGGTTTCTCGAAATGGTTGACGAACCGTTTCTGGAACCATCCCCCGCCTTCATCAACCTCTGCCAACCATTCGAGAACAGACCCCAAACGCTATCCCGAATGCTATTCAAAACGCTGATCAATCGAACCCCAAGCAATCATCAACCTGTGAACTCCGACATCAACACTCTTGGCATCAACCAATCTGCACAGACAACTCCAACTATGGTTTTCATCGTGTCTTCTGGCAGGTAAGTATTTATTCTATTTATTTTATTTCTTCCTTAGTTATTATTTATCAATTCTATTATCTCGACTCTGTTCAGACCCAGCATCCCTCATTTACATCCCTGCCCCTGTCCCGACTCTCTCAGAGCTTGCCCAGACCCTGTCCCGACTCTCTCAGACCTTGCTCAGACCCTGTCCCGACTCTCCCAGACCCTGTCCCGAACCTGTTCAGACTTTTCCAAAACCTGCCCCTACCGATGCCGGTCACTACCCCGACTGACGACGGCACCTTAACCGACGTCGGCACCTTCCCAGACCGACGCCGGCACCACAGAGACCGACGCCGGCGACTGTGTAGAACAGTGCTACATATCAGGTACGCTCTTTTATTTTCTGTCATTTATTTCTATCATTTCATCTTTTATTATCTACTTTTGTCCAACATTACACTTTTTATCAGTGGGTTGATATCCTTTTAGGGAGTCTTCGTACTTCCAGAATCAGGCGTTCGCCTGACAACCCACCATATCTTTGACTAACATCTTTCCGTGTTTTAGTCTCTTTTTCACAGGTGTCATTCCTCCATAGCCAAAGAGGAGAATCTTCCAATGTCTGATTTCGGTGTGCTCAACTTTATCAGGTACTTCTAGCCTTAACCTTTTATTTTAGTTTCTTATTTCTTCTTTGAATGTAGAAAGCAATTTTGCATAGAAACAGTCTTAGTCATATTAGTAAATTTATCATTTTAGATCATTTAGTGGGATTTTAGGGGTCATAAATGCAAGTGGCATGGTTCCTAAGGTGTCTAGATGTATTATTTTCCTTCCAAGAATCCAATAGGTCATATTTCCTATTAGTAATGTCATTTTAATCAAACAATTGTAGGTTATCTAATTGAAATTCATTAAACTAACTAAAAAAGGGGAGTTTGGCACTTGTACAACCCATAGGGGAAGGTGACAAATGGGAGAAGGTCATGGAATGTCTTTAATATTATTCACACTCATATTAGTGCTTGAAATTCTTTTAAAGTTTTAAAAAGTCCCAAAACCATTCTGATCCTTTCTTGCCCTTCTAGACATGCATAAGTAATCAACAAGTTCATGCTTGGTATAGTTAGTAGAAGAGGTTCCAAGTCAAACACCTTTGGGAGGTGAAATTACACTTAGAGAGATTAATTTCCATAAAAATATTTTTAATAATGGTTTCTTGTGATTTATTAACCATCCTCATGAAGTCAACTATATTCTTTTTCTTGTTATTTCATGCACCCTATAGGTTTTGCTTCATTTTAGGTAAGTCCATACAAACCAGTTGGTTATGTTGACTCCAGAGGATGTGAACACTCTTATTATATTATATCCATGTTTAGTTTCATGTTTGATGGTGTTTGGATGATCAAGTTATCTCATATTGTAGGAAGGTGCCACCATGTGCAGTCTCAATCAATTTTCCACTTGTAACCATGTTGAAACACCCATGTATAGAGCTTGTATATATTTTTCATGAAATGGTAATTAGATTATATTGTTTTTTAAAGTCATAAAGATATAAGGAGAGTTAATTTTGTTGTTAAAGAATATATAATACTAATTACAAACTCATTCCCCACACCAACCAGTCATTAGAGATAACTACCTACCCTATTCCACATGTTTTCTAGAGGTTTTCACATTGAGATAGTGTTATGGATATTATATTAAGACCTCCTTGATAAAAATAATCCATTGAAATGATTGAGACCATTCATACACCCTTGTTTCTTCATTCCATGTTTACTACCTCCTACAACTAAATCTCCACCTATAGGGGTATCCTTGATAATGTCATGCTAAGATAGGTAAGTTGATGAGTGTTTCAAAATTTTAGGATCATTAGGATTACATTTGGATACTTGATTAAAGAATATGACTTACCATAACCATGTATATCCTCTCTACTACTTACACTCATATTGACTACCTGTACTTGACCATGTCCACCTATAGGTGGTGTTGGCAAAGGTATGAAGGCCTTTAAGGAGGAGATTGAACATGTTAAAACCTTATTGACATCTTAATGTGTTAAATATACCTTTAAAAACTTATTTTTATGGTTAGATGAGAAAATAACATTGGAAACTACCTTCAAAATCATAAGATGACTGATTCAGGGATCAACTCCCTATGAGCATAAAATAGAGGTCTGAGGTGTTTTATTGATATATTGAAATAAAGATACTAAAGGGTTTGAAGAATCTAGATGGATATACCTTATATCCTATAGCATAGACAAGATCCATCCAAATTTTAGAGGGTATATGATTAGTGAAGGATGATTATTTAAGAGTTATAATATGCACTTTTATGCACTGAGTTTAAGCAATAATTGCTACAAGTTTTGAAATCTAAGGTGACTTTCCATTTCAAGGTTGAAATGCAAACTATTTTTCATTATTTAATGATATTATATGGTCTAATATAGTATTAATTACATAAGTAACACTTAAAAAGGCTCATCTATTATGTTTTAGGTCCTCATATTCACCTACAGGTGTCTTAAACCTTGAGGCATACACCTATAACTAACTGAGCATGGTAGTGAGCCTAATCAAGGTGTTTGAAAGGTATGAACATGAGTGATAATGTATAAATATGGCTTATTATGATCATAAAACATTATTGATAATATTTTCAAATGTTATACCTAGGTTTCAAAGTGCATGAACACTTACAAGAGTCACCCCTGGATGAGGAAAATAGGGAATACAGTCAAAGAATAACACTCAGTTTGACTATAGTAGACTATGAGGAGTATGTAAGAAGTTGAAGTGAGTAGTGTGGGGAGTTGAAATACCTTAATCATAATAATTATATCCTCATAGTGGAGATAGATCAGGCAAGAGCATCTACAGGACCTCTCACACTCAACTATAGTTGATTGTGAGGGGCAAAGAATAAATGGATTGGAATTCTTGGAGTGTATATGGTCTAAAAATGAAATAATAAGTTAAAATAATATATATATGATCATTGATGGTTTCAATAAATCCTATATACTAATTTCAAAGTTTGGTCTATCATAAATCTCCACCTATAGGTGCAATACAATAGGTAGGGTAGCACAGTCAGACCCAATAGAGCAAGCATGGTTGGGGATGTAGATGTAGATGATTGAGAAGGTTGGTAAGTATAGAAAATATTTACATAATTATATTTATCACATTTTTACACCCTCATGAGTTGGAAATAATCTAAAAGAGATAACTCTATCAAGTAGCATACAATTCATATAACCAACCCTACACACATCATTCTTTACATAATTTGACTTGAAAACTTAAGTATTAGAAAGGTCAAATGATGTCAATAAGGGATACAATTTGGATAGTCTCATAAAATTTGGATAAGGAGCTCTATAGGAGAAGTTTAGATGCTCATATCTTATTTTAGGTTGTGCATGGGAATCTAATAATGTTGGAGGTGTTGGAAAGGGTTTTGAACAGTGATATTGTGAAATTGTCTTGTAGTTCCAAACTCAAAACTTTATGAACAAACCTTAAGAGCAAAAAATAGGCTTAAACCCTTGCAAACCCTTGTTAGTGACTAGTTAGAGGAAATTGAGATGGAAAGCTGATCTAATGGGATAGTTTGACCATGACATTTATTGGAGGTTGTAGATGACTATTTTAGGCTCCTTCCCATCCTTTTGAGTTGTATATAATTATATGAACAGAAAACAAAATAGGGTAATTTTGATTATTTTATGTGTTTTTTAGGTTACAAGAGGTTTCAATAGATGCAATCAAGTTTGGGGAAAATATTAAGACTTTTAATAAATCACTATGAAAATATAATGCTTTTAAAAAACTTTTAAGTTTTTAAATAATATCTCTTATCTCAGCCATTCAAAATTATCATAGTGAACACAATGGTGAGAAGGGTTAAAACTTCAAGTGTGAGCCTTTTTAAGATGTTCCTGATCCATCTAAGGCCATGGAGGATCTTAAAACATGTAATTCACTCCCTCCCATGGATTTTTATATAAATTTATGCCTTTTTAGAGGCCAAGTGTGCAGGGTGCATGAAGGAAGAGTTTTTTAGACTATAGATGGTGATATCTCCTTTCTAGACGATGCCAGATAACCAAGACTATAATAAATGCATGAGACGCATGTATAAAATACTTACCCTTTATTCAAATCATTATACCTATCCCTAATCAATTTTTGGATGTTCAAATAGGGCTAATCATGAAGGCAATTTTTTTAAGCCAGTTAAGGGAATTTTATGCCCCTTTTCATAAGTTTTATGACTTATATGGACACTTCAGATTCCTAACCTTGCATGGTTCATCAAAAATCCTATTATCATGGAAAATTAACTCATTTTATTAGCTTTACAAATTTCCTTGTGACCCTTGGACTTCTCTCTTGTCCACTTTCTCTTTTTCAAGTTTTATAAGAACTAGCCTTTTTTTCCATTGTAACTTATGCTCCACCTGAGTATGGTAAAGCCCTAATCATTTTCATACCATTTTATCAATAATAATACTTATTTTTACCTCTTACATGACTATTCATAGTGTGTTTTACTTGGATGGTAGATCTTTCGTAGTGAAGACTATAGATTTCTTAGCATGTTGTCTCATTCTTTCACCCTATTTATAGTTGGAAAGTTTCTTCTTTTATGTCATGTCAAGTGTTATACGAAGTTTCAAGGTTGACTGAGTTATTATATTCACTATTTCCATTAAAGGCCTCTTGTCAAGTCCTCTTATCCTAAACATTCATCCATAACCTCATAATGTAATATTGACGTGAGAAGATGTAGATTGGAGAAGTGTATATTTGGTTAGTCTCTTGGTTTCATACGTAACATTTAGTTGTGTATAATTCATCAACTTATTCTGTGTATCACCTCCCTTAGGATAGTTTGCATTAAATTTTCTCTCTTCCTTTTCCCCCCCAAATTTTAGGTGTATTAGTGATCCAAAGTGGTACATCAAGGAAGTTAATCTTATCTAGAGATTCACATCATTCATAAGTTACCCACAATCCTAGAGGTGTTTTAATTTTGCCACTTAGATGATAAGAGTTGAGACATCTCCTCAAAGGGTGAAAATCTAAGTGATAAATTTTTTTGGCATGCCTAATGGGACTCTTATTCCAAGAAGTTAAAAGATTTTTGGCATTGTCCTTCAACACATCACCCTTAAGAGGCATCTATCCAAGCATTAATGGTAACTCTAAAGTTATATCAAATGGTCAAGCAGCCTAGGTTTTACTTTTGAATATTTTTGGTAATGTTCCTTTGTGTTATTTCCTACCAATGAGGTTTAATGGCTAAATTTGGTTTTGAGTTCTATTTTACACAAGTTGGTGAGGTATTCCATCTTATGGCATTCCGAATCAGTGTTTCTATGATTCCTCTCAACCTTGGTGTGATTCTTACTGGCCTTTGTATAACCATTATTAACACTATAATGATCCTTATTATCACTATATCTAGCCTTTCCATGAGTTATATCAATCTTATATATAGACTCCTCAGTATCTTGCTTCTCCTAGATAAGCTAGCCACTTCTTAACTCAATCCATTTCCACCTTGAAGCAAACTCTTTTGGGGTATTAGAAGTATATGTTAGAGATTGATAAACTAACAATACATGGTCAATATTTCTCTATTAATTTCATTCATCAAGTGAGAGATGCATTAGAGATAGTCAAAAGAGAGTGGGCACCTATTAAGAGAGCCAATTAGTAAAGGCTCACAAGTGAGATTCTAGATGTGAGTTGCCTAGTTTCATCCTTGGAAGATAGGCTAAAAATTCATGAGAACTAGCCTCACCAAACCTATCAAAATTAATATCCACTTACCCAACATTACTATCAATCCTAAATAATTCTTACTCATGAGACTAATCAAGCTTATTAAATCCATTCTTTTCCCAATCGATTGGAAGAGAGAGTTGAAAAGAGAAACCTTATTTTTGAAGTAAATCTTGATAGGTAGATTGAGTTGGTTTATATGAATATTTATAAGTCCATGTCATCAAAAAAATAATTGTAATATAAACTCGTTACCCTCTCCAATTACATCCCCTCCTCAAGAAGTGACCTCTAGATATGAGATTCCAAGTTGGATAAAAGATGGAGAATCCAAGCCTAAGGAGATCCCAAGTTCCTTGAAAACTTAATCCACTCCTCAAATTACATCACCACCTAAAAAAAGTCTTATAATCCTAACATACTAAGCTAGAATAATATAGTGGAATAATGGGGAAATAAAGAGGATAGAAGTATTTATAAGGAGTGATGTTGAGAATGAAGTTGATCCTTTGCAACTCCTTCCCACCCTTCATCAAGAGACCTCTTGCTCTCCATGTCAACCCTCTTTTACCCCTCATATTCATGAATATTATTATGAAATTCAATAAATATTTTTCCAAGAGAACCTAGCCAAGCAAATTTAAGAGTTAAAGTCAAAGATGAAATTGCTAAGCCAAGGTGTGATGGAAGGTTTAGACCCAAAAGAAGATCATATGCCTAAACACACCCCATCTACCCTTATTCAAGAGAATGCTCAATCCCAATCAGATTTAAATGAAGTGGTTATCAATGGAAGGAATAAAACCAAGCTATTTTATCCCAACGTTTGCCTCCCCTTCCTCAAGATCTCTCAAAATAACACCCTACATTGCACTCTCAATCTGATTTTGAGTTTTATGTTCCACCTCCACCAACTAGTTCATCTTGTCCACACCCTATCAATATTTTCCTTGATAGATATATGGTATGAGAACAAAAATAAGAGTTGATATTTGATAATAATTTATAACTATTTCTTGAATAAAACATACCTCCTTAGCAACCTCATTGGGCTAAGTCACATGATTTCAAGATGCCTAGTCTTGGCATCACCAAGAAGGAGAAGGATATGAAAGATCTTACATCCCTTAAAAAAGACTCTATATCTAATATAAAAAAATTATATGATCAATTACAATATGAATATGAATATGCTGTTAAGGATGGAAAATAATTTCAAGTCATCCCTAAAGAGGTGGCAGTCTTAGAAGAATCTCTTGAGACCAAGTGAAAGTTGTTATTCTTGAAGATGATCTAATACCTCAACCTGACTTTGAATCACCCTCATATTCATTAGAGCATGAATAACACCATATTTATGACCTCATACATCAAGAAGAGAATATTGAAGAGGTAGTGGTTCTAAATGACAATGAGGACAAAGATAATTGGTAGTTATAAATGAAGTTCTTTCAAGATCTTGAAGAGCTTTGCCAAGTTGAGGGTCAAGTACATGACAAGGTGAAGAAGGAGTCTTCCATGGAGTAAAATGACCAAGATTGTATAGAATATAAAAATCTCCTTGATGAGATAGAAGAACTTGCAGTTGAGAAAAAACCCAATCTTATTGAGAGAACTATGGAAATCAAGAAGGTATGCCTTATTGAACCACCATTAGAGATTGTAATTGACGATGCATATGAGAAATTTGAGTATGTTTGGATGAAAGAAGATTTAATTTCCGTATCTAACCTATTTTTAACTAATTGGTTCTCATTTAACATCATTCCAGTAAAGTTGGAAAACAACATGAAAAATTTGGAGACATCAATGCTAAAGGACAAAAGGCTACATGTCTCACTAAATCCTTCATGTCATGAATCAAGAAGAGTTTCAAACTTCCCCTTTGATCCAAGAGCGATTTATCATCTTAGGTTAGTTAGTGTTTGATTAATTTTGTTTAGTTTGGTATGTGTGTTCCATAAGTGCTCATGAAGCACTTGTGTGTTTGTTTTTTCTTTATGTGTGTCTTTTATTTTGTGTGGTTGAGGTAGCCATTGGTCTTATCTTGATAAAATCTTATGGTCAAAGGTATCCTTATTTTTATTTTTATTTCAAATTACTCCCTAAGCCTAATGTATTGATAAGGATACTATTTTATTTAGTATAGCAGGCATACTACCCCTATGAGTCATTGATTTGTTGGCCAAATTTGACCCTATAGGTCAAATTCAGGCCCTTGTAGGTAAAAACATGACCTTTTAGATGTTTTATATGGTCTAATATTTTTTAATGGGGTGTATTATAATTTATTTGATGTCATTTAATGTCATCCTATCCTTGGTCTTAGTCATATTAGTAAATTTATCATTTTGGATCATTTAGTGGGTTTTTAGGGGTCATAAATGCAAGTGGCATGGTTCCCAAGGTGTAAATGTGTCCTTTTTTCCTTTAAAAATAAAAAGAGTTAATATTACCTATTAGGAATGTTAGTTAAATCAGAATATTTTAGGTTATCTAACTAAAATTCAAGAAACTAACTAAAAAAGGGGAGTTTGGCACTTGTACGACCCATGGGGGAAGGTGACACATACGAGAAGGTCATATGATGTTTTTTTATATTCCTAACACTAATATTATTTATTTAAATTATTTTTAAGTGATAAATAAGGCCTAAAACTATTTTTATCCTTTCTTTCCCTTTTAGATATGTAAAAGTGATCAGTAGGTTCATGTTTGGTACAGTCAATAGAAGAGGTTCTAGGTCAAACACCTTTGGCAAGTGAAATTACACTCAGAGAGATTAATTTCCATAAAAAAAATTTATGAATGGTTTAATTTTATTTATTAACCATCCTCATGAAGTTCACTATATTTTTTTTTCTTACTGTTTCATGTACCCTATAGGTTTTGCTCTATTTTGGGCAAGTCCATACAAACTAGTTGGTTATGTTGACTCCAAAGTATGTGAACACTCTTATAATATGATATACATGATTAGTTTCATGTTTCATTCTATTTTTATGATCAATTTATCTCATGTTATAGGAAGGTGCCACTATGTATAGTCTCAGTCAATTTTCCACTTATAGCCATGTTGAAACACCCATGTATAGAGCTTGTCTATCTTGTTAATGAAATGGTAATTAGAGTGTGTTAATTTTATAATAAATAAAAAGATGAAGAAAGTTAATTTGGTTTTTAAATAAGATAAAATACTAGTTACAATCACATTCCCCACACCAACTAGTCATTAGAGACCATTGCCTACCATGTTCCAGATGTTTGCTAGTGGTTCTCATGTTGGGATAGTGTTATGGATCTTGTATTAAGAACTACTTGATAAAAATAATGAATTTTAAGGATTAATGTTAATTTTGAGTTTTTTTGAGACCATTCATCCACCCTTGTTTCTCCATTCCATGTTTACAACCTCCATACAACTCAACTCCACCTATAGGGGTATCCTTGATAATGGCATGCTAAGATAGGGAAGTTGATGAGTTTTTCAAACTTTTAGGATTATTAAGATTGAATTTGGATACTTTATGAAATCATTAAATTTACCAAAACCATGTATATCCTCTCTACTACTTAAACTCATATTTATTGCTTGTACCTGAACATGTCCACCTATAAGTGGTGTTGGTAGAGGTATGAAGGTACCTGTACAGAGGAGATTGAACATGTTAAAACCTTTTTGACATACTAGTGTGTTAAATAGACCTATAAAAAAAAATTTAGGGTTATATGAGTAAATTATATTGGATACAAACTTCAAAATCATAAGATGATTGATTCAGGGATCAAATCTCTAAAAGCATAAAATAGAGGTCTGGGGTGTTTTGTTGATATCTTGAAATAGAGATACTAAAGGGTTTGAAGAATATATATGGATATACCTTGTAGCCTCTATCATATAAAATATCCATAAGAAATTTATAGGGTATATTATCATTGGAGGATGATGTTTGAAGAGTTCCAATATGCACTTTTATGTACTGAGTTTAAGTAGTAATAGTTATAGGTTTTGAACTCCAAGGTGACTTTCCATTTCAAGGTTTAAATGCAAACCATTTTTCATGATTTAATGGTATTATATGGTATAATATAGTATTAATTACCTAATTATCACTTATATAGGCTCATCTATTGTTTTTTAGGTCCTCATGTTCACCTACAGGTGTCTTAAACCTTGAGGCATATGCCTATAACTAACTGAGTATGATAGTGAGCCTGATTAAGGTGTTTGAAAGGTATGAACATGATTTTTAAGGTATATATATGGATTATTTTGATCATAAAACACTATATATAATATTTTAAAATGTTATACCTAGGTTTGAAAGTGCATGAACACTTACACGGGCTACCCTTGAATGAGAAAGGCAGGGAATATAGTTAAAGAATAATACGCGGTTTGATTGTAGTAGACTACAAGGATTATTTAGGAAGTTTAAGTGAGAAATATGAGAAATTTAAAAACCTTAATCATAATCATTATATCCTCATAGTGTATATATAATAGGCAAGAGCATCTACATGCCCTCTCATAGTCAACTACAGTTGGCTATGACGGGCATAAAACAAATGGATTGGAACTATTGGAGTGTATACGGTCTAAACGTGAAATAATAATTTAAAATTAAAAATATATGATCAGGTAGAATTTTAATATACCCTATTCACTAATTTTAAATTTTAGTCCATCCTAAATCTCTGCATACATGTGCAATATAATAGACAAGCTAGTACAGTCAGACCCAATAGAGCAAACATGGTTGGGATTGTAGATGAAGATGATTGATAAGGTTGGTAAGTATATAATCAATTTGTATAATTATATTGATCACATTTTTACACCCACATGAGTTGTAAACAAGATAAAATATAACTCTATCAAGTAGCATACAGTTCATCTAACCAACCCTACACACAACATTCTTTACACAGTCTACCTTTGAAACTTAAGGATTTGAAAGGCTAAATGATGTCATCAAGGGATAAAATTTGGTGGATAACATCCTTAAAAAATTTATAGTTCCCTAAAATAATTGGTTCTTCTAGTAAAATTAAGTAGGTTCCCTCTATTTTGTCTTCGACAAAGGGCACTCCCCTTAGGCCCAAAACCTACAATTTTGGAGAAAATGGGTGAGAAAGGTAGACCAAAATCTATAGGAACATATAAAAAATATTTTTAATTATCTAACACATCCATAAAAACATGATAGAGAAATATTTCAAGGGAAAAACTAAATAGGGTGCTCAAAAACCCCAAGGTTGCAGTAAATCCCATTGGGTAGGGTTTTGACGTAAAGCCCAATTAGAAGTCAATGACATTTATAGCCATGGATATGAATTATAATCCATTTGGTCATGATTATAATATAATTTAATATATTTTAAATATATTTAGATGCAAAGGAAACCATGAAAAGGCTACTTTTGGCTTAGAGACAATACTAGGAATATAGGTAAAAGATAAAGGAGCTTGATAAGAGAAGTTTAGATGCTCATATATTTTTAGAGGTTATGCATGTGAATCCAAGAATGTTGGATGTGTTATAAATGGTCTTGAATAGTGATATTTTTAAATTGTCTTGTAGTTCTAATGATAGAACTTTATGAACAAACCTTAAGAGCAAAAAATATGCTTAAACCCTTACAAACCCTTAATAGTGACCAGTTGGAGGAAATAGAGATGGAAAGATAATATAATAGCATATTTTTACCATGAAATTTATTTTAGGTTGTATAGGACTCTTTTATTATCCTTCCCATATTTTGAGTGATAGGAAATTGTACTGATAAGGTACAAAATAGGTTACTTTTGACTATTTTTTATGTTTTTTAGGTTACAAGAAGTTTCAAGAGATGAAATAAAGTTTGGGTAAAATATTAGGAATTTTACTAACTCACTATGGAAATATAATTCTTTGGAAAAACTTTTAAGTGTTCAAACAATACCTCTCATATTAGCTAGTCAAAATTGGCATAGTGAACACAATGGTAAAAAGGGTGAAAACCTCAAGTGTGAGCCTTTTTAATATATGCCTAATGCCTCTAAGGACATATATGGTCTTAAAACATGTCATTTTATCCTTCCCATGTATTTTCATTGAAAATTTATGCTTTTTTGGATGCCAAGTGCGCAGGGTGCATGAAGGAAGAGTTTTTTAGACTCTAGATGGTGATAGCTCCTTTCTAGATGATGCTAGATAACTAGAACTTCAACCAATACATGGAAAGGCATGTATGAAATCCTTACCCTTCATTCCAATCATTATACCTATCCCTAATTATTTTTGGGATGTTCAAATAGGGCTAATCATGAAGGCAATTTTTTTGAGCCAATTAAGTGAATTTTATGCCACTTTTCATGAGTTTTATGCCTTGTATGGACACTTTGGATTCTTGACCTTGCATGGTTCATCCCAAATATTTTTTTTCGCATAATTAAATCATTTTATCAAATTTATAAGTGTCCTTGTGACCCTTGGACTTCTCTCTTCTCCTCTCTCTCTCAAGTTTTATAAGAACTAGCCTTTTTGCCATTTTAACTTATGCTCCACCTAAGTATGGTGAAGACATTTCTCATGTTCATACCATTTGATCAATAATACTAACTATTTTAACATCTTTCATGAATTTTCATAGTGTTTTTTACTTGGATGGTGGATCTTTCTTAGTGAAGACTATGGATTCCTTAGCATTTTGTCTCATTCTTTCACCCTATTTGTAGTTGGAAAGCTTCTTCTTATAGGGAATGTGAAGTTTTCTATGAAGTGTCAAGGTTGAGTGAGTTATTCTATTCACTAGTACCATTCAAATCCTCTTATCTAGTTATCCTAACCTAAACATTCATCCATAACTACATAATGTAATATTGATGTAAGAAGATGCAGATTGGAGAAGTGTATGTTTTATTAGTCTCTTGGTTTCATATGTAATGTGCATCTGGTTAGAAATCATCAACTTATTTAGTGTGTCATCTCCCTTAGGATAGTTTGCTTTTATTTTTCTCTCTCCCTTCTCCCCGCAAATTTTATGTGTAATAGTGATCCAAAGTGGTACATCAAGGGAGTTAGCCCTATCTAGAGATTCACCTCATTCATAGGCTACCCACAAACCTAAAGGTGTTTCAATTATGGCACTTGGATGAGGAGAGATGAGACATCTCCTCAAAGGGTGAAAATCCAAGTGATAATAGATATTATAATATTTTTAATTATGTGGATATTTTTAATTTTTAATGTATGGCAACAAGTGAATACTTTGTAGAATGATTTATTTTGATTATATATTTACTGAATTTAATGGTTAAATGCATGTAGAATTACCATTTATAGTATTTAATTTTATTCAATTTTTTATATTTTTTATATTGTTTGAAATATTTAAATGTTTATTTTTGAATGATTGCAATGACTTAAGGGCTCCCACCCATTTAGAGTTGTATTTGGTCTATTATTATTATTTAATTTTGATCTTAAGACTTTATTAAAGTTTTAAAATTAAAGTCAAGTTATTTTTTTTAAGTAAATTAAAGTTAAAAAATACCCAATTAAATTTAGTTATAATTTATTTTATTAACCATATTTTGAGGAGATTGTTTAAAAGGATATCAAGGCTACATCACAAAAGGATAAACATTACATAGATATCCTAAAGACTCTGAGTTACTTCAAAGTTTTTCATCATTCTCTTTTATGTGAAATATCTCTAAGATAATACAACTTTTACAGATAGATCAATAATACATCTTATGATGATTAATTAATATGCTTAATCAATACAGGTATATCCATGTTTCTTATTTAATTTATAAATCAATTATTTAAAGTCTATTAAGTTTAATATCTTAGGATGACTGTATTTATGCAGTCATATGTACATAATTCTAAATACTTTAATTGAATAACAATGAGTACATCACCATGTGTGGCATTTTATTGATCTTTTAAAAATGTAATAGTTGTCATTTCAATGATATTTTGTATTAAAACTTGTTTCTCAATAAAATCTTATTTTACTTTATGTTAAGATGACTCTTTTCAAAGACTCATAATATATTCTTATTTTTTATTAATCTTGTTTATTTTCAATTTTTATTTTTTTGTTAGTTTTAGATTTCATTTTTTATTCAATTTTATCTTAGATTTAATTATTTAATACTATTTAGATTTGAGTTTCATTTTGTTTGTGTTAGATTCTTGTTAATTTGTATTTTTTTTACATTTCAGTATTATCTTTATCTAATTTACTTTGTTTACATTTTAGGTTTATGTTTTCATTTACTTATCTCTTTTAAGTCTATTAATCTAATTTATTTATTTGATCTTCATTTGTTAGGATTAAGTGTTATGTTTTAAATACTCCTTTGATATATATATATATATATATATATATATATATATATATATATATATATATATATATATATATATATATATATATATATATATATATATATATATATATATTGTTTAGATTAACCTTTCTAGTTTGTTAGTTCTTAGATTAATCTTTTAGTTAACTTAATAGTATATCATAAATTTAGTTTAGGTTAAATTACTTTGTTTATTTGTTTTTTATTTATAGATTAATTCTATATATTTTTTTTATAATTTATATTAGTTCATTTCCTTATAATGTTATCAAATTAACTTGTTAGTCTTTATTTTAATTTCATTGTTTGGTTTTCATTTCCAATTTTTTTGTTTATCTTTTGGTTTTTTTTTGTTTATTTTATTTGGATTTGTTTTGACTTATTAGAGATAAAAATACCATAAGCAAATTGATAAAATAGAAATAAAAAGGATCAAATATCTTTCCTTCAAGAGGTTGTCTAATTCATAGACTTTCTATGTCAAATAGGTTGTATTATTTCTCAAAATATTAAAAAATCTCTTGCACATCTATAATATCATTTGTATCATATTAGATCCTTAATATTAGAATTTTATGATTTCATATTAACCTTCATGATAGGTGACAGGGTTGATTTATTGACATGATATTTTTTATCATCAATAAATTTGATGACTCCAGTGGGGACTTTTTTAGGAATCTTATTTTTTTTTCTATTTTTTATTATTTATTGATGACCATTGGAGGTCCTCTAACATTATGACCTTTAATTGTAACTATTGATGTTAAAGTTGACATTATTTTTAATCCAACTCATTTTATGTGTTATAACGTACCTTATGATCTACCTCACACAATTGAAATTATAATTGATGAAGAAGAAGCATAAATAAATAAAGTAGAGGCAAGTCTTTCATGTGAAACACAATACCATATTTAGGAAACTAACCAACAAATCAAGTAGGAGAGAGAGAAAATCCTGGTTACTAATCCTCAACCTAGAGTTCATTTTCTTTCCAATTCTTTTCATCCTAAGGATATAATTTTTCCTACTTACCCTAATACGACTTTAGAGTTAAACTAGTTTGGTCAAGTACTTAAATTTACTAAAAATTTTAATGGGAGACCATCCACCTCAAATTTAATAGATACAACAAAGAGCTCAAGACCTAATTCCTAGCGTCTAAATCAATATAAATGAATTTGAAGTAACTTATAATGACGTAGATTGTGATGATGAAGTAGTTTAACCTTTAGAAAATCCTTGGATTCATATAAATCCTATTAATATTGGAACTCATCTAAGTAATCTTCCGTCATTAAAAAGTCTTAATATTCTTAAGTTCTCTATAAGTCATAGTGAATCATGGGAAGCTCATTTAAATGCTTTTAGACCGATTTGTACAACTCTAGGTATTGTAAATGAAAATTTATCTCATAGAATTTTCTCTCAAATGTTATAAGTAAAAGCTTATCAAGACTTTATTAGTCTTCCCTCTAGTGTTATTTGTACATGGAATGATATTAAAGAATAGATAGATATTTATTTTGGTAAACTTAAACAAGATTTGGATGTGGTCAATGAATTAGTAAATATTTTTATAGATCATTAAGAAATCATTTATTAATTTATTGGTAGATTCACTACACTACGATAGAAGATCTCACATGATGTTAGACATTCTAAAAGATTATCTAGACTATATTTTTGTATTTTTTTACCTTTAAAGTATAAAATAGATTTAGAAGATAAAGATATTGTAGATTATGTAGAAACCATAAATTTTTGTATTGAGTATAAAAAGAAGTTAAAATATGCCATTTTTAATGATATAATTACAAAAAAATTAAATTATGATGATATTGAAATTTAAATTCCATTCATATTTTTAGCAATGAGTTGGTCATCATCAAAATACAGCTTGATGATAAGCCATCTTCGTTAGGTAAATATTTATTTACTTAAAATGGTAAAATTAAAAAGAAGTTTCATTATGTAATGTCTACGAGTTGGATCATGATCCTAGAACTTGTTTAGTTATGCAAAAATTTATAAAGTATATTTAAATAAAAGATAGTATTTATAATGATCTCGCTAACAATATAAATATGTGTGTATCTAATGATACTTTAGATGAATTCAAATCTAAAAATTCTTATACTTTTAATCTGAGACAAAAGGATTATTCTAATCAGAAAGATAACACGATAAATAACCAATATTCTTATTTTAAAAATCTTGATAAAAACAAAGGTACGTATAATAATGTTGCATCTAATAATGTAATAATTAGTTCCCAACATAATAATCATTTATCCACTACATTTAATAATCCTCAATATCCTTCTTATAAGACCAAGAACTATACTCATATTCATCATCCAGATGTAGGATTTTATAACATTATAGATGATTTGGCTATTATTAAAGTAGGGTTTTCATCATTATAGGTTATTAATTTATTAAGACAACTTGATAAAATCAATGATGCCATTAAAAACCCAAATTTTAAGGATGTGTTAGGATTTCAAAAATAATAATAATAATAATAATAATAATAATAATAATAATAATAATAAAATCAATCTATTATTTCTGCTCAGATATACAATCTTATTGTTGATTATATTCCACCTTTTTATGTATCAATTAAAATTGCTAAAAAAATTATATTTTAGATATTGGTTCTTCAAAGAATATAATACCAAATTTTATTGTTGATCAATCAAGCATTTCATACAAAATTGATATTAGGAAACTTACATGTTTTGATTTATGAAAAACTAAGATTTGTGATAAGTTCTATGATCTTGTTATTAAAATTACATAGAATTAAATAATTAGGTGTATGACTAATGTTCAAATTTTAAATATCCCTAATAATTATGCTATGCTTTTAGGATGATATTGATCAAAATAAATTGGTGATTTTATTGGAAAAGATACAACATGGATTTCAGTAAGAAATGAGATAGCCTTTATAAAAAGAGAAGAATGGTTTACCAATCTTATTGATTCTTTACCTCCTATTATTTCTTATGTGGAAACAAGGATCGGTACTTATGAGCTATTAACCTTATATGAACCTAGAAAATAGTAGTAAAATATTTTTTCAAGGGATAGTTTATGGTCTTTTTATTTTGATGGAGCTTGTTCACAAAGTGGTAATGATGTTGGAATATGTCTTATTTCTATTTTGGAAAAAATATTTTGTTATTATTACAAATTGTCTTTTGATAACACTAATAATAAAACCAAAATTGAATCTCTGTGCTAGGTTTAGAAAAGGTGATTGAACTAAATATCAAACAACTAGAAGTCTTTGGAGATTTTGAGTTAGTTGTTAGACAAGCTAGGATAATTTACAAAATAAACCAAACTCATCTTCATCAATACACTTAAAAGGTTTGGAATTTTCTTAGAAATTTTGAAAATTTTAATATCACCCATATATTTAGAGAATTAAATATTTAAGCTGATAAGATTATTGTTTTTTCTTTTAGTCCCACTTTAAGTGAAAGTGAACCTAATATTGATTATTCATTTTTAGAAATTTTGAGACCTAAATTTCTTAAATTAAATGAAATTTTACCTATTTTTAGTTGTGACTAACATATTGATTCTTTTATTAAAGAAAATTATTTTGATTATGATGATTATGTACTAAATTGTGGAGATTATTTACAATTAATTAATAACAAATTGCTTGTTGGTTTGGTGAGTTTGGAATCAATGTTTACTCTAAATGATGACAATGAGTTTTCACAGACTGAAGAACCTTCTAAGATAATAATTAGATAAATTATTCCCATTAACTTTGGAATTGAAAAAGACCCTAAGTTTGTTTATTAGGGAATACAATGTACACCTGATGAGAAGGTAAAATTCATTAAACTTTTTAAAGAATTTATTGGTATTTTTGCCTAGTCTTATAAATATATAAATGGTTATGATACTAACATTATTAGACATGATATTCCTATAAAATATGGTATTAAACATGTCAAGTAGAAAATAAGAATAATAATCCCTTTGCTAAAAGACACCATCAACAAAGAGATTGATGAGATGTTTGATGGTGGTGTCATTTATCCTATAAAATATTCAAATTGGGTAGCTAACTTAGTACTTGTATGCAAAAACAATGGAGATATTATACTATGTGTAGACTTTAGATATTTAAACAAGGCTAGTGTAAAAGATAATTTTCATCTTCTAAGTATTGATCAAATCTTACATCAAGTTGCAGTATCTGAAATGATGCATTTACTTGATGGATTTTTTGGGTATAATCAAATATTTTTGAATCCATATTATAGGCATAACACAAATTTTACTACTCAAAGTTGGACATTTAATTTTAATAGGATGACTTTCAATCTTATCAATGCAAGTGCCACTTTTCATAAAGCTATGCATGTAGATTTTGATGATTTAATTATCATAGTCATTAAAGTTAGACTACCTTACATTTCATTCCAAAAAGATAAAGAAGAATTTAGATCATCTTCATGAGGTTTTCACAAGGTGTATAAAGTATGGTATTTCTCTAAACCCCAAGAAATATATCTTTGGTATTATTGAAGGTAAATTATTCGAACACATAATTTCTAAATATGGTATTTTAATTGAGCCTAAACATATTAAAGTGATTAAAGAACTATCATGACCTAAATACCAATCTATTCTTAGATTTTTGTTTGAAAAACATAATTTATTATGTAAATTTATATCAAATTTTGTTGATAAATCTAATCCATTGAATTTTTTTTTTAATAAAAATTAGTCATATGTGTGAATTCATGTGTAGATTTAACTTTTAATAATATCAAAAAGGTTATTACAAGTGCACATGTACTTGTTAAACCTAATTTTACTAAATATTTTATTTTTATATAAACTCAATTGATAAATCCATAGGTATTATGATCACTCAAAGTGATGAAAATAGTGATGATAAACCTATTGGTTATATGAGCTAGGTTTTGAAAGATGCAAAAATTAGGTATCCTCTCATTGAAAAAATTATTTTATCTATAGTTTCTTCATTGATAAAATTGTTTTATCTATTGATAGGAAATAAGGTTGTTGTAAGATCTAATGTACATGTTTTTTATTACCTTTTGAAGCAACCAATTATTCAATCAACGTTAGTGAAATAGATTTTTATAATTTAAGATTTTGATATTAAATTCAAAACATCTAAAGCCATAAAGGGAAATGATTTGTCAAGATATTTGTTAAAAATACTTCTTCTAGTATAAATATTTTGGTCTTATCTATTGATTATTCTTTCAATTTTAAACCTCATTTTTAGTCCATGAAATTTGTTGATTTCTTTTTTTTTTTTTTTTTAAATTGAACATGAAATGAATGATTGGATTGTTTGTTGATTGAATATGAATGGTATCATGACTTGGTTTGTTACTTTCAAAATCAAGCTTGTCCTAATAATTTAGATAAGAGATAAAGATGATCTTTAAGATTCCAAGCTTTCAAATTTTGTTTGTTAGAAAAAAAAATATATAAGAATAGAGATGGTGTTTTATTAAGATGCTTAACCCATGATCAAACTCAAAAATATCTTAGAGAATGTCATGAAGGAAGTTATGGTGGTTATTATGTGATAAAAAATAATGCTTATAAAATTTTGTGTGCAAGTTTTTATTGGCCTACATTATTTCAAGATGATTATAAGTTGGTTCATGCATGCATTCCTTGTCAATTATTTGTTGGTAGAGATAGATTACCAACCATGCCATTAAATTCTATAATTCTTAAGAAACCATTTACCAAATAGGGATTTGATTTTATTTATGATATTCATCCATCTTCTTCCACTAGTCATCAATATATTATAACTGCTATAACTTATTTTATGAAGTGACCTGAGGCTAAAGCACTTAAGAGTTCTATTATAGTTGAAGTCATTTCATTCTTTAAAAATCAAATTTTCTTTAGATTTCGTGTTCGATATGAAAGTATTTCAGATAATAGTCTTTGATTAATTTTAAATGAATATTTGAAGTTTTTAGGGGGTTATTATATTATTTTAAGTCTTATTCAAAGTATTATCCTCAAGGGAATGGATAGGTTAAAATGACAAATTAAAATTTTATTGCTATTATGAAGAAAATAGTTTGTGAAAATAAAAAGAATTGGCATCTTAATATTTTAAAAGTATTATTGATTGATTTTACTATTGTTAAAGTAGATACAAATTATTATCCATTTATTTTAGCTTATGGATTTGAAGCTACATTACCTATTGAACTTTATATTTCTTCTACTCATATTGATATACAATATTGATTAGGTGATACTAATGTTATTGAATAAAGACAGTGATTTGATAGTCTTAGATGAAACTAAAGCCACTGTATTGTAAAAGTTAGAGAGGGATAAATAAAAATTAAAGAAATTATTTGACAAAAAAGTATTTAGTAAAAGTTTTAAAGTAGGTGATATTGTTCTTTATTGGGACAAAGAACATGAAGATTCAGGTAAACACCATAAATTTGATTCTTTTTGGTTGGGTCCATATAAAATTATGGATGTGCTTGGGAAAACTAATTTTCATTTACAAGATATGGATGGAAATTAGATGCACTAATAGTTAATAGACATCATTTGAATTCATTTCATCAATAGCTCATTTTTCATTTTCTTTCTTATTTTTTTCTTTTGATTTGTTTTCTTTTCATTTTTGGTTATTTTCCTTTCTATTATTTTTTGGTTTTTTGTTCCTTTTAACTAGATCAATATTTGGTTACACTAGCTGAGGCATTAATTATGCTAAGGAAAGAGTATAATGGAATCTTCTTATCACTGTAAGTATTTCAATTATGATTTTTATACATGACATGATTATTTCATATTTTTATTTTATGAATAAGCGTGAACTAGTTATAAATGAATTGTAATCATTATTTATTTTCATAATTTGTACTTATAATCACTTAAAAGTGGTATTTGAGTGATAAGAGTGCTACTTGAGACTACATATTACTAACTTATCCTTAGACCTATCATAAAGCCTATTATCACACTTATCAACCCTTTGTACAAACCACAAGCATCCATAGTCATCCATAAAGTAGTCTCAGACCCCTATTTCCTAATCTTGGCCCTTTGTGCCTAGTGTCATTCCACTTAGACACTAGAACCATAATAAGGACACTAGCACCATATGGCACTAGTGTCCAAAAAAAGTGCTAATATATTTTTCTTATTTTTTTAACAAATGGATATTTTTTCAAATCTAGAACCCCCTAAGATCATCTTAGACTTCTTTTATTACCCGCACAAGCATTAGAATAGTATAAATACATGAATTTTATCCCCCTAACCACTAAATGTAAATTAAATGCAAAATACATATTCAAACTCAGAAAAAGTTATGGACAATTAAGGTTATCAATCCCTATTCTATTATACTTCTGTATACTACCATCTATAGCAGTCTTAAGCTCAGATTACCCAAATTTATATTCAAGCACTTTCAAAACACTCAAGTCAACTATAATAATAGACTCAATTGAACTTGCACCAACACTTAGGAGGGGAGAACTACATTATACTTGATCCCTCTTCAAGGTATTGATATGTAGGCAACTCTCATCATAGTAGGGTGTTGAGAATGTCCAGCCTACCCCACTAACAAAAACACTTTTTAGATCATGTCAATTGGATGCCCTAACTACATGAAGGATTAGGGTTTACTTACTAAATAATCCATTACAATAAAAATACATGGTTTTAAGACTCATGCATGCAGGTATAAACCTTAGATATCTAGACACATGTGCATCCAAAAACTTAAGATAGCCCTATATAGAGGACACTACTGCCAATATCATGACACTACTACCACATTTTTAATAATGTCACTATTGTCTAATTATGGAACTATTATCTAGGATGGCTTATGACACCAAGATCTATTTTTTAACACTCGAACCAATTTCCACCTCAGTTTCTAGCACCCAAATCATCCATCTCAATTGTTTTCCAGCTAAGTTCTTACTTGCATTATTTATTACTATTTTTAAAAAATTCAAAGCTAGTTAATTTTGTAACAAATCATTAGTTGTATTTATTTCATATTATTTTATTTATTTAGCCTACTCAACTCTTTAACAAATATAGTATTTACACGTGTTAAGTCTTAAAATGTTAAAACATTTGGTGACCCTGACTTATTTAAAATATTACACAAACCTTAACCTTAGATAACCTTAGGATTTACATTTCTAGCATTGATATTTTAAATCTATGCATTTTCTAATTTTACTTGATATAATCATGATAATAATGATATAAGAATTTTATCAATTTTTGTTGGAAATTTTAGTACTTTCATTTACATGCATGTTCCCTTTAATTCAAAAATGAACTCAAAAAAGACATAAACACATGTATAGATGATTTATATCAATTAAAATTCATGTCATGTTTCATTATAGCTTTTGAGGTGTGTTCACATTATTAATTTATAATAATGTAATTATTGTTAGATAAATAATAATACGTTAATATTTATTTGTGTGGTATATTATTGTTATGAATAATAACAATAATATATGAGGTTAACTTTATTAGTGTTTGGTAGTTACTTGACTATATTATAATAATAATAATAATATATTCGTATATAGTCATATGGTTAGTCAGGTGATTTTTTAGTTGAAATATTATAGGGATCTCAGCATCCTAAATATAGGAAACTCATTTTCTATATGTTTGTAATCATCCAAATGATTTTACATACAGACAGTGTGAGAATATTATTGTGTTTGAAATATATAGTATGGTGTTAATCTTTCTATGTGTAGCTCTGATCTTCCACAATATCTAGTATCAAAGTGGTGTTTCTTCTAGGGATAGGCTTGTGATAATGAGTTCATGAGGATTGGTAGGGGAATTCATTTATCCTTTGCCCTTGAGAATGAAGAGTATTTAAATTAGGTGAATCCCAAAGAGAGTAATGTTTTGTGTAAATCATAGAATAATAATAGCATAGCCCCACCTAAGTGAAGCCATGCATATGCAATAAGAGAAGCATCATATTATGCACATTCTATCCAAAGAATAAATCCATTATTATGAAAATATCCTAGTTCTAATTTAAATTGGCATCAATGTTTGGGTTAATCATCTAGCTAGTCATGCCATTCAATGACCTATTGAAATGGTTTTGAATACAGTCCCTTTATGATTGAGCTCCTTGATTTGGCTCATCGTAGTAATAATTCTATCTTACTATGAATATTTTGGTTTGAATTAGGACTATTGACTCCACACTGTTCCATTCCAATTTTGCATTAATCAACCTAGACATTAATATAAAAGCCTATGGTTTCATGAATCATAAAGGCTAGTAAATTCATTATGCAAATTCTACTGTGAGTAGGTCTATCAAGTTTCAAACCATCTCTAGTTAGGCAACATCGATGGTATTCACATTTGGTGTAGTGATTGTAAATCTTGTGGAAGATATTTATAGCAGTTTAAAAACTAGTGTTGGTGTTTCCTCAATATTCAATAGCTCAGCCTATAGACTCTTCTCTACATGATAGGCAAATGATCTCCAACTAAAAAGGCATACAATAATTTTCCATTTCCACATTATAATGTCTCCACCTCACCTTCTAAAGTTGTATTATTTTTTATGAAACCTATCCACATGCCATTCAAATCCATACATAACGCATAGAAGAAAGGAGAAGATATTTTTCTTTGAATAGTTATCAATGTGTAGTGGAATCCATTCAATCACAACATCAAATCTCACCAAACCATCAAGCATTTCCACCACGTATCCCACCATCTATGTGATTCAATATTTATTCTACCTTACATGGCATCATCAAAAGAAGCTTCTAGTTATCAATAATTCTTTACTTTATTTGGTATTTAACTCTCATTGGTTATTATGTGGAGTTTATTAAGTAAAGACAAGTGAGACATTATAAATACACATAGTTTAGGTGTTTATTTGTCTTTTATGAAAGGATTATTCAAAATAATTGAGTTTTATAAGCTCTATCTTTAATTTAAATTCTATTATATATTTGTATTTCTAGGCATCTCATGATTAGAGTCATAAAGTTCATTTTTCAAGTTAGAGGGTCTTCCAAATAAAAATTGTCATATCATCATAAGTTTAGTCATAACCATTAAAATGGTTTATGTCATAAAAATTTCAAAAATGTCAAAAGAGTCATTTTTAAAATGTGTCATCAAAAGAGTCAAAAGATTAATATTTGGTGTCTAAGTCAAAATTGTAAATAATATTATTTTAAGGATGCATTTTTGCTTGTATGTGACGTTCGAGTTATGGGGGGTGGGGGGTTTCCTCAAAATCTCCATACATGAGCTTCATCAACATATCAACTAAGTAAAAGATATTAGAGGGTAGAGGAAATGAAGGCTATAGGTTTTATAGCCTCTCATTAGCCACTAGCAATGAGGCCACTTCTACTATAGTGGTGAATTTTATTTTCAGGTGTGTGTTTGATTTCAGTTTTTGTGTGAATAAGAATAGATTATGTATGCCTATTCACACTTGTAATAAGTGAACTAAAAACTACTATGTAATTTCTCTAAAAATGTGATAGTGAAGAGAGATAATAATTGTACTACACATGATGATGTGGTTTATGGTATGCCACTTGTAAAACCATTTTGGTTGATTGTTAGCCATTTACAAAACTATCTATAAGTTTTGTGATTGTTTTATGAAAATCATCAAATCATGAGTATAGGGGTAGATATGGGAGAAATATGTTCCCCATGTTCACACTAATAGGTTATAGTCTAGGGATTGATAATGTTCACAAGGGGGTGAATGTTGAGGTGTGTTCACATTATCAATTTGTAATAACATAATTATTGGTAGATAAACAATAATACATTAATAGTTGTTTAAGTGGTATATTATTTTTATGAATAATAACAATAATAAACGAGGTTAATTTTATTAGTGTTTGATAGTTACTCAAATATATTATAATAATAATATATTCATATATAGTCATTTGGTTAGTTAGTTGATTATTTAGTTGAGATATTATAGGGATATCACCATTCTGAATATAAGAAACTCATTTATTATATATTTTTATTCATCTAAATGATTTTACATACAGATATTATGTTTGACATATATATTCTAGTGTTTGTCTTTATCTATGTAGCTATGATCTTCCCAAAGAATATATCTATCATGTCATTGTTTGCTTATGTGGAATTTAATTAATAAATAAATCCTTACATACATAGAGGACCTATTACAGAAGCTAACAAGTAAGTTTCAAGTTTCAATGTCATATCTTATGCACAAGAAAGAGTATCCTTCTCCTCCTCATTTACATGAAGGTCATAACTACTTTCCCTATAACCATGTCTATGCTATCATTCCTCCATGAGATGAAGTATCCTATACCATTGTCACTAATCCCCGTACTTAGCCTATTTACACCTCTTCCCTATAGGGTGTGTGCCTACATGTTCAATTAGAAGTAACTAGGGTTTACACTTGTGAGACTCTAAGGGATCAAAATATCAATATGAGTAAGCTAATATTATATTTACATAATTAAAGTCATTTATTAAGTGAAAAGATAACATTATTGGCAAATCACACTACATGTAAATGGTCCTTAAAATATTCTAGTGTAAACCATATATATGCATCTACACCTAGAAAAGTTCAACAACCCCCCTAAAAATATGGAGCATTCATAGGGGTTTGTTACAAATAATAGGCTCTTATAGTGCATTCATAGTACATTTTTAGCACACATGCTCAAATTACAAAAAGTCAAACTTAGGTAAACATAGTGGGAAAATAGTGATATAGAGAGCAGTATAGTTTCTTAGAAATTAGACCAAAAAGACACTAGCACCTAAATTAGAACATTAGTGCCACATGGTGCTACTATCCAAGATATAATGTTACTGTCTAATAGCCTTAGTTTTAAAAAAACCTAGATTGGATAGAAAAGTATAGTAGGTATAGTACAATTTTGTGCATATTTAGTTACAAATTTATTAATTTTATCAGTTTTGCCCATATTCATACTATTTCAACTCATATTCATACCAATTTGCTCAGATTGGTGGAATCATGTATGACATGACCATTCCCATATTTAGTTTAAATACCTAGATACATTTTATTATAATTCAGTCTAAAATTCATATGCTTAGATATCATATATGGGGGCATGTGTAATGCACATTATTTTTGTATGCTCACTTACACACCAATTAATCAAATGAAATGATAAATTCCATGTCATTATATACATTGTATAAATTTGACATCATATTCTGGGTTGCACACTAGTTTCATACCTTACTCCATCTATCATGGTTGCCATTCTTGAATGGTCAAGAGCTTGCATGCCTAATTAGACATACCTAATTAGATATTTATAGTTACATTGCATAGTTTCAATTTTAGATGCATCTACTACACATGGGTGGGAAATGATGGAATCATATCCTACTTGAGTTATTTATCCATCTACATGAGAGGGTTAGACACACCATCATTATAATCCAAGCTATTCATAGGTCATGATCCACCAAACAGAGGTGGGCAATGAAGGAGTTAAAATTGGATTGATTTGTTGAGCCACCCACACATGAGGATTGAGTAAGCCATCAGATCAGTCCAAGATATTCACTGATTGATCACTATATACATACACACACACAAGTTTTCACCAAGTTTATGTATTGGTTCATGTACCCAGTGAGGTGTAATCATTTATATCCTCTCTTTTATCTCGTTACCTAGTTTCAATTGATTTTACTTCTTTACTTAGTTTAGTCTTTTTATTTTGATATCTCTAAAGTAAGGATTGATTTATACACATTTCACTTGTAAGATAAATATTGGAGCATGTTTCACATACTCAAACCTAGCTCCATGGGATTCACCTCTTAGGTAAGTCTGGGTATGCTTATTTTTCCTTTATCCTAGTCATTTCACTTTGCTACATTTCTAGAATAAAGCAGGGGAATGTAATCACCTAAAAATTACATTTGAGTGCTAAGAGTTATACATGAGACTAAATATCCTTAGCTTAGCCCTAGATCTATTCTAGATCCTACTATCACACTTATTCAGCCTTCATATGGGCCACAAACATCCCTAGACATCCCTAAGGTAGTCATAGACCTCATTTCTTGATATTGGCCCTTCATGTATAGTGTTCTACCACTTGAACACTAGCACCATAATAAGGAAAATAGTGCGACATGGCATTATTTTCCCAAAAATGGTGTTAATCTCCACAAATAGATATCTTTTCAAATCTAGAACCTCCTAAGGTTGACCTAGACTTATTTTATCACCCACATAAACATCAAAATAATATAAATAAATGAATTTTAACCTTCTAACCACTAGATAAAAATAAAATGTAAAATACACATTCAAACTTAGAATACGTTGTCCATAATTAAGGTTATTAATCCATAGTATGCCCTTCTTCTGCATAATACCATATAAAGTAGTCTTAAGCTTATATTACCAATATTTCTAATCTCAAGAACATTAATATCACTCAAGTCAACTATCATACTATATTCACTTTCACTTGCACTATCACTTAGGTGGGGAGAACTACATTGGGCTTGATCCCTCTTTTGAATATTGGTATGTAGGCAACTCTTATCACAGTGAGGTGTTGAGAATGTCCAACCTACCCCACTAACAAACCCACTTTTTATCTCATGTCAACCAAATTCCCTAACTACATGGAGGATTAGTGTTTACTCACTAAATCAATCATAATAAGCAAAATATAGGGTTTTAGGACTCATACACATAAGAAAAGAGCTTAGAGATCTAGACACAAGTGCACCGAGAAGCTTGAGATAGTCCTACATAAAGGACACTGCCACCAATATCAAGACACTACCACCATATTTCTAATAATGGTAGTGTTTTCTAATTATGATTCTACTATCTAGGAGGGGTTATGACACTATAATCTATTTTATGACCCTTGAACTAGCTTTTATCTTAGTTTTTAGC
Source organism: Torreya grandis (assembly GCA_037957365.1). NCBI lineage: Eukaryota > Viridiplantae > Streptophyta > Pinopsida > Cupressales > Taxaceae > Torreya > Torreya grandis. The sequence continues at coordinate 948,234 of JARHVA010001466.1, forward strand.
ACCCAGATCATTCATCTTAGTTATTTTATAACTAAGTTATTACTTTTAATATTTATTACTATTTTTAAAAAATTTAATGATAGTCAATTCTAAAACAAATCAAAGGTTATATTTATTGCATATTATTTCCTTGATTTAACATACTCAGCTCTTTAACAAACATAGCATTTGTTAACCCAATTTGACTTTTAGGTCAAATTGGGACCCCTATAGGTAAAAAATTGACTTTAGGTGTTTTATGGGGCTAATACATATGTCACAAGGTCTTTTATAGGTTAATTAATGTCATTTAATGTTATAATAGCCTTGGTCCTTAGTCATTTTAGACCTTTTAGTCATTTTGAGTCATTTTGAGGTCAAAAAAAGGGCATTTAATGACTTATATAGATTTATTTGGAAATGTGAAGGTTATAAAAGGTTGTCACATGAAATGTGTAATATTATGTCTTAGGTAAATATTTATAACTAAAAATGGTAGGTGATTTAGAAGAAACAATAGTTTTCTTGGAAAAAGGTGAGTTTGGCACTTGTATGGCCGATAGGGAAGTGTGCCACATGGGATAAGATCATATAATGTCATTTTAGCTTCTTAAAGATTATTTCCACATTTTAAGTTCTCTATAAGTTCCATTTTTGACCCAAAACCATTTTGTTCCTTTTTCACCCTTCTTGACAAGCAAAAGTAGTCTTCAGGTTTGTATTTGGTACAACCAGCAAAGGAGGTTTCAAATAAAAAAACTTGGGGAGGTGAAATTAAACTCATATACCTTAATTTTTATATAAATATTTTTTTTAATGGTGTCCTATGCTTTATGAACCATCCTCATAATGTTGACTATACTTTTTTGCTTCTTGTTTCATGCACCCTATAGGTTTTACTCCATTTTTGGTAAGTCTATATGAACCAGTTGGTGATGTTGACTCTCAAGGATTTGAGATATATTATAATATTATTACCATTCTTATTTTGATGTTTTAAAGTGTTTGGATAGGTCAAGTACATCAAGGTTATAAGAGAAGCATCAATCTATGTGGTTGGTAGGTTTCTACTATTTGTAGTACCTTCATGATTTGGTAATCATTTTATAAGGTGGATTTTGGTTCATAATAACATTTTTAAAGTCCTCTAAATCCCATTTCATTTAAAACTTATCTTTCAAATCAAAATTTCATGAATTATAGTCATATACCACACATACAGTTTGCCTGCTATAGCTAAATGTGCACCTACAGGTGCTCTCATGGATAGTTCAACATTGAAAATGAAGTGTGAAGACTTATTTTAGTCTTGGAATCACCTTGACTTTTCATTTTAGTATCATAATAGGGTATCATTTGGAATTTAAGTTATCTTCCTTAAATACATGGTTCCAACTCACTGCCTAAATATATGAGAATACACCTATAGGCATCCTTATAGGATCAAGTAGGTTGGAAAGCAAGTTTTGGAGCTGAAAAATATCCTTTACAATGTAGAGAGTCTAGATTCATCCTTAAGAAAAGTTTAAAACTTAGTTAAGGGTCAAAATAATGTTCATTGTCCATAATTGCACTTTGTTGCCTGCACACTAGAATATGCACCTATAGGTGATCTAACAAAGAGAAAAAGAACCATTTTGAAGTGTTAAAATTGATGATGAAACTCTATTTGAGGTCCTAGTGTAAATTAAGGCTCATTATAGACCTTTTTGAGGGTTTGGATAAGAAATATAAGTATGTATCATCCTCAAACACAAATTGACTGTGTTTAGGACTATTTTATCTAAAACTACAAAATAGATATCCTTAGTGTTTTGTTGGCATCTCATTGCAGGGTTGCTAAGACATTTTATGCATTTTGATAACCATATATTATTTCCTATAGTATGTAAAAGATCCATACAAACTTTAAATGGTATAATATTAGTGGAAGGTGATGTTTTGAGGACTCAAAGTTGCCTAAAAACACACTAAAAACTTGGTTTCATGTCTATCAATTTTGATCTAAAAGAAGAACTTTATACCTAAAGCTACTAAGTTAAAGAATATTCACATAATGAATGATCATTATAATATGAATATAAAATTTTACATAAATTATTGCCTATATAGGATTGAGGATGAAGGTGGTAAGCCCCACACACACCTACAAGCCTCTTTGCATCACAAATATGCACCTGCAACCACTATGGATGACTATGAAAGACAGTGAGCTAAGAAAGGGTGATTCAAAGGATGGTTTAGGCTTAACAAGGTGAGTGAAAATTTAAAATAAATATAAAATTACATTCATGACCTAGGTGATCACTTGAGAGGATGATATATAGTTTTTAAACCCTATAAACACATACGGGTGTCCTTTCTCTTGGAAACATTCACATACAATTGAATGTAAATGTAAATAGTCCATGACCTAAGTTTAGGCCTAAAGTCTTAATAGGATAATAATTTTAAGAACCCATAGATTAATTATTATCACCTTATAGAGTCTACATGACTTACATGACACAAGGTTTATGGATGTAAGGTACATACAAGCCCTATATAGTCAACTATAGTTGATTGTGAGGGGCAGAGAGCAATACTTGAGTTCTTGAGGTGGATAAGAAATGAACAAGAATAAAATGGAACTAAAAAATAAAATATCACTATATTTTAATTACAAGAGGTAGTTAACACTATCTTTAAATTCAAACCATGCAATTATACCTATAGGTACACTCCAAAAGGTAGAACATAGTTAGTCATGATAAAACCAAGTATTGAGGATTCAAGGATGGGAAGGATATGTAGAAAGTTTCAAATGGTAAATAGACCTATAAAACTCTCATATTGATCATAATATTCTCTATAATATTGTTTACATGGATTATAATCATATAAAGGGTTCTTATAACACAAAACATAGTCTATTGAAAGAGACTCTACACACAGTACTCAAATACACAACCTGTTTAAGTTTTGAAAGAAGTTTTAAGGTAAAATTTATATACCAAGGGCTGTTTTTTTGTGTATATCATCCTTTTCACCTATATAATCTAATAAAATGGTCATATGTTTTTATAAAATAGGGGAAGTACCCTTTATTTTGTCTCAGATAGAGGGTACTACCCCCCATTGTAAATTGATAGGCTTTAGTGAACAAGATGAAAATGGTGGGTCAAGGGACTGATTGAGAATTTAAAAAGGGTTTATGAGGTTTAAAAACATACAATTTAACATGAAATATATCTCACAAATGTAATAATCCTTACAAGAAGGTCTAACCCCCTAGGAATTACAATCAAGCACACTAGGCATGGTTATGCATATAGTCCAAATGAAGGGTCAAAACCATTTTTAGCATGATATGAGCTTCCCAAATTGTTTAATAATGTTTTTTGAACAATTATATATGTTTTAAATATTTTTTAATGAAAATAATCCAATTGGATGGCCTAGAATACAAGGGTCTCAGTTAGGCTCATTAAACTAGGATTAGGCATGGTATCTAAATGAAGAGTCAGTCATACTCCTAGAATTATATATGAGTTATAACCTATTGTAACATGTTAATAAGATAATTATATATGTGTTTAATCTCTTAAATTTTATAGAAATAATAATAACTCCATTTTTGAGATCAAAACTCTCTCATGCTTGTAAGAAATGAAAGGAAGAGCTCGAATGGGTAACTTCAAATGCTCATACCTCCCTTGCTATTTTGCATGGAGACTTAAGGAATTTGGAGATGTTTATATGATCCTTTAAAAACCATATTATTTAATTTTTTTTTAAATTAAACTTGAAATCTTCATGAATTAACCTTAAGAGGTCAAACTACTCAAAAACCTTGATAAACCCTTACAAGGACTAGTTTGAAGAAATGGAGTTATAAAGCTACTCTAATGGACCATTTTAAATAGTATGATGATTATACCTTGTAAATAACTCCCTCAATATAGTCCCCATGATTTTGGTTTTATGGATTGGGTGCAAAATAGGGTATTTTTAACCATTTTGTGTGTTTTACAAGTTCTAGGAGTCTAAGGATGAAATCAAGTTTGGGAGGAAAATATAGAATTTTTATAACTCCCTATTTAAATTTAATTCTTTTAAAATAATCCTAATTATGTAAACAACTAGGTTCATCTCAACTAGTTGAAACTGGCATATTAGACAAGCTAGTGAGAAGGGTGGAAAACTTTAAGTAGAATGATTTTAAAGTTTGCCTAATGTTTACAAGAATATGGAGGGTCTTTAAACTTGTCATCCACTCCCTCCCACATATTTTCATGGAAAAATAAATCCAAATTTGATGCCAAGTGTGCAAGGTACATGAAAGAAGAGTTTTTTAGAGTGTAGATGATGATGGCTCATTCCTAGATGATTCCAAGGAAAAAGCCTAAAACCAATGAATAGAAAGGAATTATTGAAACCCTTAACCTTAATTATAATGATAATAAATTTCCTTAATTATTTTTTGGATTTTCAAATAGGGCTAATCATGATGGCAATTTTTTTGAGCCAATTAAGGGAATTTCATGCCACTTTGTAAGATTTTAATCACTTAGATGGAAACTTAGGCTTCCTGACCTTGCATGGTTCATATCATATCCTCTTCTCATTCAAAATTAATTTATTTTCTCATATTTAAAAGTGTCCTTGTGACCATTTTACTTATCTCTTCTTCTCTCTCTCTTAAGTTCTATAAGAATTAGCCATTTTGACCATTATAACTTATGCTCCACTTGAGTATGGAGAAGCCCTTCTCATTTGCATACCATTTGATCAATAATACTACTGATTTTTACCTCTTCATGATTTTTCATAGTGTTTTCTACTTTAATTTTGAATCTTTCTTAGTGAAGACTATGGATTCCTTAGTATGTTGTCTCATTCGTTCATCCTATTTGTAGTTGGAAAGCTTCTTCTTGCAGGGCATGTGAAGTGCTCTAAGAAATGTCAAGAATTGATTGAGTTAGTCTATTCACTATTTCCTTTAAATTCCTCTTGTCTTTTCCTCATATATTTTCACATTCATCCATAACCTCATAATGTAACATTGATGTGAGAAGATACAAATTGAAGGAGTGTATGTTTGGTTAGTCTTTTGTTCTCATGTGTAACATGTTTTTGATTAGAATTCATAATATTATTTGGTGTATCACCTCCCTTAGAATAGTTTGCTTTCAGTTATCTCTCTCCCTTTTCCCCCAAAATTTTAGGTGTGCTTGTGATCCAAAGTGGTATATCAAGGGAGCTAGCCCTATCTAGAGATTCACCTCATTCTTAGGCTACTCATAAGCATAGAGGTGTTTCCATTATGCCACTTAGATGAGGAGATCTTAGGCATCTCTTAAAAGGGTTCAAATCCAAATAATAATATCATTTACACTTGTTAAGTCCTAAAAGGTTAAAATAGTACTTGAGGATTTTTTCACTTGATTATATATCCACCCTAAATTGCCTTATATAATCTATCCCATACTTGATGTCACACTAGCTAAATACTTCATTCCTTAATAATTTATCATTTTTAAATTATTTTACATATATTTTCTTAAGAAATTATTTAACTTATATTGCACTCCTAGGTGATTTATCTTTCAACTAAGCAATTTATTATTGCTACCCAATTCCATTATTGAAACTAGCTAGCAAGGTCTCCAATGTTATACCTATTTTCGGTACCCCTCTCTTTTTCTAAAAATTTGAATATACTTATACATTTTGTAATGCTAATGGTTTAATTTCATAAATTCTAAAACTTATTACGGGTGTCTACATGATTTTCTTTCATTTTGAATATGTATTTTTATGTTAAAAATCATTCATGACTATTGTATTTGATGAAATTTTTACTTGAATGTTAACAAGTTGTTTCAAAAACATAAGTGGTGATTAATGAAAACATATGTAGTATTTATATGATTAAGATGTGCATAATGGTATTTGTTTGAAGTTTGACTTGGTCCATTGAGCAGTGACACTTGCTAGTTTCACTTTGTCTATTTCAATTATAAAAGATGTAGGTTTATCGATTAATGTTGATATATATGAAGAGATTTACATTTGTTTGTCTATTTTACATGATCAGATTAATTAGTGGAAGCTTGATAAGATGCATATTCAATTTCTCTTGTGCAAGGGTACATTTAGATTCATTGGATTAATTTTTCAAAATTCACAAAGGTTACTAATCAAGATTGAGAGTAATATATTATCTTAATATCATTTCCATTTCATATATGGAATAGATGACTATTGTGGCCAAGGTGATAAGGTTATATGTTTGATTTAAATATATTTCATATAACCAAAGTTTATTGATATGCCTAAATTTTTATGTGAGTACCTAAACATAAGTATAAAATCTAAATTATTGAGTTGCTAAATGATATAGTTATCATGACATAATTGGCTAAGGTAGTTAATCGGAGGGTTTATGGTATATGATAATACATATAAACTATGAATTAATCATGGTTTGAAGTTAGGGATTAAATATATTTAGAGAATTATAATATTACAACCAAATAAATTTTGAATAAGGTGATGTTAATTAATTATTGTGGCTTTTATGTGAAAATTTGTTAGGCATTTGTTAAAAGCCAAGAGATTTTGTTACTTTAATTTTTAGGTACTTGCATTGGTTTTGATGTGTTGGTAGAATATATAAAGTATATTTTTAGTGATTAATAATTTGGTGACAATGAGTTTATTTTGATAAAGACACTAAACTAGGTTGTGAAAAAATTGATAACCAATGAAAATTGGGCACTTAGTTGTAAGTGGTTAATGTGAAGTTTTGCATATGCAAAGGGTAGTTATTTTGCATTTGTTAATGATTTAAAAACTTATATATGGAATTGAATCTATGTAAACATAATGAGGAAAAATATTGAGTTTAAAAGGCTCTGATCATCTAGTTTTAGTTTTAGGTGAGGTATATTGATCATCTTTACAGTAGTTATTATCATGGAAATTACAATTTCTTTGGATGCTCAAATGGAAATATTGACATATCCTTTTTTGTATTCATTTGCATGGCATTATGAAATTAAATAATGAAGTTCATATGTATCTAATGCTATCTTCAAAATAACTATAACTTCATTTGAGATAAGTTTTTGAACTTTTATTTTATGAAAGCTTATGCATTGCCAAGTATTTTGTGTTTAGTTGAAACTTAAAGTTTTCAAGAATATTAGTTTTGGATTGCTAGTTTTTATTTCTATAGTTGGTGGTAATTTTTGAAAGTTCATAAATCCTTTGGTTCATGATGGAATTTTGCATGTGCATGTATTTAACAATTGTCTTCAAAATGTTTTTTTAGGTGTTTAGATTTTGAATAAAATATTAAAGATATATTGTTTGCTTATTAAAACCCATTATGAGATGAACAAATGTAGTTTTGGTATGGAAATATTAAGCCAATATAATGAAATAATGGTTGTATTTGTTTTCATTATTTTGAATATAAATATTTGATTTTCATTATAGTAGGTTTTTCATTACTCTTGCATGCATATTGTAGAGGCCATTTGAGCATAAGTTGATTGATGTCTTAAAATTGTTTTTGGTGAACAAATTTTGTTTATTTTTTGAAGATAAGGTTGAAATTTTATTTATTATGGTTCAAACAAATCTATTAATGACCATGTTGAATTTTTTTATCTACATAAAATCATTTTGTCTTTTGAAGGTTCTGATGAAGTTTTAGATATATGCAAATTGGGTTAATTTGAGAAGGAATGAATGTTTTTATTATGACTAGTTTTTATTTTCATTCGGGTAGTCATAATTTGCTTCATGCTGAATTCATTTTTGACATCATTTTATTTGCTACCAGATGGTATTTAAGTTTGACAGTGTATAGTGGATATAGGATGAATGATTTCAATAAAATAATTAATGAACTATACCTGTAGAACTTTTTGTTTTGAATAAAATTGAGAGTTGAATTTTATATAATAGTATTCGGTCATGCATAAATAGTTATTGTTTAGGAAATTTTCAAGAGAATGTTTAGTAATTATGTGTATATTTTTTATCAAGGTTTTTTGATATTATGGTTGTTATAAGATTACAATTAATGGTTTGAATTTGATGTCAAAGTGAAATTATTGAACAATTTTGAAGATTTTTAATAACACAAGATAATGTTTATCAGTTATGCATACACAATCTATTTGGCAAAAAGCATTTTAAGAAGACTATTTTATATTTTTTGTTCCTTTTTCAAAAGTAGAGTTGGTTTGAAAAATAATTAGTTTGGTTATTATCAGTAGTAGTATTAATATCTGGCACAATTTTTTTCTAGTTGTGATTTTTTTATTAGAGAAGTAAAACATGAAAAATGGTATTGAGTTTTAAATTTAATTTTCATGTCTATGTTTCTAAATAATTGTAAATAGATAATTTGACATAATGAACATAGTCAAATATCTTAGTTGGCTCATAAAGTTAAATTTTTAGTCACTATTTGTGATTTTGAGATTTGTTAATGACATGGATGTTATAAGCATTGTAGTCAATTTTATGATTATTTTTTGAAACAAAAAAATTATTTGACAAAATATATGAATTTAATTAAGAACAAGTTTATATGGATTTGCATTCATATATTTCATTCATTAATTTTAAATATAAGGTTAAGTGATTTTATTAGTATCAGGGTTGTAATGAATTCTTGAGGAATTCAAAATTTCAAACTCCTCTTTTAAAAGTTTGATAAAATAGTTTACAAGAGATTCATTTCATATGTTTGTTGAATCTGAGTGTTGACAGTTTGTTACAATTTTTTTTTTTAATGAAGTCATTGTACATTTAAATAAATCAAGATTTAAAGTAAAAATAGAGTTTTTATTTTAATTTTTTTACATTTCAATATAAAATGATTGGTTTGACTCCTCCTCATTCACATCATTCAAATGGGAGTAATTTGGGGCATAATAATGATCAACATAGAAAAGATACTCTTCCACATAGGCATGCTAAGAGGGGTCATTTTTATTTTGGATATAGAGGTGATAGAACTTTTTATATACCTTTTCACCATGGTACTCATATGTCTCTTCACTTTGATGTATTTGACCTTGTTTTTAAGAATGTATTAAATTCTTTTCAATATAATCCTATCTTTGACCATGGAAATAGAGGATGGAGAGGTCTTCCTTGGAGATCTCATCCTCACAGATGAGGAGCTCTAAGTAATAATTGTTATCATATGCATATATTCCTATAGTTTGAGCCTTGTAACTCAACTAAGCATAGAGCACCTACTCCTAAAAATTAACTTTAGTTGACTACAAAGTTGCATCTGCATTCTCTAGTGTGATTGAATACGAAAGCCCTATCACTTGAACCTATGAGTAGAATTTTAGGGTGTTTTAAATTAAGTCTTGATACTTTTCCACCTTACTCACATGATCAAGATAGGGTTATTTCTTCAAGAGGTAAAAGGCATACAATCAATCTTTCAACTTCACATTCACTTATGATCACAAGGATGGCTAAAAAGGTAAAGTTGGATGTTGATGAGGAAGATACTAAGTTAGATATAAAATTAGTTTATTATTGAGATAATGTCAATTTTCTATTTTTCTTGTCTCTTATTATTCTCATACCAAGTATTTGCTTTGCATCACATAAATCATTCATTACAAATGAATTTTCTAATTTTCTTTTGAGATCATTTATATCTTTCATGTTAAACCCTAACACAAGCTTATCATCTACATACAATAACAAGATAATATAGTTGCCATTATCTAATATCTTAAAATAGACACAGTGGTTAGAATGATATCTACTATAATCTTGTTCTATCATAAACAAGTCAAATCTCAAATACCATTGCCTTGGAGCTTGCTTTAGTCCATACAAACTCTTTTTCAACTTGCACACCATTTTCTCCTTACCTTTTACTTTGTATCCTTTTGGTTGTTCCATATAAATTTCCTCCTCTAAATCACCATGAAGGCAAGTAGTCTTCACATCTAATTTTTCAAGTTCTAAATCTTATATTACTACCAAACTTAAAATAATTCTTATGGAAGTCATTTTTACAACTGGAGAAAATATTTTGTTAAAATCAATACCTTTCTTTTATAAAAACCCCTTTACAACAATTCTAGCCTTGTACCTCTTTTGGCCTCCATCTTATTCCTTCAACCTATAAACCCATTTATTATAAAATGCTCTTTTACCTACATGCAACTGAACCAAATCCTAAGTTTGGTTATCTACCAAGGAGTCCATCTCCTCTTTCATGCCTTGTTCCTACTTCTTTATTGTTTCTACCTACATTGCTTCTTCATAGCTTTCTATTTCACAACCATCAGAGAATAATAAATAATAAAGGGAAGGAGAGTATCGTTTAGGGAGTCTACTTACTCTGGTAGATCCTTTAACTACACTTTCAAGAGTTTAAGGTACATGTTATTATTACACCTTCTAAATTTTGGCACTTTTGAAATTTCATTTCCTATGATTTCATTAAGTACTACATATTCTATATTTGGCTTTTCTTATTTCTTTCCCTATAACTGATCTTTGTACATGACCTTATTAAATATCACATCTCTACTCCTAATTATTTTATGATTTTCAAAATCCCATAAACAGTGACCAAAATCATCAACTCCATATCCAATAAAAGTATATTTCTTAGATTTTTTTTTAAACTTGGTTCTATTTTATTTATAAATATGGGCAAATGCTTCACAACCAAAAGTCTTTAAAAAATGAATAAACTACCTTTTTACCTATCCATGTTTCTTCTAAAATAACACCATCTAAAGGACTTGAAGGCCCTCTATTTATTAAGTAAACAATAGTATCTACAACATCTACCTAAAATTGTAAGGGCAATCTTGCATGTAATCTCATGCTCCTTGCATGCTTCATGATTGTCCTGTTCATCCTTTCTAACACACCATTTTCTTGTGGTGTTCTTATAATTATCTTCTCTCTATGAATTCCATGGGATGAACAATAATTATCAAATTCCTTGCTGCAATGTTGACCTTCATTATCTGATCTAACACACTTCAACTTATTTATTGTCTCATTCTCAACTAAAGCTTTCCATTTTTTAAAAGTATCAAAAACATCATATTTTTTGTATGCAATAAACCCAATTTTTTCTAGTTGTATCATCAATAAAAGTAACATAATAAAAAGATCCACTAAGGGATGATACCTGAGTTGGTCTCCATACATATGTATGTACAAGCTCTAACTTTTCATCCTTCTTTGTCTTCCCAACTCTAAGAAATTTGACTCTCTTATATTTTCCATACACATAGGCTCACAAAAATCCAAATCCACCTTCTGCAAATCTAGAAACAAATTCTTTGAGTGGAGAACTTGCATCCCCTTCTCACTCATGTGCCTAAGTCTTTGGTGCCATAATTTTGCATCCACTTCTATAGAAGCTAAAGTAATAGAAGAGTCAACATTACCATTAGATAAATATAATGTACCTACCTTCTCTCCTTTTTTTATTACCAATGATCCTTTAGCGACCTTCCACAATTTTTTTGTGAATGTAATTATGTATCCCTTGCTTCCCAATTGCCTTACTAAAATTAGATTTCTTCTCAACTCAGGAACATGTCTCACCTCTTTTAGTAACCATTTGTTTTCATTTTTTAAGTTTATATTATCTTACCCTTTCCTATAATTTTATAGGGCTCACCATCACCCAAATAAACCTATCCAAAATCACCTTGAACATAGTTTTGAAAATATTTCTTATGGGGTGTAGCATGACATGAAACTCTTGAATCTAACACCCAAGAATCATTAATGTTATCTAAATAAAGGATTAAAGCATCTTGTAAGACATCACCTACTACATTTTCTTCGTTATTTTATCTTATTATCCATCTCCTTATTTTCCTTTTTGAAACCAACAATCTTTCTTTAGGTGTCATTTATTCTCATAAATCCAACACACCAACATTCCTCTAGATTTGAATCTACCCTTCTTAGACTTGCCATGATTCCCTAGGCCCTTTCCTTTATATTTTTGTCTTCCCCTATTCTCCATAGTCAAAGCATTACCTGATGTCTCACATGTGTTTTTATATTGTATTTCCTTGTTAAGAATAACATCATCAAACTTTAAAGTGTTTGAACCAGATATAGAATTACTCATAGCCATGACCAAGCCATTCCAACTTTCTGGCAATGAGCACAGACTCAAAAGATCCCTAACCTCATCATCAAAATTTACTCATATATAGGTTAATTGATTTGTGATCATGTTAAATTCATTTAAATGATCAACAACAAGCCCACCTTCTAACACTTCTAGATTAAATAAATGCTTCATAAGAAATACCTTGTTAGAGGTTAATACACTCTATCTAATGTCTTTATCACATCCACTATTATATTTTATTCTGAAATATTGAAGACCATCAATGTTGTTAGGCATAGTCGTATTATTCCTAGTTCCTTTCTATCAAGAACCTCCCAATCTTCATCCTTTATAATTACTGACTTCTTTGATATTATAGCCAATGGTAGGAAAATATCTTTCTAATATACATAGTCTTCCATTTGCATCTTCCATAGCTAGTAGTTTTGGTTGCTAAACTTTTTGACCTTAAACTTGCCTTCTTTTGTCATTGCTCCCACTCGAACTAGGAACCCTCTTTTCCTGTGAGTTTATCTACCAAATAAAACTTTGGCTCTAATACCATTTGTTAAGAATATAAAACACAAAGAAATATTAATGAATTAAATATGGAAATAAAATTCAAAAAAAGCAACATAATAGAGGTATATATTTAACGTGGTTCACCCAATATGGGCTATATCCACATAGAAATAGCCAATCTTTCTTATTATTCAGTCTAATAAATGAAGATAAAAATATTTAATACAACCACTATAATATATTCTTCACTCACATATAGTGTTCCACCTTAATTATAATGCCCTCATATCAAAGGAGGATCACATATTAGATCAAAATGCACAAACATAATTTCTACCATTAGATCTACAACCTATTAGTGAATGTTCTAGATTTACTATGAAATTACAATATTTTACAATGCATTTTTAACAAAATTTTACTTTGGGTGTATTGCCCCTAAACCCCCACTAGGGGGGCTTCTAATTAGGTCATCACCTACCCTAGACTCCTATGGAAACCATAATAAACAACCCCCTATCAGGAACTAGGAATTATAATAAGATAAGGCTATACCATCTAATAATTTAGTGACAATGATGAGGACCTGGCCTTGAAGGGTTTGTTTGAACCTAAGTAATAAGTATAAGAACAAAAATCCAATATTACAAAGAACACAACTATGAAATTTAAACATTCAAGAACAAGAAGGGAAAAGTACACTAAAAGACTATATGCCAAGTGGGTCCAACAAAATATATAAATAACCACTAAAAATTGGTATGGAACATTGGTACCTATTCTACACCAAAGATTGCAAATTTGGGTGATTTTTGGACATAACAACAAATATTAGAAGGTCTAAAATGGTTGTGAGACTATCAAGATGTGTTTCCAAACAAAATTATAATTTAAGGGTGTATACCCTTCATTAAGAGAGATGCATGAATAGCTTAAAGATTTTGTATGGCCCATTGAAAAGTGCCCATTTATGATAAATCCCAATATAAATCTTAAAGTGAAGGCTAAAATTAATCACATGATATAATCAATAATTATTTATTCCATAGATAAGGTAAAATGGGTAATTCCAATGGTGGTGTAACCTAAATTTTAAGGATATATTAGATTATGTGAGAAATATAGATCACTAAATGTTTTTTTCCTTAATGACCCATTCACAATTTCCTTTATAGATAAAGATCTAAAATCAGTCATAGGGACAAATCTATTCATTCATAGATGGATTTAGTTTCTATCCTTAGATATCAATCGTAGCTAAAGATTAAGCTAAAACCACCTTTATAATGGAATGGGGATCCTTCACATACAAGATAATGCCATTTCGATTAAATAATGCTCCTACTATATTTTTTATGGATGTGGTAACTACATTCAAAGAAATTGATGATTTTTTATAAGTCTATCTTGATGACTAGGTTGTATTCTCTTTATTTAAATAATATTATCCAATATAAGGCTCATGTTATAATGATGTCGATCTCTACACATCACATTAAAATTGAAAAAGTGTTTGTTATTTACATTATTTGGTGTTCTCTTGGGTCAAATAGTGTGCAATGATGATATTTTGGTTAATAAAGATAAAATAATGGTCATTGTGAGTATGTGACCTCATATAAGCTCTAATGAGGTGATATCCTTGCTTAGACATACATGTTATTATCATAAGTTCATCAAATGATATGCAACTATATATGCACCAATGGAGAGATTATTATGTAAAGATACAAAGTTTAAGTGGACTAATGAGTGTCAAATATCTTTTATGGATTTGAAATAGAGGTTCGTAACATCTCCAATATTGGTTGTCACTAATTAGATTAATTCATTTCATGTGTATGTAGACACTTCAGGAACTGTAGTAAGGGTTGTACTGGTTCGGCCAAGATATGGAGGTTTGGATCACCCCATTCACTTCGTAAGTAGGAAGTTATCTACAATAAATAATAATTACACTACATCATAGTGAGAGGCCTTGGCTATGGTGTTTTCACTTCAAAAATGCATAAACTCTCTTAGCAACACCATTTGAATTTTTTACAACTCTTTAGATTCTACGTTACATAATGAATAAGCCTATGCTAAGAAAAATATATCCAGGTGGTTAATTTTATTTGAAAATTTTCAATTTAAGATCAATGTGAAACTAAGAAGATAAAATATGGGACCAAATCATCTTATTTTAATAAATAATGATGAGGATATAGAATAATTTCAAGATGAGTCACCATATGCAAACATATTTAGAGTCTCTGTGATTCCATAAAATATGGATAACATAGCCAATCTATTAAAATGAGGATTTTTTCCTGCACATTATGTCAAAAAATATAAAAATTAGCTGATCACATGGGCCATACCTTTTATTTTTTTAGATAAAGGTAAAAACAGGTTTTGATGGGATCCCGAAACCCAAGTACAAGGAAAGAAAGATAAAGCTTCAACGCCCACAAGCAGAACCTAAAAACTACTACAGAGAAGTAGCAAAAATAGGTTTTACCTTTTATTATTATCAATGGTTTTCTATATAAAATGGGTAAGGATGATGTGTTGCATAGAGTAGCCTTGGAACATGAGAAACTATAATTACTATAAGAAGCACACTAGGAAATTTTAAGAGGATACTTCATATGTGAATCAACTATGAGGAAGATATTATAGAGTGTCTTATGATTTGCCTACACTATTTTTGGATGTGTGTAGAGTTGTAAAGAATTATAACATTTGTAAAATAATATCAAGGGCAAATCAAAGGGATGAAATGACTTTAAATCCAATGTTATAATGTAACCTTTTGAATAAAGGGGAATTAACTTTATAGGACCTTTTAATCTTCCAAACAAATGTAGTCATGTTAGGTATATAATTATTACAATGGATCACTTCATAAAATGGATAGAATATGTTATAAAACCAAGTTGTAATGTAATAAATGTAACCAACATTTTGTATGAGATAATTACCAGGTTTCAATTTTGATGAATTTGGTTAGTGATAGAGAAACACACTTATTGAACAGTACTATCAAGACCATACATATAATAATTTATGATATCACACCATATGAGTAAAACCTATCATCCTCAAGCTAATGGGTAAGCAAAATCATCCAACAAAGTACTTGAGAAGATGCTTACAAAAATATGCAATGTCTAAACAGATGATTGAGAAGATCTAATTAGTATGATCATATGGGTATACAGGATTAATTATAAGTGTGTGATAGGGTTAACTCCTTTCCAATTTTTTTTATGTAATATAAGAAGTTATGCCTATGGAATATATGGTTCTAAGTATGTGAATCACATTGATAATACAACTAGGAGATCAAAATTCCCTTCAAGAAAGGTTGATAGGTCTAACTTACATGGAGGAAACTAGTAGAGAGTGAGTTGGACATAGTAAATAAATAAGCAAAGTAAAAAAGCATGACATGATCACAATCTATGATATAAAGGGTTTTATCTAGAATAGACAATATTATTGAATGATAGTAGATTCCAAGCACATCCAAGTAAACTTTGCATTTTGAAGAAAGGACCATATGTCATCCATGAAATATCATAGAAAGTAATGCTAATACTAAGGGACCTTAAATAAACCATTGTTCTAAGGTGTGTAATTGGATACAAGATTAAGCCTTACCACCAATGACCTTAATTAATCTCATTTTTAAAATTTAATGGATGTTGAGTAGCACCATGTAGTAAGGGTTTTGGTTTCATTTACTTTTTTATTATCTTTTTGTAGGTTTTTAGTGTAGCTATGTATAGTGAAATATTTATATCATAAATATCATAACATAGTTTTAAAAATCAATGTCATAGAGTATCAAAGGAAATTATAAAAATAACTAAGGAGCAATGTGAATAGAAGTCAACATGATCAAGCAATTAATTCTAAAAATAAAGTGATAAAAAAATGGGTATGGAAGATAGGTTACAAATGGTCACTCATAAAGTGGTTAATGATGAAGCACTTCAAAGATTGCATCTTTCTAAAATTAGATTGGAATGTCAGATTTGGGTTATGTACAATAAAGGAAAGTTTTAGAAGAATAAAGGTGGCACATCACATCGAATAAGGTCATAAGCCAAAGCAATAAATTTTTCCAACAAAGCATAAAGGTTGAATCATAATAACTGATGATATTTAAACTAAGAGAATAACAGTGTGAAAATAACTTAGTGCAGTTTAATGTGAAGTGTCATACATATGGATTGAAGCAAAGTTATATTAAATAAGGGCATATAGAGTGAAACACATATCAAAACCATTAGAGCACATGAGAATTTTGTGATCTAAGATTTAACTCTATACCTAAACATAAAACACTTCAAGTTTACAACATGTTAGTAGGATAGTATGCATACAAGGAGTCATCGTAACATAACAACATGTTAGTAGTTTATAAGGTGCCATCACAACATAAAGATATGTCAGCCATCTACTTAGTCATCATACACAAGATAATTAGTTAACAACTATATTTCATTTTGAATTGCATGGATCTAGGTTGTTCTAACTAAGGAAGTTTATATTGAGGTTAGAGTTGTTGAAGATTCCCAATGTAATATGTTATAACCATGTACCTAAGATAGAGATAGTAAAATGGGTATATATGTAGGCTATGAAGAATGAGAGGAGGTTAAAGATTGAAGAGCAGATTCTAGACCATGTATGAGAGAGAGTTGTGCATCAGTGCTATGTAATGAGTTGATCTCTATGTGATTATAAATAATTATGATTGAGTTATCAAACTATTTGTAGAATATTTTTGCATAATTCTATATTATCTATGATAATGTAGTAGTAGATGTAAATATTTTTTATGCATATGGTTATTCAAACTATAGAGTAAATGATGAATCTATATTGTTAATTATAAGGAATTCATATGAGAATCACACCCACCTAAATATGTATGGCCTTGGTAACTTTACTATAGGTCCTTAGGAATATATAATTTCATTAATCTAGAGTCCATTACCTCTCCCAAGTTATCCTCACAATTAGTAAGTTTTGGGAAACTAGGAACCTCTACTAACAATGGTGCAGTGAGCATGAAACCTTGTTATGGGTTTATAAAATAAAGGATATGCTTTGGTGGTTACCAAGTTAGAGGTATTTGGAAGAATGGTGGGATCAAAAAATATTTGAGTTCTTATAGAAAGAGGTAAGAAGGATAGGGTGCACTAAAAAGGAACTCATAGAGCATCATCTGTATGGTGATGTCCTTGAAATATTCTAGTGTAAATTTTTTAGTTTATTTGTTGTGTGGATAGAAAGATTGGAATATTTTTATTTACAAACTATATATGCATCATAAATTTAGTGGATTGATGATCTAATTGAACAATTATAGATCCTAGATGTTGTTTGGACCCATGTGATTGATCACTAGATACAAACCACTATAGAGGGATATATATAACAGAATATGTAGTTTGTGGTTATATTACTTTTGAATCTATACAAGACTTATTTATACATGGGAATAAAATAAATATTATATGCAGAATACTAATTCTTATCAATATGTTGGTTATTAAAAAATGTCTAGTGTCCTACCCATTCACAATGGAGTAGTCCTTCCAACACTATGGGGATGTGTGCGATTAGGTTGTGAGATGGTATAGAGCTGATCAAGAAAGTTAGCCAGTAGCAATTAGATGAGGAGGCTAGATGAAAGGGACCAAAATAATCTTATAGATATAGAATAAGAACTATGATAGTCAAAGAAGCGAAATATATCAAGGACTTAACAAGTGACTATGAGTAGAGGTAGAGGCAAAAGTAGGAGTAGAGGCTGAATAATTGTAAGAGATCAAAAAGAGGAAGAATGAGTTGATGAAAGGATAGGAGAGGAAAGATTTGATGAGTGAGAAGGACTCAATATTAGTGAGACTAAGAAACAAGTACAGACATAGTTAGAGGATGTTGATAAAGGAAAGAGAATAGAGGAAGGTAGCTTATTAGATAGTAGTATATCATAGTCACTCAAGGAGACACCTTTCTTATTCATAGGAGAGTTACCTAATTTTGGAGGTCTGATTAATAGAAGGCATAGTACTGGCTTGACTTTTTACACAAGAAGAATCTAGAAAAGAGGAACTTTACCACTGTAACACACATCCCCAAGCCCATATTTTATAGAAATACCCCTATTTACATTCATTTGTAGAGATTTAAAATTTAGATTAAGAAGGAGATCAAGGATTCAAGAATTAGTAGATTCTAATTTCAAAATAATCACACAAATATTCATCAAATCACAAAATAATTAAGAGAGGTAGTGACTAATTTGATTGACCCCTTGTTGATTGAATAGGTTATTGATTAGGTGGCGTAGATTGAAATTTTTGTTGAGAGTATAACATGAACAAACACCATTATGGAGACTAAAGATGAGTTATATGCATTTTCATCCCCTGAGTGATCTCCGTCACCTTTGTGATCTCAAGAATATTTTTTATTTTTGTAAGGTTTCCCATTTTCAACAAACACACTAGTACTTGGGGATAGTCCCACTAGGTCTATAAGATCATCACCATAAATGCCATTAGTGATCACTCATATTCAAGTGATAGCACCAATTTTGACACCTAGAATCTCTCATGTATCAATTCCACAAATTACGGTATCATTAACACCATCTAGAGGAACATAGATAATGCTTCCTTTACAACCAACCTTAGATAGTATGGCTTTATAGCTACGAGCCTTTATCACACTAGCTACTTATGATGAAACTACAGATCGAAAACAATAATCTTTGTCAGGATCTAGGAAGCACAATTGATTACCATGCAACTAAACATGCGAAAATATCTAAAAGCAATAAGTAACTAGAATCAGAAACAACACAGAATATGAGAGACAATACCCAAATGTATTAATACTCTTCCAGAAGGAAATACTACAAAGAAGATGCCAAAATCTTCTTCCTTACACACCTCTAGGGCTCCCACACCTCTAGGGCATAAACAATAAATCTCTTCAAGAGCTCACTCTCTCTCTCTTACAGTCCCAACACACAACTCAAACACAGAGTTGGTGTTCACCTCCACCAGCCAG
The DNA here is from genome assembly GCA_037957365.1 of Torreya grandis. Classification (NCBI taxonomy): domain Eukaryota; kingdom Viridiplantae; phylum Streptophyta; class Pinopsida; order Cupressales; family Taxaceae; genus Torreya; species Torreya grandis. The sequence goes on from JARHVA010001466.1 coordinate 967,948, forward strand.
TAACAACACCACTAGTCAATCAATCAGTAACAATACTGCCAATACACCGAGTACACACACATCCTCAAACTGAGTACACAACGTACTCCAAGTAGATCTCTCCTGATCTTGCTACCTGTTGTGTTGTTGACCTCCTCCCTGATCTTGCACACCTACAAATCAATATGGTTATGCACACCTGCAAACCTGGATCTCACACACACACACACCTACAGATCAACTGATCTTACTTACCACATGTAGATCTCCAAGCATGGCCTTGCAAACTTGCTAACCAAGATCATACATACCATGAAGAACCCTTGTCCTCCAAACTAGTACCCCTATGGATCTTCTACCAAAACTTGCACAACCTGTAGCTCTATCTGATCATACACACTTGGCACTATGGTACTATGAGGATCCAAGCTTGCTCTCTCTATCTAGCACCCTGAGGAATCCCTGCTTTGATCCCTCACACTTTACAATATAGCCCATGAGTCTCTTATATAGATCCCATGTAAACAATAATTAGACATCCAATTACAATAATTAGATCTATAGCTCAAGACTAAAATTAGCCTCTTAACATGCAAACAACTAGTTCGTTAACTAACTATTCATCAACTAGCAGTTTTGGAACCACACAGGCGACCGATGTTGGTCCTTGTCTGCCTGGAGGTGACTGATGCTAGTCGATCCCTGATCGATGTCAGTTGCTCTTCTCACTGTATATGACCAACATCGGCTGATCAAATCGATGTTAGTTTCTCTACAACTTAGCAACCTCCTCCATGTCTACATCAATGAAGCTTTTAGCTCCACAACCTAACAATCTCCCACTTGGAGATAAATAGCTACACTGTACCTATACCTATACACCATCTAATTTGTTTCCTGGCTTATATCCCTCTCTAAGCTCAATCTTGAAGACTAACCACCACACATCCTATGGTACAACACCTATCATCCAAGTAACCTACCACATATGAAGTCCTTGACCCTACATAGCATGAATCCCTACTACTAGTCCCTCTCAGATACCTGAGAATCCACTGAACTGCCCACCAGTGCTTCTTTCCCAGATTGGCTCCAAACTTTCTGACAGCACCCACTGCTTGGGCAAACTCAAGGATTACACATGTACTCAACCTCATCATGTGATTGGGGACCCTGTTCTGTGACCTATCCATCCATAGGTGTGTTGCCTGATTCTGCATCCTGCACTACCTTCACACAAACATCATGTGACAACATCAGCTTGTGATCTCCCTGTCTCTAGGATAACTCATGCCAAAGAATTTTGCTACTCCCAAATCCCTCATGGCAAACCACTGAACTAACCTTACCCTTAGCTCAGCAAAACCTTGTATGTCAAAACCTTCAGCTAGCATACCATCCACATACAGTAACAAGATAATGTTGCAACCATCATCTAACCTGGTAAGACAAACACAATGGTTACACTGACATTAACTAAAGCCCTGCTTTGTCATCCACCTGTCAAAACCTGTACCACTGTCCTGCAGCTTCCTCAAGACCATATGACTTGGCCTTCTGTCTCATGTATCCATTCTCTCTATTCTTTAACTAAGGTATCCATTCATCTTTTAGTGCTTTCATACCAGCTGGCAACCCTACCAAATCTCTCGTTTGGTTCTGCATCCTCATCCATGCCACGCTCCCACTGTTTCCTGGATCCTTCTTGCTCTACAGTGAGCAACTAGTATAAAGAAGAGGAACAATGGATTTGAGGCTTACTTACCCTTTTAGTCCTCTATATGGGCATTTGAGACTCCTTGATAGCTTGTTATCCACCCAAAAATGCATTCTAATGACCGACCTCGGTCACCACACAGTCTGCATCTGACCGACGTCGGTTCCATGCGACTGTCCAGGTCACCAACACTAGTTATCCTACCGATGTCAGTCTCCACCTGCCCGACACCACTGACTTCTCTAGTTTGCACATGATTGATGTCGATGCCTATCTGTTCAACGTCAGTTACCAATGACTGATGTTGGTACCTGTGTTCACCTGTGAGTGATGACTTTTTACCTGTGAGCTTTCTTTAAATCATATCCATGTCCAAACTACCCTGCTCAGAAGTATCTAGCCCCCTCCACTGATCTCTATCTGTCATCTCCTCCAAGAACACCAAGGCTTTCTAGTTCTTAAGTTTACTAAATACATCATTCTTCCTTTTCATGCAAAAAACACAATCCTTTCTTGTAGCATCCCCCTGCTCACAGAAATCTTGGTCTATGCTCTCTAAAGCTGAACCCTTACCATATGACTTTAGAACATCCATTCCATTCTCACTTATGTGACCAAGCCTACAAAGCCACACCTGTGCAATAGAAGTGGAATCAGTAATACAAGCAAGTAGATAAAGAGTACCTGCTTTCTTACCACATGCTAATTCAAGTGCATCCTTGGTAACATTCCAAGAATCCACTGTGAGAGTTCCTATGCATCTCTCATCACCCAAATTTCCTAAATAAATTAGCCACATATCCAAGACTGGGACCTGGATGACCTCTTTCAACACCCATGTGTTGGCCATATGCAATTTCAGTCACACTTTCCCTTTGCCAATACTTTGACTAGGCTCACCAACCCCTCTATTTCAGGTTGTATGGAAAGAGGCAACAGAATCTATAAACCAAGATTCTACTTTATCCAAGAAACAATCTAGAGCATCTTGTGCAACAACACCTACAACATCTGCTTCTTGAGTTCCTTCATGCTAATCTGCTACCAACCAACAATCTTTCTTTACCTGCTCTTTCTTTCCATAACACCATAATTGACCATTCATGCTTTTCAATTCCTCCATTCTTAGTGTACTTTCTTCTATCATTGTTATACTCCCACTCAATCAAAAACCCCTGAGAGTGACCTATAACCAAATACAAACCTGTTCCCTGCAACCTGGCTCTAATACCACTTTGTCAAGATCTAGGAAGCACAATTGATTACCATGTAACTAAACATGTAGAAATATCCAGAAGCAATAAGTAACTAGAATTAGAAACAACACAGAATATGAGAGACAATACCCAATTGTATTAATACTCTTCTAGAAGGAAATACAACAAAGAAGATGCCACAGTCTTCTTCCTTACACACCTCTAGGGCATAAATAGTAAATCTCTTCAAGAGCTCACTCTCTCTCTTACAGTCCCAACACACAACTCAAACATAGAGTTGGTGTTCACCTCCATCAGCTAGTAACAACACCACCAGTTAACCAATTAGTAACAATACTTCCAGTACATCGAGTACACACACATACTCAAAATGAGTACACAACATACTCCAAGTAGATCTCTCTTGATCTTGCTACCTGTTCTATTGATGACCTCCTCCCTGATCTTGCACACCTACAAATCAATATAGTTATGCACACCTGCAAACTTGGATCTCGCACACACACACACACCTGCAGATCAACTGATCTTACTTACCACATGTAGATCTCCAAATGTGGCCTTGCACACCTGCTGACCAAGATCATACATACCATGAAGAACCCTTGTCCTCCAAACCAGCACCCCTGTGGATCTTCTACCAAAACTTGCACAACTTGTAGCTCTATCTGATCATACACACTCGACACTATGGTATTATGAGGAGCCAAGCTTGCTCTCTCTATCTAGCACCCTGGGGAATCCCTGCTTTGATCCCTCACACTTTACAATATAGCCCATGAGTCTATTATATAAATCCCATGCAAACAATAATTAGACATCCAATTACAATAATTAGATATGTAGCTCAAGACTAAAATTAGCCTCTTAACATGCAAATAACTAATTTATTAACTAATTGTTCATCAACTAGCAGTTCTGGAATCACACAGGCGACTGACATCAATCCCTATCTGCTTGGAGGTGACCGACGCCAGCCCATCCTTGACTAACGTCAGTTTCTCTTCTCACTATATATGACTGATATCAGCTGATCAGACTCACGTTGGTTTCTCTGCAACTTAGCAACCTCTCAGAAACCTCCTCCATGTCTGCATCAGTGAAGCTTTTAGCTCCACAACCTAACATAATTGCTTGTGTGACATGAAATAGTAATCTAAAGGCATTGTAGATGAAAATATTAAGAAGTATGAGCTTATTAGTGCCTTATTTGTAAGAGCATTGGAGTTCATGTTCCATATAGGATCAAGAACGGCAAGTTTAGATGATGTGTGAAAATGGTTGGTCATAGAGTTTAAGGTTAAGAAAAGTATAAGCTAAACCATATAAAACCTCAAAGAAATCCATCAAGGTCTAATGGAAATTGTTCACGATTATGACCATATATTTTTTTGATGTGGTTAATAATGTTGAGTTTGCTGTAGAAGATAAATAAAATCCCACTTGGTTCATTGAAATGACTACAACCAAAGATCTAGTTTGTGATAACACAAATCAATTTCACTAATAAATTAGAAGCTAGAATAGACACAGTAAGAGTGGAGAAGATAGAAGACTATGGTACTCTGACAAAGAGTAAAACATAGCTATAAAGCACACTTCAAGCTATATTACAAGGGTTGGAGGCTATGAAAAATACTACTGAATAACCTAGAATTGGTTTATGGTATATTGAGTGTGGCAAAGAAGGCCACCACAAGAATGAATGCCCAAAAGTACATATGGAGTTTTACAATATCTATCACATAGTGGGACACTCAACAACTCATTTTCACTTATTAAAATAGTATGTAAGAAACCCATAGAGTATGTATTATAAATTATACAAATCTACTAATCATGAAGACATGGATTATAGGGCTCTACAAGAATTAAAAGAAGGCGTTACTAAGAATGTCTTCATAGTAGCTGCATAATAAGTGCTAGTGATGTTGTAAACTAATATAAGAGTAGAAACCAATCCCACCAATGTAACACAAGCTGGGTTAGTATGGGCATAGAATTCACAACCTTTTCAACCATAAGGATTAGCTGGTGGAGTTCAAGATGCACAACCACTATAATATGCTTATCAATCCACCTAAAATCCTATGATTCCTCAATAATAATAATTCAATTAGAATCCACATATAAATCAACCCTAATATCATGGTTATGATAATTAGAAGTACCCATAGGGGTGGAATGTATCATAGACCACAACAAATTTTAGGACACAATAAGTAGATGATTGGGGATATCAAAGGAGTAGAGGTGGATTTAGAGGTGGTTACCATGGTGGTACATAATGAGGACATGGAAATCATCCTAGAGGTCATATTAGATGCTACTTGTGTGGGAAACCTAATCACATACAGTGAAATTTCCCCACCATTCCATAATGGCAATATTATTTTGCTTTTTGTCGAGTATCTAAACAACATGATACTCATGACTACCCTATTTTAGAAACATAACATAAATATTGAACTATACATAATTTAAATCAATTTGGTTTCAATAAAAACCATAATGTATGTATGCAAGTAGTAATAAGAACATAACATGCATATCAAGGCTTACCTCCTTTAGAAATGACAATAGATTTTGGAATATGAAAAGCTAAAGTAGATACCTATCTAGAACTAGTAAAGGAGAAGGGACTCATGAAGGAAGCCATACAAATTTTACATAATAATCAATAATAAGGTTTAGCTATAGAAAATTAAGCCACACTTGATGTGCAGATGTATGGATAAATTGTGTGAATCATGAAAAAAGAAGGGGTCGTAACAACATTGATAGACTTGATGAAATTGATTAATACTCTACAAAATGAGGATATATCATAGAATATCACTAATCTCTTGCACAACCTAATAAAATATGTTTAGAATGGAAATAAAAGGCTTGAGAAGATGTTTTAGTATGTGAAGACAAAGAAACCATGGGATGTTGATGCCAGGGTTGATATTGAGATAATAGGGTATGAGATACCAAATGTTGTGTTTGATTTTGGAAGCATAGTGAATATGATCCCACAATCTACCTGGGAGGTGATCGGTAGACCACCTTTGAGTTATAGCTCTGTAACCCTTATTCTGATGGACTATGGTAGGATAGAACCTATAGGACAATTATAATATGTAGAGATTAAATTTGTAGAGCTAACTATACATGGTGATTTTGAAGTAATAGACATGAAGATAGATGAAACACACTACCTAACTTTGTTAGGGAGAAAGTGGGCCTACGATGGATAGATGACCATCAACATAGTAATGAATTAGATAGAGTCATACCAAGATGACCGCATAATTGAAATTCCTCTTAATAGAGATGCCAAATCTTACATCATTCCTAGGGAACATGATTCTCCCTATGTAGTGAAAAGTAATAATAGGATACAAATTGCAATGTAGAGTGTTCTTTATATACAATCCCATATACCACTAAACCAGTATAGATCATTTTAATAATATCTAATAGCTAATGAATTTTGTGGTAAGCGTTCCTTAAAATTTTTGAATATTTCTATAGAAGAACAAGATGAAGTGTGATCTCTATCTGTTCACTCACCTACATAGTCTGATATAGATATTTTATATCAAGTTGGTTCTATGGAGCACAACTATAATGAACCTAATCCTAAAGGTATAACTCCATGGGATTGAATTTCTTCTATCAATGGTGATTCTAATACTTATATGCTCAATTGGGATTATGATCATGAGCTTAAACCTTTGTGCATGGTTTATGTGACTGATCAGCAAATTACTCAGTAATTTTCCACTAAAGACATTAGGGATTTTATAGTGAGGTTTCAAATGCATATACCAAAAGATAATTAAAGGGTAAGTTCCCTTAATTATGCATTTAAAGGTGTAGCATCTAACTGGTGGGTAGCACATCATAGTAGTAGTAAAACTGGGTAGAAGTGTGCAAGTTATTTATCGTACGGTTTTAATTGCTTAAGGAAGTTCAAAAAGAATGGCCCATGTTCCATGAAGGAGAATTTCCTAATAACCATGTTCAATAGTGCATTGAAATATGGATGGATAAAGAGATTAATTCAAAGTATTGGTCACATTGTTTTATTTACACATTGGGGGTTTTACCTACTACTTGATACATTCATCAAGAACATTGTCGAGAGACACAACACTAGATCTAGTTGTAAAATGATTTTATTCAAACCTTTATGTTTGAAAGTGGCAATCCCCTTGTGAGTAGTGCATTACAAAAGATGAAAACATTTTTATGCCATGGATGAGTGGAAGATCTATGTAATAACCAAGCTTTATAGCTAGAGGAATTAGAGGCTCATGAAATTATTGATGTTGTCACCATGAAATTCAAGCATAGTCAACAAGATGACCAAGATCTCATTGACATCATGACTATGGAGACTTTACATAGAGGAAAATATAAGATGGAAATCCATCCTTGCCATCATATTCAAGAAGAGCCTGATGATGATCCTAATTTGATTAGTGAGGATTTTTTACAACTCATAAAGTTTTTTGAACCTAATCCAGACTATGAAATATTACCTAAACCTTTAGATGATGAAGTTGAAGAAGATCGATTATGATAGATATAATTTATAAAATAAGAGGGTGAGAAGGTCATTATAGAATACATTTTAGAAGATAAATGCAAAGTATATCAAGAACCTCTAAAGGAAAAAATTATGAACATAGGGTCTAAAACATCTCCAAAATTGGCTCATGTTGGCAACTATTGGGAACAACATGACATTTATGAAGCATTATAACCTCTCTAAGATTATGTAGATGTATTTCCAACCACATTTTCAAAAGTCAAAGGGGTGGATCCTTCTTTAGGGTAAATGCATATAGAACTTAAGGAAAGTGCATGACCTATTAAGAAAAGGCCTTACCATCTCAATCTTGACATGAAAATGAAAGTTAATGTTGAATTGGATCATATGTAAAATGCAAGAATAATATTTCTTGTCAAAAAAGTGAACTGGGTAAGTCCTATAGTTGTAAATCCAAATAAAATAGGTGAGATTCATATCTATGGATACTACTACATCTTAAATGATGTCTATGTTTTAGATTAAGGTAAAAGTAGGTTTTGAAGGGGCCCTAAAACCCTTTAACAAATCAAGAAAGATAAAACATTACAAACCACCAGGAAAGGCATTCCTGAAACCTATTGAAAAATAGTATCTAAACCAAGTTTTACAGGGACCTGAAACCACCAATATAAACTAGTAAAAGTGCCCAAGTTTTACAAGGACCTGAAACCTAAACAAAACTAGGGAAAACAACCTAAAAACTAGGGCTTTCAAGGCCCTAAAACCTCATAAATGGAGACACCAATGCCCAACTCCAAAAAGAACAAAGTGGGCTCCCAGGTTTGATTCAGCAACCCCAAGACCACAATGTCAAAGGAATTGCTCATAAATGGTAGCCATCAAAATTTTCCTTTGCATGGCACACCTTCCTCCTAAGAACCAACACAGCATAGGCAAATCTGCCATACCCATCATTTTTTTTATGAGTAGGTCTCCTCCACGGCTTAGGGTTTTCTCCATTTTCCCCTGAACAGGGCACCATGGCTCAATCACTAACCACAGAGGAAACAAAGTTTCCCCCATTCATTCACTATTTTCTTCACAAACTAGATTAGGATGGTAGTCCAACTCGGGCTAGAGATCTAACCCAAGTTCCATCCACAATACGGCAAACTGAAGCAAACTAAAAAACCACACAAAAAAAGATCTCACATTTCTGTGCCATGCACCAACACCATGGATCCCTCCATCCTCAGACTGAGATCTGGTCACCATAGATCGAGGAGGCGGCCACAGAGGTTAGGGTTTTAGCATGGTCACATCCGTGGCCATGCTCCCTCTTCCCTCATCCCTCTGTGCTCCCTCTTCTTAAATGATGTCTATGTTAATGACCCTTTCCAATACCATTTACTGATGATGTGTTAGAAGCTCTAGATGGACATGAGGTGTATTCCTTCACTGATGGATTTAGTGGGTATAACTAGATACCCATCATAGCTGAGGATAGAACTAAGATGACATTTGATACTAAATGGGGGTCATTCACATATAAGGTAATGTCATTTGTTCTAAATAATGCACCTACAATTTTCTCTAGGGCTATAGTAACTGCATTCAAGAACTTTATTCATGATTTTTTAGAGGTACATTTGGATGATTGGGTAGTTTCCTCATTGTTTTGAGAATATTTATCAAAATTGAGACTCATGTTGGAAAGATGTAGAGTGCTTAAGATTACGATTAATTTAAAAAAATGTTTATTCTTCATGGTGTTCTTTTAGGCTATGTAGTGTGCAACAAGGGAATCCTAGTGGACCAAGTGAATATTTTAGTAATAATGAGTATTCCACCACCTAATTCTTTAATAGAAGTTCATTCATTTTTAGAACTTATGGGGTATTACCAAAAATTCATAAAAGGATATGTAGTTATTTTAGATCCAATAAATAAATTACTACGTAAAGGTGTTCCTTTTTATGGATAGAAGATTATTAGATAACTTTTGATGATCTAAAACATTGGTTGGTTACTATGGCAATCCTTACTTTTTGCTGACTAGGGTAAACCTTTCCATGTACATGTGGATGCATTTAGCATCGTAGTTGGCACAGTGTTGGTACAACTAAGTGAAGGAGGCTTGTACCATCCAATCCATTTTTCAAGTCAAAAACTATTTGTAGTCAAAAATAACTACATCACAACTAAAAGGGAAGCTTTAGTAATTAATTTTACTCTATAAAAATTTAGACATTATTTGTTGGCTACCCCATTCGAATTATTCACATGTCATCAAGCTTTATGAATCTGATAAAGAAGTCATTGTTGGGCAGAAGGATATCTCATTGGTTGATTTTTTAGGAATTTCATTCTTGAATTAATGTTAAACATGGGAGGGAAAACATTGGCCTTGATCATATCAATAGATTGCATAATGGAGAGGATCCTGAGGATATCCCTGATGATTCTCTTGATGCTCACTTGTTTAGAGTTTTTGAGATTCCTGAATAGTTGGCTAAAATTGCATGATTCTTAGAATAAGGGATATTACTTACACATTACATTGAAAAATAAAAAAATCACCTCCTAACCAAGGATCTTCCTTTTAGTATTATAAATGGATTTCTATATCATATGGGGAAAGATGAGGTTTTGTGATGAGTCACACTAGAGCATGAATGACTATAAGTCCTAGAAGAGGCACATCAAGGCATTGCAAGTGGATATTTTGTAGGAGAAGATACCCTTATAAAAATATTACAAAGTGGTATTTTGTGGCCACATCTTTTTTAAGATGTGTAGAGGGTTACCAAACAGTGTGATGTTTATCAATGAATGGGTAAACCCACTTAGAAGGATGAGATGCCTCTTCATCCCATATTAGCACAAAAACCATTTGAGAAATAAGGAATTGATTTTTTTGGGCCCATTAGTCTAGAAATTAAATTAATTAATTCCAAATACATAATTACTATGATTTATTACTTTACCAAATGGGTAGAGGCTACTGTTATACCAAGTTACAGAGCCAAAGACACTACTAAGTTTTTGTATGAGAACATCATTACTCGATATGGGTGTATACTATGATTTGTAAGTGATAAGGGTATGCATTTTTTGAACAAGACCATTAAAATACTAATAGAATTATTTATGATGTCTCATCATAAAAGCACAGTGTATCATATTCAAGTGAATGGGTAAGCAGAGGCTATGAACTAAGTGTAAGCTCCTAAAAAAGGTTTGTGATGTTAATAAAGATGATTGGGATGATAGACTTCATATGGTGCTTTGGGATTACCACACCCATTTTAATAGTGCATCAATATTTACTCCATTCTAGTTGGTTTATGGATAGAAGCTATTATGACTATGGAATACGTCATGCCTAGCCTGCGAGTTGTTAATTCAATGAATCTAGGTGATGCAAAATCACTTAAAAATAATTTGATGGATCTCAATTACATGGATGAAGATAGGCATAAATCAATGTGGGCATAGGAAATTAATAAAAGGATTCAAAAATCATGGCATGACAAGAATCTACGTATGAAATAATTTCATTTTGATCAATTGGTTTTGTTATATAATATCCAGTTCTGTGCATTTCTTGATAAACTCACCATTTGATGGAAAGGTCCTTATGTTATTCATGATCTTTTACAAAATGGTTCTATAATTTTGTGATATCTATAAGGTAATGTTTTACTTGGAAAGGTTAATGGATGTAGACTTAAAGTCTACCACTATTAGATCAATATTGTAGTAAGAAAGTGCAGTTCTACACATCCAACGTAGTTAGAAAATTTCATTCCTACAAGTATTTTGAGTTTGGTTTTTATTTTTTATGTGATGTGTGTTTTGTATGACATGTGTTTTTAAGAAAGTGTGGTTCTACACATCCAACATAATTAGGAAAATTTCATTCCTGTAAGTTCTTTGAGTTTGGTTTGTATTTTTTTTGTGATGTGTGTTTTCATAATTGAGCTCTATAATTGCTATTTCAGGTTTACCATCTCATTGTTGTGTGCTTCCAATTTTTTCTCCATTAGTAATCATGGTTATCTCCCCTAATGTTATTGAGTTTGAGCATAATTTCAAAAAGAGACTCACTACATTGAAGGATGATTTAGGGATAAGAATTTCACTATAATAGACCAATTTTTTTATCCTCATTGTAGTGTTATGTTTTAGAATGCACAAAATTGATTATTTACACCAAATAGCCTGATACCACATCTAGATAGCTTAGACACTAAGTGCCTCATGAGATTTCCCACTTTTGGGGATTGGTCTAGTATCATGTGGTTGTTATTGGGAAGGTATAACTAGCATTTTATTTATTTGTCACAAAATATCATGGTGTACTTGTCTATAGAAGCAATGGCTCATGTAGTCAAGATGCCTACTAGAGGAAAATCCCTCATGGAATACAAGTCTAAAATGCCACCAATCTCTATCAAAATCAAAGCCACTATAGTTAGAGGGAATCAAGGTATTCCACTGGTGACATTCCCTGATGAACTGGTGTGATTGTTAGCCAAATGTATATCACAAAGGTTCTAGTAGATTACTAAGGCTACTACTAAGGCCATAAAGGGTGGCATCAACATCACACATCAAATGGTTTATGGTGGAGAAGAGTTTAATTGGCTATAATTCTTGCTTAAAAAATTGGAATAGAATATTGCCAAAGTCTTGGGTAATTCAAAGAATACTTTCCAGTACTAATTTTTGGTATTTCTCCTTCTTTTCACTCAATGGAAATTGTTGGTTATGCATGTTCATCTTGACATTGATTATTATCTTGATGAATAATTTTCCAATTTGGTCACTTCTTTTACAAATCATTATTAGGATCAAGTCCCTTTGTTTGAAAATTAGGAAAATGAGCTTCTATAGGTGGTTGTTATGTATCCATAGATTCCACTAGATGTTATGAAATTCTTGGGTCAATATGTTGTCATTCAATTCCTTATAAAGGGAACATCTATTTAGATACATGAGCTTCCTCTAATGACTACTATTCCATTGGGGTTTTTCATAAACATGGCTACTATGCAACAAGAGGTGGTGTTGAAAAAATCCTAGGCTACCCAATAGGCTACACCTATTTCGGTTGTTCCTCCTAACATAACACCTCCAAGTTTGTCTACTACAATTATGGAGCTAACACAATGTAAAAAGAGTAAGTGATTAGCTAACTATAGCCCACCTTCACTACCCTACCATAAAATGAGGAGCTAAGATTTTTGGTATAATGATCTTCATGTTCCAAAAATTGCATCACATTTTGATTGACTTGAATTATAGATTGATGCAACTAAAGTATACCACCTAATGCTAGAAGACATGGTAGGTGACTCGTATGAGGATGAGAATGAAAAATAATTTTTATTTTGGAAGGTTATATAAACTATACAGATTTGCAATAAGTTGCCATCAGAATTATGGGTTTCCCTTCCACCCTATCCACCTTCTATTATGATGGACCCCTTGGGGGAAGCAACATGAGCACAAAAATCTCAAATGGACCTAGCACATGGTATTTTCTTTGGAAGTGTCCCTCTACCATAACCCCTATATTTTTTACTAGAAAGTTCACTTGAATTTACACTAAGGCATAAATGGTCAATGTGTAAGGTTTGTATGATGAAGGAGGACCCTAAAGACTCTAACATTAATAAAGTATATGCCCCTAGATTTACCATAGCCACTTCCCAACCTTTTATACCATCTAGTACTTGGATTAAGATCACATTTCCATAGGTGACTATACAATATGTTTCTTGGGGTTGATTGAGGAAGGGTTCCATTTCACATTTATAGATTTAGATCACTGTGAAATTCTCTTCATTTTCATAATATGATGAACCACATTTAGATCCCAAGGAAGTCATGCATAATTCTTTGACTAAATAAGAGAAGTAAGTTGTTTGAGAAGAGGCTAACCATGTTATTGTTTGATTATGTCGTAAGGAGGAAAAGAAAAGGGTTAAGGTTGAAGCTACATAGAAGATGAAAGATGCTCAAGTATGATTTCAAGCTCCTACCTCTCCAAATTCCTTGAAGATATCCACCATGATGCATGTTACTCTCATTTCTAACTAGTAAGCTATGTACAAAGACTCCCATCAACAAGTTATTCCAAACATAGCATGATAGTGTAGCACTAGATCTGAACAAGAAGTTCAATGTCCATAAAGTGAGGATATCATAGCTAAGTCTTAAGAAGTTCCAAGTATTATTTTTGATGGTTTTTTCCTAACTAATCCACAAGCTTCTCAACCAACCATTCCATTATTGAGAAACCAAAATTGACTATTGGTGAGACTTCATTTTTCCCTACCACATAATTATCTTTTTTTAAGTGTCTTTGGATCCTTTGTCATGCAGTGAAAAATAGTTGATTGCACATCTTCAATCTACTTTTCCTAGTTTATCTATGATGTCTATGTTAGATGTGCCTATCCCACCAATTTGGAGAACCATGTTTTTACTACTACTTACTCCTCTTCAGCATGCCCTGACCCCTATTTTAACCACTTTAGATAGTGCACCAGCCTTCACAAACCTTTCTCTCGATGTTTCTCATCTATCACTGAGTAAATAAATTAAAGTTGAGGTTATCTTTCAAGAATCTTTATCTCAGTAGGTTCAATCCTTAGTTTTAAAAGTTTCACATTTAGACACTAAGAATGCTATGTTATGGCATACCCTATAGTATGCATGTGATACTCTACAAACTACTTTCCTAGATCTCATTTCATAAGTCATGATTGATCCCAACCAGTCCTCTATGGATCATCTTCCTCTACTTCTTAATCAATTGGTCTAAAACTAGAAACATAAGAAATTACACACACAGTATGCTCAGTAAGGCCCAATGATCATAGTAGAGACTATTGAACTATATGATTTGTTTATTGAGTATCAAATACAACTCAATGTGACTATACATCAAGCTAGACAAATCATTCATCTATTAGATTAGTGACAATAACTTCAAGATGTTTGGACTAGGTTGTAGCCTAATTTTACTACCATATAGACTACTTCTATAGAAATTTTCAACCTGCTAACTACCCCTCAATCTATTGATGTTGAATTAAATGCATTGATTAGCACAAGAGATGTAGTTTTTAATTAGTTAAAAGGGTGGTAGATTTAGGTGAAGTTTAATACATGTATCATAGTTCAAGTGAATTAATGTACAAACCATCTTACCTTGACTTTAAGTGATATTGATTATAATGTTATGACCTCTAAGGCTACTTCTAATTCATGTGATGATGATTATTTACAACATTTATTGTATGCTCAATCTCCCATGCGTGCCTTATTTCAGGAAATTTAAGAATTCCTATTGAAATGGCACACTTATAAGCAGGATTTGGCTATAATAGATGTTTTCATTACCTCGATGGTTTTTTATCCTATTTTTATTCCCTCTAGTTAGCTCTTGGTATTTCTATGATAAAATAAAAAGGCTAGCTCTTCAGCAACACAGTCTTCCACTACTCCTCCTCCATCCTCTAATCAAGTTTAGGTGCTCTATTGGTTCTATTTTTTTGGTCTCTTTTGGTTTCTCTATTTTTATGGTTTATAGAGGTCAGTTGGTTAAAAACCTAAAAGGGTGACCAATTTATCTTAGTATCTTATTGAAAACCCTAAAGAGCAGTAGGTTACCTTGCAATTTTATTTTTTATGACTAGGTGATGGTCAATTTTGCTCTTTTATAGTTATTTTTCTTTGCATTATCTTGGGATGAGATAACTCATCAAGTCCAAGAAAGTGTTAGCAGGATAGTATGCATAAAATGAGTCATCATAACATAATGACATGTCATCAGTCTACAAGGTGCCATCATAACATTAGGATATGCCAGACATCTACTTAGTCAGCATACATAAGATACTTAGTCAATAATTGAATTTCATTCTGAACAGATTGCATGGATCTGAGTTGTTCTAACTAAGGAAGTCTATATTGAGGTTAGAGTTATTTAATATTCCTAAAATAGTATGTTATAACCATGCACCTAAGATAGAGATAGTAAATTAGGTATATATGTAAGCTATGAAGAATAAGAGGAGGTTAGACACTGAAGAGTTTATTCTGGACCATGTATGAGAAAGAGTTGTGCATCAGTGATATGTAATGAATTGATCTCTATGTTATTATAAATATCTATGATTGAATTATCAAATTAGTTCTAAAATATTTATGCATACTTATGTATTGTCTATGATAATGTAGCAGTATATATAAATATTTTCTATGCATATGGTTATTCAAACTATAAAGTAAATGATGAATCTATATTATTAATTGGAAGGAATTCATATGGGAATCACACCCAACCAAATATATATGCCTTGGTAGATTTATTGTAGGTCATTAGGAATAATTCTACTAATCTAGAGTCCATTACCTCTCCCATAGGTATCCTTGTAATTATCAAGTTTTGGGAAACTAGGAACCCCTTCTAACACAACACAACATTAAAAAGAACAGTTTATAAAAGTTTATCTTACAGTTGAATAATTCATAGAAGGAGGAAATGGGAATATGGTTGGCATTATACCATGATCTTAACATTTTTTATTTATTATATGTAGTAGATATAACTTTATTCAACCTTGTTCCCACTATAGTTGTGCAACAAAGATCCCTAGTTGTGCAACATCAGCTGCGAGGGTCAAATGCTAAATGATTGATCAAGCTCCCAAGTTTTGGGTAGCTAGATAAGGTTATGGTGAAACTGCTAAGTCAATATAATGAGGGGGAAATATACTTGTTCAAGGATGTTACTATACACATTAATACAATAATAGTGATAAGGGAAACATGACTTCTAATGTGAGGTAAATATCTCCTACCATACAAAACCAATGCCCCTCTAATTCACTCAGACACAAGGGATAATTATTCCAAAGGATCTATTAGAATACCCCTCAATTCAATACAATATGTCATAGTTTGAATGATATCTGATTGCATTTCATGCATATTCTAATAGAACACCAATAATATCTGCTAGAAAATAAAAGGGGTAAGTGACATTACATATCAAATAATCTGACTCAATGATATTTTTTTTTAGATAGATTTCCTAGTGGTTGAGTTGATTTTTAACTTGGAAAATATTATTTTAGGTGCATCACATAATTTTCAATACCAATGTCTAGTATTGTTACTTTGATTTACTCAATGGAAGTCTCTTGATGGTCCTATTGTAATGGATGGATATTTTTGGCTTATGACTACTTTATAAAATCTATCCTAGACCAAAATAGGGTTGTATTATGCATAGTTGTCTCAATTTAATCAATGGTGGATTAAAGTGTAGGCATTCATAACATCTCATCTTAGGGTGCCCACTAATGTGATGCAATAATTTACACCCCATGTATAAATCAATAAAATTCATTATGGAGTGCAAGTGTGACTTCATATACTTGTTAAAGTATCACACATCTCATTTCCATTCTTCATCAGCATGTCAGATGTGTAATAAAAGGTTCTAAGGCAATAATCCTTACTAGATATAATTATGACACATATACGTTCTATCACCCCCAAAGCACAACATCTAGTGGTGCACTGACAAGTAGAATTGTAAGTACAATAACAAGTACCACCTTAGACATCAATAACCTCAATAGATAATTATAAGGAGAAAATAAAGGAATTGACATAGAGTAAAATGCCAGCTCCTCCACCAAATAGGAAGACTCATGTAACCAACCCCTTGCTCAGTGACATAAATGCCAAAGATTATTCCAAAGTACAATCTCACATAGCTTGGTGTCATAAAGGAATAATTATATAAGTCTATGTCAGAAGACATAGGCATATTATTATATGACAAAGAGGAATAAAAAATCTTATGGACATTAGTGTGCACTTGTCAAGTGTGAAATAATGTCCCAAAAAATATAGTGGTCAACATTCTTACATATTTGCCTTCAATCATAGTCAACATTATCATAAAGGAAGAAGAGAGAAAATGTAGAATAACAACCATCTTCCAAGGCAAAATGGGATAAGGATAATCCATAGTGAAAGTTGAAGCCACAACCAAAGGTAACACAAGGTACATAATAACAATCAAGCCCTCAATAATTGTTAATGCACTTACCTAGAATGCACACAACATCGTGGACCTCTCCTTCCATTTTAAAATTCATGGGCTCATTTTTTAATCCATCAATAGTGGAGGATATTGAGTATTAAGAATAATAAAATGTGGAATAACATCTTACTCAAACAGTCTATGCCTTAAGCACTTAAATAAGGTTTTCATTCCACCTACCTACATAAAGGCACTACTAAGTTGTCATGCAGTGGTGACATCCTCTCCCTCCCCTTCCTCTCATCATTAAAATCCTTCACCTCCCCCATCCACCCATTCACCATCTCATACAAAACAAGAGGAAATTGTAGCACAAGAATAAGTTATGTAGACCAAAACAAATAAAGTGAAGGATAAAAAAAGTAGAGAAAAAGGAAAGAAAAGAAAGAAGGAAAAATAAGAAGAGAAAAGAAGTTGAGTGCAAGACCCAAGATGAAAAAGACTATTGGAAGAAATAAGACATATAGGAAAATAAAAATGAATAAAAATATGATGCAAAGAAGAATAAATATGAATAAGAAGAAGATGCATGAAAAACTAAGTGGGACAAAGAAGAGAAGCAAAAAAAGAAACAATAAGAAGAAGAGTCTATGAAAAATAAAAAGGAATAAGAAGATAAGGTAGTGAAGGAGGAGCAGAGGAAAATTACTGAGGCTAACATAACAACCAAATAAGAGTAGGAAAAAAAGAGGGAATCTAGACAAAAGTAGGAAGAAGAGAGCAAGAAAAAGGCCAAGGAGCAAGCTTCCAAGGATGTTGTCTAAGAAGTAGAACACATAGAAAAGGTGCAAGTAGAGGTAATTGGCAAAGGTAAAATAAGAGCTAGAGACAAAGAAGAGCATAATATCATAGAATTTTATATATCATAGAATTTTATATATGTTTGTATAATAAAATATATTATCACAAAAATAAGAGTAGAATATGTATATCCACAATAATAATTAATAGAAGAAAAAAATTCTTGATAAATATAGATTATCCACTTCAAGGAGGTAACCTCCACAACTATTTAATAAGATCAAAATTCACAATATTATGATCAAATACTAACCACTACCTCATATTTATACTCTACCTAGACATGGTTATTCTAGAAGCCAACCTTACTAATAACATAGAGAGATGTGAAAAGACAATATATGAGGTATGCAAGCCATAATTTGGCCACACATATCCCTAGACATGCCATAGGATAAAGGTGTATCATGCCCTTCCCCTTTAGAATAATGTTGTCCTCAATGTTGAATCAAACCAAGATTTTGTCATAACAAATCTTCATCCTCTCATGTTGACTCTTTAGAATGAATATTATTTCATTAGATCAAATACTCCTTAATCACTATTTTCCACATTTGCTTAGTGCACCTATGAAGGATCTCTTTAGACTCTATAATTACCTAACCTTCTTCATCTAATTTAGGTAACTTAGTTTGAGTAGAAACTCTACATTTAATTAACTTATTTAGGTAAGAGACATGGAATATCATATGTATGTGATTAGATAGGGGAAATTTCAAATTATAGGCCACACTACCAATTTTATTCAAGATATAATAAGGACCATCATACTTAGGGGACAACTTGTTATCATTGTTTATGTTACTTCAGATACATCTACTTATATGGTTGAATACACACAAATACCCAATCACCTATGTCAAAATGTCTCTCATTATAGTGTTGATATACTTGTTTCTTCATTCTATTTTGTGTCATTACTAATTTATATTCAAACTAACAAGTACCTCCTATTGAGGATGAATGTGTTCCTCAACAAATCAAACCTTGGGATGCAGCTTCAAATCTAAAGTGATGGATGGGGGTGATACCCATCAATGCCACAAAGGGAGACATTTTTTAAGAAGTCTAAAAATAAGTGTTATACCACCATTTGGTAAGTGGAAGCCAATGGACCCATTTGTCATGTTTATTGGAAATAAAACAATGAAGATATCCTTATATACATTTATTGACTACCTCTATTTTCTCATCAATTTGAGGATGATAGGATGAGCTATGAGCCAACTGGGTGTCTAAAAATGAAAATAATTTAGTCTAAAAATTACTAATAAATATGGGATCTCAGTCACTTATAATGATCTTTGGAGTACCATGCAATTTTTTAATTGTATTGACAAAAGTATAGGTTATTATACCGATGACAAATGATTATGATAAGGAACAAAAATGAACATACTTTGTGAGTTGATCCAAAATTACAATGATAACATTTCTACCCTCAGAGCATGGTAACCTAATAATGATATCCATCCCACCTCAGGCTAGGGATGGATAAAGGTTTCAAAAGACCTGGGGTCTTAATGGTTTCACCTTTATTTTGTTGACATACCATGCATTCTACCACATATCTCTAGACATCACCCTTGAGTCCTTTCCAAAATATATCTTGATTGATTCTATTATATGTTTTTGAAAATCCTAGATGACCTCTTATTAGAGATGCATGAAGTTTCTCAAGGATTTTATGTGTGAGGAGAGAGTTTTTATAGAAGAATAATCGATCTTTATACCATAATGTGTTCTCCTTCCATGAATTTTTTTTAAAACCCCTATAATCAAGATAAATATTTTGAATCAAATCTTGGGTATTCCTATCATTCTCCCATTCTAATCTTGCTTACCAACACAAAATTTCTCAAAAATGGCCTAAAAATAGTATTCATAAAACTCTAAAATGTATATGGTGCATTTTTGAGACCAAAAGGCATGATCATAAACTCATAACAGCCTTCATGAGTTTATAAATTTATCTTAGTTATTTCATCTTCATGGATTTGAATTTGATAATACCCAGAGTGAATATCTATGTTGGTAAAATAAATAATGCCATGTAATTCATCTAGCAAATCATCAATTACTAGAATAGGAAATTTATATTTTGATGGTGTACTTGTTGAGTTATCTCCATTTTATGGATGTCCTCCAAGTGTCATCCTTATTACACACCATGACCATCAAGGAAGAATGTTTTCTTTGTTTTTGTTTGATAATTCTTGCCTCTAGTATATATTATACCATATTTTCAATTTCACTCTTATAGGCATAAGGATACCTCTAGGGTCAAATGTTGGGTGGTGTACTACCTAAAATTATTTTAAATTCATGATCATGTGATCTACTTGATATAAGTTCTTTTGGCATGGCACCAAAAATAATAGAATGGTCATTCATCACTAGTTGTAAATTAATATGGGCAGACTCCTTGGTTGGTTGAACTTGTATGGAAAAAAAATCATGCAAAAAATCCTTTAGCACCTTTTCTAAGCATCTTTTTCATTTGGTGAGAACTAACCAATTATGAATATTTATCCTATAAACCATGTAATTAAAATGTCTTTCCTTATGAATAATTCCTATAAATTCATCTCAATTTTTCCCAAAGTGGTGAGTCATTGCACTCCTAAAATAGTGTCATCCCTATGCATGGGAATAGAAAAATTAGGATAATATAATAGGTAGTCTCTCATATCAAGCTTAATGTTATGGAGTTTTCTAGAATAGTTGACTATACCACCATCTGCAAACATGACCTAAAATTCTAGAGTTGGGTAAATGAAATAGTTCAAATGATTAGCCAACTTAATGTTGATAAAGTTGTGTGTAATCCTAGATTTAATCAACATAGTCACCTTTGTTTTCTTTATCAAACCTACCACCATAATATTTTGAGGAGTACTAATACCTGAAAGTGCATGACAAGAAATAATAGGTTGAGAATATTTAGATTCATCGTCAAATTCTTCCCACCTACATATGAGTCCTCTTCATCTTGTTCATCATTGTGTGCCTTTAATGTAAAACAACTTCTTTTTATCACATCTATGACATTTTCTCCATTTTTTATGACAACCAAAATATAATCCTTTTTTACGCTTATCTTCACTTTATTGAGGGGTCAATCTTGTAGGTTGAGGAAATGATGGGGCTAGGAAATTACATTCATGGACATTAGTGAAATGTCTTCATTTGACCAGATATTTTTCCTCTACCATGCATACCATTGGTATGGTTTCAAATATTGATCTATGAATAAACATGCAAACCTAAATTTAGATGCTATCTTTGAGGCCACCCAAGAATAGGTCAATCAAATTTGCCTTAGTGATGTCATCGATGCATAAGGAGAGATTTGAAATTGATAAATATAATCCTTCAGAGTCTTTGTTTGATTTAGTTTGGTTATTTGAATAGATTAGATTTATGATACATTATGATAATGGATCTATAATTCCTCATAAAATATAGACCAAGAAACTTGAAGGCCCTTATTTTTATTTTTAGCACACAACCATATATACCAAATGAGTTACTTAATTTTTAGATATAGAGACGCCATGACCATATTTTCTGCACATGGAGTCTGATGTAGATCAAACAAAGTTTCAATTTAATTAATCCAAGTGAGTGGATCATTACCATCAAACTTGTGTAAGTCCACTTTTGGTAAGAACTACTTTGAACCAGGATTAGAGGTGTGATTATTTGAATGTGAAGAACTGAATGGGAGTGGTGAAGGATTATTTTATGAAGGTTGATATATAATATAGGAAACTTACCCAATTATAAGTTTCAAATTATCCTTCAAACATTTATTTCCCCTCTTACCCCAATAATGTCCCCTTTGATTGCATTAAGAGCATATTTCTGCACAATGTTTTTTAAATCTAACTAAAGTTGGTGAATCACCTCAAAAACGAATAGATCAAAAGTGAAAAACTCCATGTCATCATTTTGATGAGTTTTTGGAGTTATTTTCCCATTATTACATCCATTAGTATTAGTACCAACCATGCACAAACCCTAGTATGGAGGGTTTCATCCACAAAAAAGTGTATCAATAAATTATACTGTTACAATCATCTAACCAAGATGAATCCAATGATTGCTAGTGTGCACAAGGGTGAAAATTTTTGGCCCAAAAATTATACCATTATATTATACCATTATGATCACCTCACTGAGATGAATCAAATGACTTTTAATTTCTATAAGGGTAAAAAAAAATCTACACTTTTTTTACTATTTTTTTCAAAAAATCACTTCAAACAATACTACAGTGATGAAAAAATAAATTCTTCCCTAATCACAAGTTATGTTTTTTCAATCCTTCCACTCATAATAGACCTACAACACTAGATCCAAAAAACATTCCATAGAAACTTATCAAAATCATATCTCTGATAGCACTTGTAATGAAATTACTTAGATGTTTTCACAATGGAATATTATATGACAGAAATAATTTTAGAATGTGTAGATCCATAACAATAATTGAAAGAAGAGGAAAATGATTGATAAATATAGTTGAGCCACTTCAAGGGGGAAGCCTCCATAATAATGTAATAAGATAAAAATACACAATATGATGATCAAATACTAACCATTACATCTTATATATACTTACATAGCCATGGTTATTTCATAGGTTGGCCTTACTAAGAACATAGAGAGATGTGACAAGATAATATAATAGGTATGTAATCCACAAGTTAGCCACACATATCCCTAGATACACCATAGGTTAATGGATATCAAAGTTATAGCCAATACTAAGAATGCTAAGAAACTATAGTAATCTATAAAGTCAATAGTGGAGTTGAAACAACCACCAGTTCCTGATGTCCCATAGCCATTTAGCATATTTCAAGGCTCATGATCAAAATTAAAAGGTACACAAGCAGAGGTGTCATAAGATAGACCTCAAACAACCATCCAATGGTTATGAGACATGCAATACCCACCCCTATGATTAAAAATGTTCACACTCCTAGTTATGAAAATATGACACTAAGAAGCCCCAGTTACAAATACTACAACTTATTTTATTTTGACCACAAGTTATGAGGTATCACTTAATGTGACCTAGATAACACTGGAAAAGAAGGTTGGGAGAGAAGCTAAATTTCAAGATTCCATAGTGAAGATGGCCCTTGAGATGGAAAGGGACAATCTGTAGCTAAGGAGTAACATGCAATTCTACATGATCAGTTGACCAATATGCACATAAATAATACTTATATAACACTAGTGTTTCAATTCTTGGGAGACCAAGTGATCTCTACATAGAAATAATTCATTTCTTTGATTTATCATCACGTTAATGATTAGATAGATATGGATAAATTTCAATAGATCTGAGAGCAAGGGTAGTAGATAAAATTAGAAATAGAAATCCTCTTCTAGTTCTTTGAGTATGAGTAGGTTTTAGAAACTATTATGTAATATGCCACCGAAACTACTCATAGTATGCTAGATTAGAATTAGTAGCTATAGGATTCACTCAATAAGGTGTTGTTAGATTTATCAAAGGTATACAAGTCCAAAACCATCATGGAAGATCAATTGGCCAAGACAGACCTCATGTATTTTGTGATTAAGGAGTCTCTTAATTCAAAAGACATTATTATGAAAAATATGATTGCATGGTAGAATGAGATGCTTCATAGCATGTTCATTGGCATTCAAACCCAATGATACATATACAAACTAGAGGAAATGTCATAAGACATTTAGCTAAAGATCCTAAAGAATGTCTATCATTACCACTGTATAGGATGAAGATATATAAGGGATGATGTAGTTCCAAGCTCTGTTGTGCACTTTGATTAGCAGTGTCTAGGATGCATTACTTGATTAGAAATAATTCAGACAATATATTTCACACTTGGATAGCTTAATTGTTGTGATTTTCAATGAACCACAATTCATCATGTCAACCCATCTCACACAACATTTTAAAAATAGGGAGGTGGCCAAACCAATGTAGACACAACCTCTAGTATATGACTTTATAATTGCAGCATCTTTAGCCATAGGTTTTACAGTGCCATTATCTTTTATAACACCATATTTTAACATAGTACCAATCTCACCACCATATTTACAACCTATTTTAGCTCTAGTAACACACTTCATGCCTCTTCCATCTCTATAAGTATTTCATAGTCTTAATTTTGTAAAATTGTGAATAAATTTAAAGTAAGGAAGGCTAGAAGCATTATGCACTAGGATAGGAAGGTTGAAAACCCATAAAAGGTGGCATCCTAGTTATGTTAATCCATTAAAAACCCATAAGGGAAATAGATTAATATGTTAGTTGAAAACCCAAAAGGGAGGCTAAGTAGTGTGCAAAAGGTAAAAATTGGTAAACAACACCTTATGTGATTACCAAAATAAATGTTTTCTATACCAACCCCTCAGCATAGGCAATTATACTAGCTCTAGAAATATGCACACTTCCTACAACTTTGTATCTAGATGATGCAGTTGATTAATTATAGGAAAGTGTTGGTAGTAGACTTAGGACTACAAAATCATAGAGTGAAAATGCACAAGTGTGCGATGTAGAACATTTTGTGTAATATATATCATTTTGAATGTATTCAACCTATGTATGTATTCCAAAAAACTAAAGAATTTGAAAATAATCCTTTGATCTAGAACTAAAAATATAGAATGCAAAGCACCAAATCTCTATAAGTTATATATATATAGCAATCAATTCTAATGGATAGAGTTTTCAAATATAGATATTAATATAGAAATTAGATGATAGTTTTTTTGTAGTGTATTTTTATATTGGTTTTATGTACAGCATATACCCTATTTTACTTAAATATGTTTATTTATGGAACAATAATGAGTGTTCTATATAATTAAATTTTGTGTTTTTATGAATAAATGTGTAATTCTAAACTGAATAAATACTTGACTTGTTAGATATTTTTATCTCTATTCTGAACCTGTATCCTACTTCACAAAAAAACACACATGAGCACATTATATTGGGATTTATAAAAACCTCTAATAATACTAGGTATCATAATCCCACCTCTTACCACACCATCCTAGGGTACAAGACAATGATAAACTCAAGGGAGTCCTACATAGAGATCTTTGCAGAGGATCCCACTAAATAGGTCATCATCAAGGACTCTTCCTCCTGAGAACCATAATGAGAGTTGAGTGTGGATTTTTTTACACATATTTAGATGTATATATTTTTATGTATTGATGTATAGTGATGTATATGAATGAGACACATATAGGCATGGATGATACATATGGAAATTTATTGTACAAACATTTGATTGATATGTATACGATTATTTTTTTGTATAGATTTATATGTTTCAAGAATCTATCTTTATTATGATATGATGATCATGGATAAGGACTCATATCAATTTCATTGTGTTATTATGACATGATGTTCATGGGTATATGATTATGTGTATGCTTTTCTTGATGTTATGGATATGTCATGGATGCTTATGGGAGTAGATGTATATGTTTAGATGATATGATGTTATGACAAAAACTCTTACTTTTCACATTTAAGTTTAGCATACTTAGTCATTTGATATGGATAAATGGATAGATGAGTAGATAAATATTTTGATGATGAGATGAGATAGATGATGATGTACATTAGGGGATAAAATAAATCCAGTTTGTGTGTCTCCACATATATTTATAACTTAGTTTTTTTGTAACACAAGATAATATGCACCATGATATTTAACACCATGATGTCTTGGTCATAGTATACATAAGGAATGACTCACACATAAACAAAAACAAAAATGATAAAACAACCAAAGGATAAAATAGTAAGTAAGCATGCACACACTTAAAAATAAAAATCAACAAAAAACATCTTGTCATTCATCAAGATACAATCCATGCATTAAGGATGATGATGCCAATGGTTTCACACCTCAAGCAATGATATATGTGAGGGAGTTATATTGGGAATGTTATATCCCAATGAAACAACATTGATTTAGTCATAATCATTTGATGATTGAAACCCAACACATAAAATGATTGCTAGCTATGATTTTTGTGCATTGTTTTTAAGGTTTTGTGTGTTTATATCTCTTTTTAGGGGTTTTATGATTTTTGCGAAGTTTTAGGGATTTGGCATTTTTTTTTATCTTAATGGATTTTTGAGATATATGTATATATACACATGGGATACTAGCAAAGGGAAAATTGAGTTAATAATAGGGATGTAAAGTGGCATGGAATGGAAGACAAATGGATGGACAGGAGCTAATGGGAGCTCTTCAAAGACTACATGACTTGGAGACTGCTCATGTTGCATTCTAATATCATGTGGTAAGGATCCTATTATTCCTTGATCTAGTGAATCATGTTGTGCCATGTAATACCTATAAGTTTCCACCAAGGTCAAAATAAAAGAGGGAATTAGATAGGAGTGTGATGGATATATATATTGGATATGGAGGGGTGGGTGGAAATAGATCTACCCCTAGGCATAGGGGTAATCATAGATAATAATTTATCTTTAATCATAAAAACTCTTGAGATATATGATTTATATGGGATTATCAAGTTCATGCATATCTTCTATAGCTAACTTGTACGTGCCTAAGTTTTATTTAGTAATAATTATGTAGGTACCCAACCATTTAGGTTCAAATTTCCATTTTTCTCACAATTGGCATTAATGTTCCTTTGGTTTTCCTTTAACACAAGGTACCCTACTTCAAATTCTTTTGATTTGATGTGTTTTATATTTGTGGTGTAATTTATTTTCATATAATTTAAGATGATTGAGTGTGAGTAGTTTTTTATCCTCAATAATTTATATCTCTTATAGCCATGCAACCTGATACTCTTCATCATCAATGATATCCTATAATGATATACTATGGAGGGTAACTCAATCTCAATAGGGAAGATGGATTTGATTTTAAGATTAGGGAGTATGGAGTGGACTTTATGGGTGTGCAGATGTTGGTGTGTTAATCCCACAAGGTAGGATAAAGCTAAAAATGTCAATCATGACCATTGTCATTAAGTATTTCCTTGAGGATTTTGAAAATGGTTTTGTTAGAAGCTTTAGCTTGGCCATTTCCTTACAAATATTAAGGAGTGGAAAATCTTATCTAATATGGAACTAGGAATAGATAGCCTTGATATCCTTACTCTTAAAGGATTTACCATTATCTATAATGATGGTTTATTAGATACCATAGTGGCTAATGAGATGGTTTAGGATGAATTTGTAAACCTGCTTCCTAGTTATGTAAGTGAGAGGAGTGGATTCAAACCACTTAGTAAAGTACTCTATATTAATGATGATATGTTTATGTCCATTAGATGAGGTGGGATTAATCTTCCCTATGAGATCAAGCCCCTATGTGGTGAAAGGACAAAGGTTTACTATCAACTACAACACTAGAGAAGGAGCATGAATGAGGTCATCATGCTTCTAACAAGCAACACATTTTTTGACATATTTACACACATGGAATTCCATGGTCATCCAATAGTATCATGTGCAAAGAATTTTTTTGGTAAGGACCATTCTAATAGTGTATGCCCCATAGATATTTTTATAAATGTCTTTGATAGCCAAATCAACCTCTTATATATTAAAATAATGTAGAAGTGTTTTCTCATAGCCTATACAATAACATGTGTTATCAAGGGTATAACTTGAGGTATTTTGGATAAAGGATTTACATTGGGAATGTCATAGGTTGGAAGGGAGGTTATGGTCATGGAGATATGTATATATGTCATGATACCATGAAGAACTGGGACCAAAAATATCACATGTTGTTTTATATTTCATACAATCGTATGTTATGATGATACATTATTGTATCAAGAATTGATATTATTGAAAATTTGAGGACATTTCAAGGATAAATCCAATGGTGACCATGGCATCCACATACCTCTTATTTATGTGTCGCACCTACTCAAATCAAAAATGAAAAAGTATTATTTTAAGTTATCCACTATGGTTTTTTGTATGGCACAAGATTTTCATCCTTAGTTTGATAGTGGTCATTGACCTAGTTGAATATTATCTATAAGTCACCAAAGACTGTCAAATGTTGTATGTTCCATTAGCTAACTAGTTGAAGTCCTGTAATTAGGGCCTCATACTCTAAAATATTGTTTGTGTATCGGAAACTAATTTGAAAAGACTTAGGAATAATGTCTCCATGTGATATCATGAACAAAATAACTACCCATTATCTATGTGATGTGAATGATCCATCAAAATAAAGTTTCTTCTATTATGACTCATTAATGGATAAGATGGATTCATCAAGAAACTTGATGGTTAATGACTATTTATCAGATAGTGGGGCTTATACAAGCTAATTTTCAAGTACCTACCCCTTGAGTACTTTTTTATTTCATATTTAATGTTTAATTCATTGATTAGCATGACCCATATAGAAATTTGACCTATGAGTGTTGTTTTAGATAAGAGATATTTAAGCGAATCGACCTTGGTAATGAGAATAGTCTTATTGATGAGCATATAATACCATAATTTTTGTCAAGTAAATACTCCTACTAGACTGTATTTTTAAATAGGTTAATAATTAAGCTCAAAAGCCACAAATGTATAGCTTAGATAGTACACAACTTTTTATATTTCATTTTCATCATGTTGAGCCAAAAGTTCCCCCAAGGCATGTTGGATTGTAGAAATGTAGAGCAAAAAAGTTTTCACAAATTTAAAATAACTAACATTGGTGGATTAGATAAATATTATTTTAACTATTTGAACATTTTTTAACATTTCCTATTCTTTTAAAATTCAAATTTTTTTAATTATATGCACGAAAGGGTGACACCTATTAACCAACTATGAAATAAATCTTTAGATGGCCTAAATTTTCCCTATAGATTGTACAACTTCTTGAGATTGGATGGCAGGGGAATTTTATGGTATAGCCTACACTTTGTCCAAGTACACTTAAATACACCTATGAGACATGATGATTCCCATGATCTCACCTAATGTAACCCCAAATACACATTTATTAGGATTAAGCAATATGTTATATTCTCTAATTCATATGAAGATTTTGTGTAGGACTGTCAAGTGTTCTACTCAAGTTTTTGAATTTCCTAGTATGCCATCCACATAGTCTTACAGAATGACATGCATCATGTCATATAAAATGGCCATCATGGCTCATTGACATGTGGTACCTATTATCACTCTGGAGTGCACCCTATTTGAAGATGTGCAAAGCATAACTTCTCTCCAGTTGATACAATTGGATCTTCTCAAAGTGTGGGTGACTCTATATTGAGAAGAACCTCCAGAGAGGGCTGGTTACCTTAAGATTTATCTATTAAAACTAATATAATATGATTTTGGGATGAAAATGGAAAGGAAAAACTAAATGTAAATCCTATCTAATGGGTTGATGCACCCTAATTTTTTATATCTTATGAATCTATTGAAACTAATGCATGCATATAAATCAATAAAAGTCCTAGATTGCCCCTAAGAATAAGTATTTCAAATGAAGGATTGAAAGAATTTTGGATTAAAAAATTCCTTTTTACCTCTTCAAATGACCATTAGAAGGTGGGATAAAAAGTAATAGGTGAGGAAGAGACCTACCAAAATGGGATATAATCCCACTTATATGTCGACACACAATCAATTACACTATATTCTCTATCAAAACTCATATGAAAAATAAAAATATCCTTTATTGATGTATGGTCTAGAATAAAATTTCTTCTTCAGATTTAAGAATAATGAAAAATGGTTTGAAAAAGCCAATATATATCTCTAAATTCTAACCTAAGCCAATGTGGCATTGAAAAGGGAAAAGGATTAGTCTTGGTTGACTAACTCAAGACTAACTCCTTTTACAATATTAAAATAAGTCTTAAATAATCTTAAAAGTATCAAAAACATGCAAAAATATTCATCTTAGTGTAGAAAAGAGGTGGTGGGCTCATGTTTGACAAGTCAATCCTTTGCATGAAAAGCTATGCTAGCCTTTTGAATGAGGTAGAGATAATATTCTTAATGCAACAAAGAAGAATATGGAAGGAAGATGATTGGGTCTTGGATCCATATCTTCAATTCATGCACCTGAGAATGGAGATTGAAATACCAACTACATCATCCAAAATACATGAACATATAAGTGCTCCTATCTACAAGAATATGACATGAAGAGGAAGCAAATACATTTTAAGGATCCATGGTGCTGATAGGACCGAAACACCCCAAAGCTCTAACACAACTTGTCAGATTTAAGAGAACACATGATTACCATTGTATAAGCAATTAAACATGCAGAATAACCAGAAGAACAAATAACTATCAATGAGAAAACACACAGAATATGAGAGGCAACACACAATTATATTCAACTCATTACAAGGGAAATTACAATAAAGAGATCACACTCTTCTTCCACCTCTGTGAGGCTTCCTCCTCAAGGGCTCCAAGTAATCTTCCCACCTGAGTAATCTTCTCTCATAGGTCACAACACACAGCTAACACAAGCTGTTGTTCACCTCATTGCACATCTGTGCAATCGAGTACACAACCGTACTCCAAGTAGATCTCTCCATGATCCTGCTGATGTATTGCTGTCACCTTGGACCCTGGCCAACCGCCAATCTCTATCTGACCCTCACATACACACATCCCTGCATATCAAACCTGATCTTACTTATACATACATGGGGAATCCTACTTGATTCCACCATGGGAAGAACTCTCCAAGCTTCACATAGCTCTTCTCAAAATTCTCCACTTAACAATACAGCCCATGAGTCTATTATATAGATCTCATGCATACACAAATTAGACTTGCCACTCAAGGCTTCGAACAAGCCCTTAACATGCAAACTCCACATTCACTTAACTGACTATTCGTTAACAGTAGTTCAAACCACCACAGGCGATCGACATCGGTCCCTACCTTCTTGGAGGTGACCGACGCTGGCCGATCTTCTGCCGATGTCGGTTTCCCTTCTGCATCCCCTGACCGTCGTCGATGTGGCCTATCGACGTCGGTGACTGCATATGCTAGAAACCCTCCTGTTTGCCTTAAGGTGTAGCTTTTAGCTCCACACCCTAACAATCTCCCACTTGGAGATAAAGAGCTGAACCTGTACCCAAAACTAGTACTCTGTCCAATCTGCATCCTGGCTTGTATTCCTCTTCAAGCTCCCACTTGAAGACAACCCACCACACTCCTTGTGGTGTTAAACCTGTGCCTGATTTTCTTCATTCTCATTGTACCATCTTTTGCCTTGCTATACTTCCACTCAAACAGCAACCCCTGTGAGTAACCTGTAATCAACAAACACTTAACAGATATGGGCCATCTGTTAGTCAAACTCGCTTTGAGAACGTCCAACCTCGCTCTGATACCAATTAATAGGACCGAAACACCCCAAAGCTCTGACACAACTTGTCAGATTTAAGAGAACACATGATTACCATTGTATAAGCAATTAAACATGCAAAATAACCAGAAGAATAAATAACTATCAATGAGAAAACACATAGAATATGAGAGGCAACACACAATTGTATTCAACTCATTACAAGGGAAATTACAATAAAGAGATCACACTCTTCTTCCACCTCTGTGAGGCTTCCTCCTCAAGGGCTCCAAGTAATCTTCCCACCTGAGTAATCTTCTCTCATAGGTCATAACACACAGCTAACACAAGTTGTTGTTCACCTCATTGCACATCTGTACAATCGAGTACACAACCGTACTCCAAGTAGATCTCTCCATGATCCTGCTGATGTATTGCTATCACCTTGGACCCTGGCCAACCGCCGATCTCTGTCTGACCCTCACATACACACATCCCTGCATATCAAACCTGATCTGACTTATACATACATGGGGAATCCTACTTGATTCCACCATGGGAAGAACTATCCAAGCTTCACATAGCTCTTCTCCAAATTCTCCACTTAATAATATAGCCCATGAGTCTATTATATAGATCTCATGCATACACAAATTAGACTTGCCGCTCAAGGCTTCGAACAAGCCCTTAACATGCAAACTCCATGTTCACTTAACTGACTATTCATCAATAGTAGTTCAGACTGCCACAGGCGATGAACGTCGGTCCCTACCTTCTTGGAGGTGACCGACGCTGGCCGATCTTCTGCCGATGCCGGTTTCCCTTCTGTGTCCCCTGACCGTCATCGGTGTGGCCTGCCGACGTCGGTGACTGCATACTCTAGAAACCCTCCTATTTGCCTTAAGGTGTAGCTTTTAGCTCCACACCCTAACAGGTGCAAAAAATAACTTCCCATTTGACCCTAGAGGAAAGCATCTCCTTTCAGGTTAGTAGGTTTGTTTTAATCCAATAAGTGAGTAGCACAAGTAGCAATCTACTTCTCTTTCATTATTTTCTTGTTTTTTCATAGGTTAGTTGTATCTACTTTCTAGTTTAGTTATGTTTCCCTTTAGTCTTCTTGTGTTAGTCAAAAAAGGTATTACAAAACCCAAAAGAGTCTATTTGTCATTGTCATAGGAAACCAATGATTTATTTTGACTAGCAGGTCGGTCAACCCCTATGAGTCTCCAAAAAATGTTAGTAATTTTCCCTGTTAAAGCCAAATTTTAACCCCTACAATTCAAAATTTTTAGAAACCATCAATAGCCTCTCTAGGCTAATCAAACTAATATATTTTCATCTAAAAAGTCATTTTTTGGTCTTTAAAATGTCAAATTTATCTCAAATTTCATTAAATTATTCTAAATACCTTTATTTATACTAAAAAATATAACCTTAGCTTTATCATAAAGTTTCATGGCTTAAAAAGGTAATTTAATGAAATTTTTTTTAGCTAAAAAAGGCTTATTTTGGACCCACATGTGCAAAAATTAATCCTATAAAGCATGTAAAATTACAAATTTGATATCTTAACATGAAATAGCTTCTTTAAAATCCATATCAAGCATTATCTTGGCATTGGAAGCTTGAATTCTTTTTAAAAAGCCAAAAACAATCTATTTTCTTCACTTTCAAGAAGAGAAGTACAGATCCATACATTTTTTTTACATTAGGTGCATGAAAAATAAATAAAATTTTATTAAAAATCTTTAAAAAAAGTTTCGTGGTGTTTGGATGTATCAAATTCTCAAAACCATTTCATACAGGCACTCCTAGTTTACACATAGTGACTTGCTTGCAAGTTTGATGATGGTACGATCATTTAGATAAAGGTACAGGTCTAAATTTTTGGGTGTAAAAACTATAATCAAATGGATTACTCATGGATTAGGTTTTTTTTAAATTATATTTTTCATGCTCGTGTACCTTTAGGTTTAAAAGGCAACGGGCTCTTCTCAATTTCTCCTCACTTAGGAAGGGTTTCGTGAAATTTCAAGTTGTTTCATAATATATTGTAATTAATATATCTCTCCATGTAATCCTTAATATATTATTCATTCATTTCATGATCTAACAAAGTAATAAAAAAAAGCCTATCAAATCTACAAATTGACATGTTTTTAAGAAGAGTGTAGAGTTGGAGAGAGAAAATGGATATTTTAAAGATTCCATTTTTGGATATTTTTCATAATTTAATCCATTGTTTCATGTTTTAAAATATGTTTCCCAAATAAATTTTCCAAAAATATCCATTATTTGGTAAATTTTGGTGCTTTAAACTTTCAAAAGGGCCTAATTGGTTTAAGGAAATTTTGCATTTTTGTAGGTTTTTTGTGGAAAAATAGGTTCAAATGGACCATATAAATAATTTAAGATTAATTTTATCTATAAAACATCCATTAAACATGAAATAAAATCCAAAAATATGCAAAAATACATTTAAGTATGCACACATTTCATATAAAAGGGGCATTTTTTGAAGAAATTTGAGGTTTTTGGCATCTACAGGTGGAGTTTTGACTCCAAATTTGGTGTGTATCATCATAATGAGTTGAGTAATCATCCATAAAATTTTAAATTCCATTGGAAAATTTGAGGTGATTTTTATTTTTACACATACCTAGCCTCTCAAAACACAGTCAAGAAGAAAGCAAGCTTGAGCAAGATGAAGCCTCCAAGAGCAAAATTAAATATTTTGGTTGTTTATAACCATTACTTAATTTTATTATGTAAATAAATGTGTTTTAAAATATTTAAAAATGAATAAATAACCATCTCTTTCTATTTTTAATATTCCAAGAAGCTTCTAAGTGACAGAAGTTGGCTTAATAGGCCTTTTTTACAAATCAAATAAGTAAAGGTTGGAGTTGAAATGTCTATATTAGAGTTGAAATGGATTTTTCTACATGAAATATCTAATTTTTATGTGTAAATATCATTATTAACTTAATACACAAGTTCCATTTCATGTAAGTTGAGTTCAAGTGGAAGTTGATTAGTCTTTGAGTCCACATCTCTTCAATTGACTAGTTTCATGCATCTCCCATACATTTAATGCAAGATAAAGACATTAAATAAATTAAAATCACTTTCAATATGGAGTTATATTCAAATTTATTTCATGATTTTAATGCAAGGAAGGTTGATACGTCAACATGGGCCCACCACCTCTAATTTTATGCCAAAATTAAAGGCCACACAAATTTTTGAAGACTTGAAGAATTAAAGACTTTGTTTAATATTCTAAAATTAATTTATTATTGAGGAATGGTGTGTATTTTCATGAATTATGACTTGATTTGACATAAATATGGGTCCACCACTTTTCCAATGCAAAAAAGAAGGTTTCTTGCAAGATAAAGAAAGAAGGAAATATTTAAAGAATATTGTAATTAATTTGAACTCAAAATTGTCTAAAGCTCACATCCAATTAATCTCCTCTTCTTTTTTCAAATCCAATCTTGGATATTTCTTCTCTTTTATATATATTTAAGAATTTTAGCTATTTTTAAAGGGAGATCCCTCTTTTCATAAGACTAGACTCTGCCAAAATTTGAGTTTTGTAACATTTTCAAAGAAATAAAAGATTGTTTCTAATTTTCATTACCCTAGTATAGTGTGTTAATATCAGTTTGATTTGCATATGTGGTAGAAATATCTCCCTTATCAAGTCTTGATGTCACCTAGCTACTGGTATGATATTATGCAGGTCATGTTTAGTGTTTAACGTCATTTGTTTAAGATGAAAGTGGATAAACATTGGCTAGTTAATGCCTTGAATCGGGCCTATTACACCATTTCCCTCAAGATTATAGTAAATGATAAAACCTCTTCATGAAATAATGATGCATAGGAGTCAATTAGAGTTTTAGATTCAATATTTTCTTATCTAATCAGTGTTTTAGAAGCTCAAATAGAGTGAATGAACCAAAAATATAAGTGTATCACCAATAGTAGAGTAGGATTTCCCTTTCAGTTTCCTTCTCTCCCTTTTCATCCCTAAGTAGTGCAAAATGATACATCAGAGGATCTAGCGTTAAGAAAATATAGAGGTTTTATTTGATTTTAGGTATCCCACACCTCAAATCATTCTAATTTTGTTACAGGTGTGAAGGTTTCAGAGCCAAATCTACCAAGCCTTCAAGCAGGGTGTTATCTAGATCGCTAATAATACCTACATTATTTAGGATCAATGTCATGACCTAATATCAAAACATTTCCTATGGGGTAGTGAAACTTATCTTGTGTTGATCTTTAGGTGTAATTCATATTTTAATGTAGCCAAAAAGGCCATCCATAAGTGAGAACATTCAAAGTCCTATCTTGGATTTGACTAATGTGTCAATATTAGGCAATGGGAAATCATCCTTAGGGAAAGCTTTGTTGATATCATGAATATTTGTGCACTGAGGAATTCCCATAGGCTTCTTGTTGATTGGTACAATATTTGATATCCACTCAGATTAGTTGATTGGTATAATTAACCCTACTTATAAGAGTTTTTCTAATTCTTTTTTAACTAGGATTACTGTATGGGGGTGTATTTTTGGCATCTTTTATTTGATACGATTGGCATCAAGGTACACAACAAGATGATGCACCACTAAGTATGGATCCAACCCATGCATGGCAGTATATGTTTATGTGATTATGTCAATGAATTTTTTTATAAGGGTAACTATAATTTTGTGCTCATTCAGAGTGAATGTACCATCAAGCTTGACTATTCTGGGATTGTCTTCTATTCTAATGTCAACATCAATGGTGTATTCCACCATTAATGTGAAGCCATTTGGTAGTTGTGTTGGTGTAGGATAAAGGAGGAATTATTCATTTATTTGTGGCTTGGCAAGCTCATCTTGTCCTCCCATAAAAGATGAATCTGATTCATTCATTTCAATTAGTGGCCATGTGAATTTTCTTGAAAATGCATTCATTAAATCCTCACATGTTTCTCATTTAGGTGTACTAAGATTTAATCCAATGTTGATGATCTCATTATTATTATGATGTTATGACTGCTCATGGGGAAAGTCAAGTTCCTTGTCCATTGGTGCCTTAGGGAGGTTTTTACCAATAAACACATTTTTATTTTTACTTTTGTGATTATCTGATAGTGGCTCATAAATTTTTTTATAGAGGACATTGATTTTTTATTTTTTTGACTAAGGAACTCATCTTTATCTCCAAATTAGATAGTAGAATCCAAACTAATATCAAATCATTTTTTAATACCTAATAAAAAAATAAACTCCATCTCGAATCCCTAGAAAATATGTGATTACCTTATCATTTTGAAATATCTATAAGGGTATATGGTCATGTTGGTCTCAGTCTATGAGATTAGGATATTAGAGGTCTAAGTGGATGGTAAGGATGATGATATTTTCAAAAGTATTAGTTTCAATGAGCACATCATAGAGGGTTTAAGAGGACTTTGTGTTGTTATCGGAAGAGTTATCATCAGACATAGTATTACTATCTCTAATGAGATCATAAGGGTCACCCCCAAGTGGTTTGTATCTGATACCTCAATTTTATCAATGTTAAAAAAGAGGGATAAGCTCAAGGATTCCTTATTTGTTAGCATCTAATCCTTTATCCTTGTAGTCCAAGTTATCACACATCTTATTTTTAATGGGGTACTCATTACTCCAATAACATAAGGCTAAACCATCACCATATAGCCAAGAATCACTAATAATAATTACTTGTTCATTAACTAGGAGACTATTCTTGATAAAGGAGAGAGAACCAACCTTATAAGAATTTGTTTTCTTTTACCAATTCATGGTGGACCTACCACATATTTTTGGGGAAGTGGAGAGTTTCACTATATGGAAAGCATTTTCAATTTCATATTCTCTATAGCCTTTATCTATGATTTAAAGTGGGATGCAGATTGAGGAGGTAGATTGTTGGATGTGGATAGGAGGTTGTTTGGATGGATATAGGAGGTTGATTTAGAATCTTATAATGTCACATGCTTATCCTTGTAAGAGACATGCTCTATGATAGGATAATGATTATAGTTGGTATTTTGCTTCCAACATTTTATAATATTGGTATGGTTGTGGATCATCAAGGATTGCCACCTACATACCAGAGTGTGGGAACTTAATACATTGATGTAGAGTGGAGGGAAAAACATGCATGGCATGAATCCAAGGATTTCCAAGGATGATTTGATATGGAAAATCAATGGCAATGATATGGAAGAGGGTTTGGTGTGTGATAGGCCCAACCATGATGGGCAAGTAAATTGTGTTAGTTGGTTATCTCTTTGCATTATTGTATGTTTTGATGATGATGATGTTAGCTTCTAGTATTGATTTAGAATACCCAATATGTTTGACCAATTTTAGTGTAAAAATATATATCCCTGACCCTTTGTCTATAAGTGTTAGTTTGACTTTATGTTTAGTAATGATTGCCTCAATGTAAAGAGGATGGATGGTCCTATTGATGGAAGGTCATTGTGGTCAAAGGTGATCTATTGACTTGAGGAAAAGTGTCCTACAAGTTCTTGGAATAGTGAAGGGTCAA
Organism: Torreya grandis; assembly: GCA_037957365.1. NCBI lineage: Eukaryota > Viridiplantae > Streptophyta > Pinopsida > Cupressales > Taxaceae > Torreya > Torreya grandis. The sequence goes on from JARHVA010001466.1 coordinate 1,006,278, forward strand.
TGTCAATGGAAACCTTTGACTATTGAAGGAATTTCTATAATACATCCTTATGAACAATGGATGTTTTAAGGATATCTAAGATGGTTATCTAAGTAGAAGTATTTTATAATTTTTAGATAAGGTCATAATTTTTCCTAGAGGTGGGTCTAGATGGTACTTGGATGGTGAGCTTGGAAGGTTTTTAAACTGAATGACCTTAGATAGTGACTTTAGAGCACTGATTAGAAATAACATAATCTTAGGCTTTGATTTTTATTATTACAATGTGGTCGTCATTTATTTTGACAAAAACATTATTGATGTTGTATGGGATTTTATGGTAATTAACACTATTAGCATGGGTGTTTTGAATTTAATTTTATTATTGGTTTTTTATTTATTCTTAGGAAATGTATCTTTGAATATTCCTAGTTCTTGATTCTTGGATGATGATGCATCATTATCTAACTTGATTTATCCATGATCTAGTAGGTCCTGAATATAGTGTTTGATTTCCACGTACTTGTTGGTAGAATGGCCCTTAATCTTATGAAATTCACAATATTCATTCTCATAATACCATTTTATTTTAGGTTCATTTTTTACAAAGGGATTTGTCTATGGATATACAATCATGTTTGCCATAACAAGTTTTTGGAAAATAGCTTCTAAAGGTTCTCCAAGAGGAGTGAATATATTTCAATGGTATTATTGTTTAGGTGGTGCCCGTTGAAGGATAACTGTTGGAGTCAGTTGAAAAATTTTCACATATTTGTATTTCATCACTCCATCTCCCACAACATTCTTATTTTTTCTAAAAAATGAGGTTTTTTAATTTGTGTTTAATTTTGATTAGGATAATCATTAGAAAATAATTTTACCAAACCCTTTGTAACAATGGATTTCTCTATTTGCTTACCCTTTTATATGATTTCATCAAATGTGTTTACATAGTGTACTTGCAAATGAAAATCCATTTCCTAATTTATATTTGCAACAAATATGCTCACTAATTTTTTTTAGGAATGGAATAGGGGAATCTGCTAGTTAAACCTCACCATCATTGCAAAAATGATGAAAACTTACACTATTTCATTTCTTGCAATTGCAGAGGTCCATCATGGTCAGCTCATGTTCCACATTATATGAGAAGTGTTACACAAATCATTCAGACAAGTTAGAAAAAGTGGTGATTGATCCATTAGGAAAATGTAGAAACCATTCAAGGGCTTGGCCACCCAAGCTTCTTAGGAATAATCTTGATTGCATACTTCCCCTATCCTTCTATTTTGACATACAAGTGTTCATATGCTATTGCATAGACCTTTCTTATAGCTATTGGTTTTGTTTTCACTTGGACCTTGCCTCTTTATTGATATTATGATTTGGAGATCCATGACACTTATCTTAACATGATTCAAGTATACATCCTTTGTGGCCTCCATTAAGCTTACATGATTGTATACATCTATATCCACATATTATATAAGCACACATTGATTCTTTCCCACCAGAGGCATGATTATTCTTACCTCCACATACAATTTTAAGCTAAATTATTGTGATTTAGTAGGGTAATATTTTTTTAGACACTCAAATTTAATCATTAAGTGCTTGATGATGTTTAAAATTCGCATCCTTACTCTACTTAGTATATTCAATATTTTGTTAAATTTCAATCTCTATGGGAGAATTTATTGTTATAAAAATTATCTTTCAACTACTCAGACCTCATTTAGACACCCCTATTTCAATTACATATTCCTATAATACCAATTCCAATAGTCTCTATCCTTTTAGTATAAGACCGTGCTAGGTTGGATAATCCCGCACTATGGCCTTGTCCCTCGCACCCTCATAATAATTTTTTTAATTTCAAGATGTTTAATTTAACCCATCCAATGTTTTTGTCAAGGTTAATTAGTGGAAATATTTAAAATCTTCCTCTATATAATCACATCAAAGCTTCTCCAAACACATATAACAATCACTTGGCAAATACTATTGCACATTGAGCAAAAGAATGCTATTATTTCTAATTCAAATTTTGAAGCATATTAATATTCATTGGCCAAGTCTAAAATTGTTTTATTATAGGTTAAGGGCACTCATTGTCAAACATTTAAATTAATTTATATAGTTACATCCATATAACAAATTCAAGATTCACACACTCACTATAAGAGGGAGATATACATTAGCTTGAGGCCCGTTTAGGATATTTAGCAACATTCATATTAAGTGAGATTTTCTTGGGGTAGTTTAGATATTCCCCTAACCCTATTCTCCCCTTTGAAATTTTATCTCTTTTTTTATGTAATATCTAAGGTTTTGGTTTTTTTATATCTTTCACATGTTAATTTGACACACACACGTCAAACAATAAACCCTCATAGATAGGTGCATGCACCTATATAAAAAAATTAGTCACACAATAAATCATGATGTGGCTACATTGTGTCCTTATCTTCCTAGTATGGTCTTTTCCTAACACACGTTGAATTCCTACCTTTAGATGTGAGATAATTCGCATATCTTTTTTGGAAATTTCTAGTCATAACCAACCTACATTATTAACATAAAATCATATCCAAGTTAGGTTTGCATCTCTTATGTCAATTTAATAGTTTTAGCTCACTTGACATTTAGATTTGTATATTTTTATAAATCTAAATAAGTTTTCAATAGTTTGTTTATTTTTAGCATTTCATTTCTAAATCAAAAATAATATTAAACAATTTCTTGCTTTCACTTCTTCCATGTTATCATGGTATGACATTTAGTGCACACTATGCCTTGACACATATTTTATATTTTTCATATCCTTCCCATTCTTCTATTTTTATAACTATTTCCACTTGGCCTTGTTAGGCCCCTTATGTCGGTAAGTAAAGGATTTGTGCTAGTATGAAATCCATATTGGTGTGAGGTAATAATTTTACATGATTATTACTTTTTGGCACCAACTAGAGGGATTAACGCATGGCATCCATATCTTTAGGGCATCTTATAGGAGTGGTAATACATGGAAACTATAGCATGAAGTTCACAAGGTGATGGAGCCAGTGGGAATGATCACCAAGGCTCTAGGTTAGTATTCAATGTGCACATTACACCCTAGAGGAGTTTCTTAGGAAGGCTATAAAATGAGCTTGAACTATTTGATGCAATGACAGGAAATAGTAAAGTAAAGCTATGCATTTTCTTAAGATAGCCATTAAGGTGTAGGAATAGTTGGATGCCATGAAGGCTCCATTATAAGTACCCAAGATCATCTATGAGATTTTTAGTCATTAGGTAGAAGTAATTGAATATATTTCTGGCCATGAACTATATACTCTATTTAAAAGTGAATTAACAATGAAGGTTGTTGCACTTACACAATGTTTCTGGTTATAACTTCTTTTGCTTTGTTGGTGAAATGAATAATGGACCTAATATTATGTATTATAAATTCAATTATGATATGTAGAGTTTATGCATGCTTATATTTAATTATGTTAATGACATCCCTAAGATAAATGATGACATCAATTTTAACTTATATAAAGGCTAGGTATATAGATCCTACACCAAGTGTTCTTTCCCTTGCTAAAAGGGTGAGCCTAGTATGATCACTTAAAGTGAAGCTAGCCCCTTGACCCTTCAAGTGTTGATATGATGTTAGGCCTAGTTTAACTAAGGCTTACACTCATATGACTATAGGATTAGTTCACCAAAAGGCTTGCACCTATAGCCCACTAGTCTTAGCCCATGAAAGGCTTGCACCTTTGATCTACTTAAGCCTTCTTTGAATTGACCAAGTCCTATTATTAATGTTGTGTGTCATGGCACAACTAACCCAACATGAGCCCCGGTTCCTTCTCAGTTATGCTTTGTGTGAGCACATAAGGCATGTGCCTTATGTGAATTGATGTTAGTAAAGTTGAGTGTAAAATGTTGAGCACAAAAGGAATATCCCATGTTTTTGCCTAGTTTTAATAATCCTAGAACTGACAAAGATAACTTTGAGCACCCTTTTCTACAACATTTTGGTTCCATTAATGGCACCCTATTGAATTTTATTATTAAAATGGTGCAAAGGAATGATGAAATGAATCTCCCTCAAAAAACTCAAGTGTTGGTTATAATAGGTGGAAGATAGCTTTGCATTGAATCATCTAACTTGCAAAGAAAAAAGCCAACAAAATGGGTTTAGAACAACCTGTATGATGCTTTATATGAAGTCTTTTTTATAAGTTACCTAAGCATGTGTACCAGTGGTTGGATTCATATTTAACCCATAGAATAAGGACCTATAAATAATGTTATGAGTGGATAAAGGAGCACCTAGAGAGTCTTGATACCATGAATGCAATTTGGACTAGAGTAGTGGATAAATGGTGGCAAGGAGCACTAAATATCTACATACTTAAGTTTGTAGTCTCAACATACTCATGCTCTAAGTAGATTACTAGTTCTTATGCAACCCTCAAGGCACATTTATGAAGGAATTCAATGTAGAGCTCAAGAATCTAATGGTGGATTATGGATTTGAAACTTTGGGGATGGAAGGTTAAAATCCTTTCACATATGAGCAGCACAAAGGGGGAAAGGGGGATGTGTAGATGAGGCATAATGGAAGAATATGAGCATATTGATACCTGAGAGATCATAATATATACCTCTAATAAGAAACAACATAGACTGATGGAATATATAGAACCTGAAAGGAATAAGAGAATCCATATAAAGTGGGAAGGGCATGGGGAAGGATCTTTTAAAATATAGTAGCACAAGGATGAGAGATATAATGAAGTGATGGATTGATATCAACACTTGATAGGTGTAGAATTCATTGGGTTCCTATGGAATTTGGTGATTGAAGATATTCATGATGTGATTACCCCCTATGAACCTATAGTACATACTCATACACTAAATTCCCCACTTGAAGAAAGTATAGAATTAATTATTGACCTTATTTTTGACATAGATATTAGACATTTTGAAGACTTGGAGTGCAACTTTGTGATTGAATAGATTATTATATATAAGGAGGTGAGTGTAACTACCTCTAGACCATTAGGTGCTAGTTCACCACAATAAAACTTGAGCATAAGTATGTCGACTCATCTAATGTTAGCATTACAAAGTGGGAAATAACTCATAAGAAGTAGCCTTCCCATCATGTATTCTTCATGGCCAATAAGACCCAAGCATAGCCTATAGAAATTCTAAAGATTCCAATTGTAGATATCATGGGCATCAAGTTCTATGTTGACTTTTAAATGATCAAGTTAGTAGAGCAGGACAAATACTCGATGCTTTTAGGAAGGCTATGATGTTATGAAAAAAATGTAGATATTCACTTCAAAAGGTACTACATGACCTTTGACAATGGAAAAGAGAGGGTAGTTATACCCCTCTCAAATGTCTAAGGACCCCCATATATCAATAGTATGGACATCAAGGATGAAATTAACCACATATATAACATCACAGGTTGGGTCCAAATTGATCATGCTTTAAAAAAGTGGGTCCCTTATGATAATAAGAATACAAAGAGAGTGTTTTGCCTTTATAAAGGTAAATTGATAGCACTCCTAAGATATTATGGGATTAATCCAATGGAATACTATGTTTGAGACCTCAAAATATGCATCACAAAATAGGTGGGTAGGATGGGTGTGCTAGTTTATATGTTGAAGAGAATGGTTACTCATTTATGGGTAGTACAAAATCCTATCTTACCAACTTGGCAAGATGTGAAGGTATTTATTTTCAATAAATTTAGTAAGAGTAATGAGGACCTGGACATCTCAACCTACTCTATAAACTCTGACCCTATAGTGCATGTGACTTTTGTGAATAAACCTAGATTTTTTGCATCAAAAATTCCCCAAGGAATTTATGGGTGCATGCCTTCTATAAGACTGTAAAGACTTGGGCATGAGTATGGTACATTTTCAATGAGATGCACCAAGAGATAGAAAAATGAGATGCACTAAAGAAGCCATTTTTTTGCACCTTCTCCTTTTCTTTACAAGACCTTGAATTTATTAAGCCCCTATAAATAGTTCAAAGGTCAGTGTTTAAGGACACTATAATATTGGAAGAGTGCCTAAAATACATGTTCAATGAAAAATGGTCAATGCTCCCAACTTTCTTTGAAGAACAAACCCTCAATAGTGACTCTAGTGATAAGGATGATGAAGCATAGAAGGTGTGCAACTAGAACAATTTGATAGGCAAAATAAAGGTAGTGCACCAAGTTAAGGATAGCACCCTATAATAATAATAATTATACCCTACCCACATTCAAATGGAAATGACTAAGGGGAAAAAATAGGTCAAATATTATCACCAAGATAAGAATAAACCCTATTTCACACTATTATAAACTAAAAAGGTAGATATCAGCTCAAAAGGGGAACCAAAGATTGCTACCCTAGGTGCCTACTAGTCTATCATAGAGATAGCATGTATTATTGATCTCTTTAATGAATTCTAAGACTTATTCCCTTGAAACTATAAATATATGAAAGGCACACACCCATCCCATTGGAATATGAGCATCAAGCTAGTTGATGGTGCAAGACCTATCAAGAAGTGACCTTATAGGATGAACCCTAATATTCATGCCAAGGTTAAAATGGAGATCGATGATATACTAGCCACATGCATCATCTACCTTGTGCATTAATTCTAATGGGTTATCCCCATGGTCATCACATCAATAAAGATATATGCATCCAAATTTGTGTCAATTACAAATTGTTGAATGTTGCCTGTGTAATTGACCCTTTTCTAACTCCATTCACTGATGAAGTCTTGGATGTCATTGCAGGTTATGAGATATACACTTTTATTGATGGGTTATCAATATACCATCAAGTCTAGATCAAGGAAGAGGACAAGCCCAAAAATACCTTTGTGATTGAATGGGGTTTTTTTTGCATACAACATGATGCCCTTTTGACTAAAAAATGCATCAGTTGTATTCTTTTGAGTGGTGATCACTACTTTCAAGCACTTCATTCAAAAATTTCTCTAAGTATACTTGGATGACTAGACTGTATATGGGTTAAGGATCATAATGATAACATGCACCTTATGTTTAAAATGTGTGTGCAATTACAAATTTCTTTAAACCTCAAAAAGTGTGTCTTCACAATTTCATTTGGCACTTTTCTCAAGCACATCATCTTCAAGGATGGTCTACTCATTGATCCAAAAAATATTTCCATCATCCTTTAGCTCTATACCCCATCAACATATAAATACCTTCATGCCTTTCTTAGACATTATGGGTATTAAAGGAAGTTCATAAGGAACTATGCAAATATTTTAGTGCTACTAGAAGAGCTCTTATGAAAGGATGGTCCATTATATTAGGGCATAACATAGGGAGATGCATTTCAGACCCTGAATATTAAACTAGTAAGTGTGTCGATACTACAATTTTTTGACTAGATGAATCCCTTGCATGTCCATGTCAATGAATCTAGTAATAAAATTGATTCCATTTTGGTGCAACAAGGTGAGGGCAAAATGGATCATCCCATTTCTTTTGCAAGCAAAAAATTGACCAAGGTAGAATAGAACAACACCACAACTAAAAGTGAAGCACTTGCCATGGTTTATACTCTAAAAAATTTTAGGCAATACTTATTGGTAACCCCCTTCATCTTCTTCACTAATCAAAATGCACTTAAGTACCTAGTAAACAAGCCCATTTTCCATGGGTGCATTTATTGATGGATTATTTTGTTTTAAGAATTCCAATTCTTTATTGTAGTAAAACTTGGAAAATAAAACTCGGGCCCAGACCATCTATCCTACATAAGGAAATAAAAGGACATCAAGAAAACATGGATAGTGAGAGAAGCATCCATCATAAAATGAGAGGCACAACTGGTAGAAGGCATTAGCATCACAATGGTATACCTAAAAGCAAGCACAAAGTTTTTTTTATAGAGAGATGTAGCTCCCCCTAAAGGTCATGGTGGGGGAGAAATGTGTGTTCTTTATACACATATGTAGATTGAAGGAGTACAACCATTGAATAGGGATTAATGTGCAAGAACTTAACTAGGACTGGATGGTTGACATAGGAAAGAAGATGAAGGTGGGCATGACACTCTTTAACATCTCCATCTGAGATAAACTAGAAATAAATAGTGCAACCCAGCTATCTGAGCTACTAAGCTTTGGCAATCCAAAGTAATTATTGAAATTTTTCCTCTCACACATATATGAATACAAATTCTATTTCATATAAAGGTGTATGTGGATCTCAATGCACCTCATTAGTAGGATCATAAGACTCCTAGGCGTAGGGGTAAACATCTGCTAGATGATGGAGGAGTATGTGGAGGTTGAGAGGGTCATGAAGCTCCTAAGATACTATAAGTTAGGGTTAATTTTCCCTATCAATGATATATAGGACCCTAGCATGAGGTCTATAGCATGCTTGGTGAGCTTCAAACTATGCCTTGGTAGGTGTTAGTCTGACATTAGGAATACTTACTTATGTATTTCCCACCACATGGTACAAGGGGTGAAGTTTAACATCTCCAAATTTATTACCAAAGAGATTGTTAAGAACGTGTTGGAGGGCCACAAAGCACACAAAACCTTCAAGTGGGGGTATCTACTAATATTAATAGTGGTGGAGGAGATTAGTGTGCTAGATAGAGATGATGATAACCTTTGGATATTCCCACCACATAATGAGTCTCTTGTGATGAATAATCAAGACTTCATCTTCCCATCTAGCTTTTCATAAAATTACAAGAAAAGGGTATAAGGGTGGTGAAATAGGTATATTGATGCCTTTAGAATTGAATGGCACATCTTTCAAGAGCTCCCCCAATAGTTGGTAGGAATGGCAACCTTCATTATAATGTAATATTTTTTTTTAGTGCATTTGGCACTCATAGACAAGAACCTATTTGGATGGCTTAAGTTGCCTTATACATTTTCCAACAAATATTTTATAGTAGTGCTAAGGAGGATTCCTAATGCATAAAAATTGGAGATCTTGGTGAATATCATGGATCAAGATAGGAATAAGTTAAGGCACTAGTTTGTGCACTCTAGAGCTAAGGCCACCAAGGTTTAGGAAGATGACTCTGATAGGACAGATCTCCATCCCCTCCAAAGGGAAATAATAAATGGTCACATCTTCAAGTTGTATTAAAAAATGAAATAGTATAAGAAGGGCACCAATCCTAAAAAGTATGATGATCACCCCCTCCTAGTCAGTGAGGAAGGCAAGGTTATGCCAAAGATGTAGGATAAGACACTCTAGAAGAAGTGGAGGGAGAAACTTGAGGAGATCATGGAGCGTATTATGTTAAAGATTGCCTCTAGAGAATAAACTACACCTCCAACTCATAAAAATCATATAACCTTTGTGCTAGATATTTCTTCCTCCATCAAGAAGCACTAGAAAAAGAATACTAAGGGACCAATTGCAATCTTAACTATAACTCTAGTATAAATGGAGAACGAGGTGACCCTTGCACCTAAAATAGAGGAGATTAAAGAATAAATATCTAGGACATATATCCTATAGGTATAAGAAGAGGAAGAGGATCTAAGTATTGAGGATGTATAGGAGTCCCTCCAAAGTGGCACAACTACCATGCTTTAAAAAGCAAAGGAACTAGCAAGCTCCTCATCTAGTGAAGAAACCTACACACCACCTCCACAAATAGAAGAGGAGAAGAAAAGGGTGTGGAAAAAAATGGGCCTAAGTGAGGAAAACATTAAGAAGGCACTAGCACTTGAATAAAAGTGTAGACTTGATAAGGAAAAAAAGAGGCCAAGGTAGAAAAGAAGGCCAAGAAGGTTCTCTCAAGCATAGGACAAGTTGTAAAAGTAATTAAGTAAGTACCCAATGCTCCCACTAGAAAGGTATAAGAAGATACATAAAAGGTGCACCCAAGTAGTGAAGGGGCACCTCAACAAAAAGAAGGTGATATTGACACCTTTGAAAAATAAACAAAGATAGCCAAAGATCCCCAATAGCAACAAGGCAATGATGGCACTAAGGGAATTACCCTAGAGGTGAATATTGAGAAACCCCAAGAGGAAGAATTAGATGAAGAGGAAAAGTCTGAGAAAGAAACCCTTATGGAATAAGTAGGCGAATCCTTTGAGGAGAGAGTTTAAGAGAGTAATGGTACTAGTGAAGAGGAGGAAGAACAAATAGAGATGGTTATCATCAAGAAGGATAATGTAGAGCTAAGTATAAGGGAGAAGGTATAGAATGTATGGGAGGGAAAAGACCTTTACATGTATGACATCATGCCCCATAAACCACCATAGTTAGGATGTACAAACAACTTGTATTTGTGTTTGACCATTATATGGATGAGCCTCACTTTAAGGTGCTTAGAGTGGCTACCTCAATCTTGAAAGAGCTCGAGAAGGGGTAAAACTCCCTCCTTATAAACCCTTGTGCCATGAACTCAATCTAATCAATGAATACACTAATCAAGATGGCCACTGAGGTTATAGATTAAAACATTATCAATTATGGTAGGGTGAGAAAATGGAAAAAACTCCATAAAAAAGCTTAGGAGGAAGCATAGGCCACTAAGTTCAAGCTATAGTAACTTTGTGAGTGCATAAAGATATTTGAACCATCCCTTTTAGTTAGCATCAATACTTCAAGACTCTCTGAGGTTAACAAAATTTGTGTGCTAGTGGATTAGATGCTCCCAAGAATAAAACCCAAGCTGGCATAAGAAGAAGAAGATCTATGCACCATGTTATAAAAGGAGATTACTAGTAAGCTCAAAGAGGTAGAAGACCTCTTTTTGAAACTACAAGAGGGTATGGATGAAACTGATTCCATTTTATTGAGATTCTCCAATAAAGCCTCAGTCATAGATGCACACCTAAATTAGGAAAAGGAAGAGAAGGAAAAGTTGATGGCACATGTATACTTGGTGATCAAGTTAGAGCACATGTAGATCATGGGGAGCATCAATGTATTTATCAATCAGATAAAGGAGTAAGAGTAAAACTTTGAATCACTCTTCCATGATTTATAGACTAAGTCCAATGATCAAGGAGAAATCCTAGATGGGATTTTGGAAAAGGCAAAGGTAAATGTAGAGGACTTCTAAAAGGAGCTTGAGAAGACTGATGTGCTTATGCTTATTGCCACCTCTACTAAAATAGACAACACTAATGAAGAAATAAAGCTCACCATTAAGAGCTTTAAAGACTTTATTACCAATTTTAAGGAGAGTGTACCTAAGTTCTATGCTCTAAAGAGATTAATAGCCTAGTCTGAGGACAAATTAGAAATTTTTTATGGGGTAATGTTGGGCCCCTTATGTCATTAAGTAAAGGATTTACACCAACACAGAATCCACACTGATATGAGGCAATAATTTTGGATGATGATGATTTTTTGGCATTTTGGCACCAGCTAGAGGGTTTAGCACATATATTACACCAATTGGTAGGTGGCTAATTGATTCCCAAATATTCAAGGCATCTTCTAGGAGTGGTGATATGTGGTGACTACAGTGTGATGCTCACAAGGTGATGGATCCAGTGGGAATGATCATCAAGGTTCTATGTCAGCTCTCAGCATGTGCATTCTACCTTGGTGGATCTACTTAGGAAGGCTATAAAATGAGCTCAAACCAATTGATGCAATGATGAGAAATATTATAGCGAAGCTCTAGAAAATTAATCTATGAATTTTTATATGTTTTTGCTTAAGACAACCATTAAGTTGTAAGAATAGTTGGATGCCATGAAGGCTCTATTATAAGTACCCAAGCTCATTTATGAGCTTCTAGGTCATTAGGTAAAAAGAATTGGATATATATTTAGCCATGAATTATACACTCTATTTGAAAACATAATGTATCTAGTTATAGCTTAATTTCTCTTTATTAGGGAAATTAATAATGGATGTAATATTGTGTAGTTTAAAATTAATTATGCTAAGTAAAGTTCATGTGTGCTTCTAATTAATGACATTAATGGTATCCATGTGATAAATGATGATGTCATTCATAACTTATATAAATACTAAGTATATATATCTTATGCCAAGTGTTCCTTCCCTTGTTAGAAGTGTGAGCCTAGTATGAGCACTTAAATTGAAGGCAGCCCCTTGACCCTTCAAGCACCAATATGATGCTAGGACTAGTTTAATAAAGGATTATGCCCATATGACTCTAGGATTAGTTCACTAAAAGGCTTGCACCTATAGGTCACTAGGATTATCCCATGAAAGGCTCATGCCTTTGATCTACTTAAGCCTTCTTTGAATTGACTAGGTCCTATAATTAATGTCTTGCACCATGGCATAACTATCCCAACACAGGCCCTAGTTCCTTCTCAGTTGTAATTTAGGTGAGTGTATAAGGCCTGTCCCTTATGTGAATTGATGTCGATGAAGTTGAATGTAAAATGTTGAGCATAAAGGTAATATCCCATGTTTTTTCCTAGTTTTAATAAGCATAGAATTGACTAAGACAACTTTGTTTTCCCTTTTCTATAATAGGCCTCACTTTTCCAAACTCTAAATATTCAAAAAATACAAAAAAATCAAACAGCAAAAAATATAAAATTATTCAAAAATCCATAATTAAGACCTAGGCATGACATGATTGTTAGATTACACTATTTACTTATATTATTTATCACATGTTTAGTAGATGTCATATTTTTTACATAAACATGCATTTCACAGTCTATGAGTGTTATGCAGTATATACAAGTTACACATGGACATACAAATGTTGGAATCTTCTCTACCCTATGGCCATGTTGATACTAGGGCATCTTATTCCATAGGTTTCACTATTACAATTTATATATTCATATGATATTTATACCATTTTGAGCTACCTATATATCTTAAATATGAATTTTTAGTTACTCATATCTTAGACAATGATACATAGATATGTCATTATAATGCAAAGTGACATTGTTACACATGGATGGTGTAGACTAGTTCTTCATTCTATACTATATTGATGTTTTTACTCTTCTATATGATAGGCTACTTTGTGCTTGACTATTGAGTATGGAACTAATGAGATTGGTTCAGATCTGCATAAAATAAACACATAAATAATGGATCTGAACACAGAATAAAATAATTCTTCATACTATATTTTTTTTCTATTCTATTATTCACTCTATTACATATTCATATGGGTATTAAAAATATATAGGAAAAGTCTTTCCTATAAATAGGGTGACCCGTATCACCATATATCTCTCACATCCCTATAGATATGCATATACCTATAATATCTCATATGTAGATAACAACCAACCTATATACGTATTATTGTTGTAACTCACAAAAATAACACAACCAATAATATATTCTAACCAAATATATATAAAAAACTAATATATTCTAATAACTAACTAAATATATGTAATAGTGAATTATTACTCTTTTAATTACTCACATTACAATAATCACAAATTAATGTGAGGACTAACATTTCCTAACATTCCCTCCTTAGACCTTACATGGTAATTTGTGTTTCATAGGACTTAATGAAAGTAGAGAAGAAACACATCAACCTCTCATCAACCATTCACTATCGAGAACACATCAATTGAATTAGTGTGGGAACTTCAAACAAGTACATCTACTATCAACCACTCACTAAGGGAACCACATCAACTTATATAGTGTGGGAACCATGAGCAGGAACCATCTATTCAAATTTCACTCTTTCCTCTCCAATAATTATCTCTAACATAATTGCATGCCAATGCATACTCTTAGGACTGCATACTATTGTCTAAATCTTGCTGCACATGACCACTATTATGTGAAGAATGCATTCCACATTTACTTTATGTGAATGCAATAGATGTTTCACTGGCTGATCATCTTCATAAAGATGTAAGGTAGTTAGATGATCTCTATAGTTAGTTTCTATTCTATACTACTGCCACATTCCATGACACTTTTCTCCAATCTAGCTGGGGTAAAGAGGAAATACACAGCTTATTCATCACACATGCAAACAAGTTCTAAAAATAAACAATATCTATATGTGCCACTATAGAATAAGCACCCCTTCATGAGTGGCTAATGAGAGGCATAGAAATCCTCCATCCTCTAGTGTTATCTAACCTCCAATAGGTCTGCTACTTACTCACCACATTTGATTTTCAGTCTCAAAAGAAGAAACTCCCCCCCCCCCACAATTTTGACAATACATTTTTAAGACATTGGGTTCTTCCAAAATTATATCCATTACAAAAAGGGGTATAAATTCAAATTTAAAGACCAAAAAATATAAATTACTTCTACAAATTATGACACTTTTGATGACTTGAACCCATTTGACATAAAAATGACTATTTTTGACTATATGATGATAAACAATCATAACTATTACAACATATGACACTTTTATCATAAAATTGACTCTTAATACTAACACTTGACTAATAATTCTTTTTATTTTGAAAGGCAATTTAAATCTATAAATAATTAAATTTATAATATAGCTAAAATCTATAATTATAAATTTAACTAAGGACATAAACTATTGACTCAAAAAGACTGACACTTTTTTGGGATTTTTGACAATATAAAATAAATCACCTAAACTAATACTATTTAATATTAACCTTAAAATTTTAAACCAACCTATATGTTACTTTGCATTCAATATTCACATGTTACAAGATTTGAGTCCAAGTAGATGGCAACTGGTAGTATGGTGTGAAGATGGTCATAAAATATTTGAACCAAATCAAGGTCAGTATTGTTCTTACCAAAGAAGTGATACCAAGTCAAGCTAAGAATCCTAATTCCTTGATGCACTCTAATACAAAATTTGAGGGATTGAATAGGTACATAGTGGTGAGATTACATGCAGTCTGATAGTAAAGACCAACCAAAAGACATGATACCAACTTTGTTGGGCATAAGGATAGAATCCACAATATAACATAGGCCAAATATAAAATATTGATGCTATTAATTATTGTCAATTTTGTTGGGTGATAAAACTAATGGAGGGTGACACCAATAGGGGATTTTATAGGCCTAAACGGTGAGGATAAAGAGCTCAATGTGGTCTAATTTAAAGTGATAGGAAACTTGATGCAATGTACTTTCAATGGAAATAATCTTTCAAAGATAAGTCTATAAAGGTATACATGATATGATAGATAAAACCAGTGAATGTTCATATGGCTGTATAAGTTCAAAGCTTGATTTATATGAAGACTATTTCTAGACAAATTTATATCTCCAAGTGTGGCTGAAGGTGTGGATGAACTCTACGCAATGTCTCTAGTGTTCAATTTTGGATGATCGAGATGCCAATAACTTTTATTAAACACCCTAGAAATATAATCAAAACATTAATCCAAATGTTGATTCTAATTTTGTTTAATGTGAGGATGGCTAGTTGCATGGTATTCTAATGACTAAACAATGCAAATATGGTCGAGTCTAATTTTATTTGTTTCTTCTAATGATCTTAGGTCCACTAACTACTCCAATAGATCTAAATACACTATTACACAAAAATAAACTACTACATATAAATTAAATAGCCTACACTACAGACTCTCCACTCATTATTCTCTCATCCACTAGGATAAAGCATAGTGCAGTCACCCCTCAAAAAATCAATATGCTTTCATACTAATCAAGATCATAAATTGATTTGATACCAAATAATGATACTAGTTTGGATCTGCATAAAATAAACACATAAATAATGAGTCAAACATAAAATAAAATAATTCTTCACACTATATTATTTCTTATATTCTATTATTCACTATATTACATATTCATATGGGTATTATAAATATATAGGAAAAGTCTTACCTATAAACAAGGTAACCCATATCTACATATATCTCTCACATCCCTATGAATATGCATATACCTATAATCTCTCATAGGTAAATAAAAACCAACCTATATATGTATTATTATTGTAACTCACTACAATAACACAACCAATAATACATTATAATTAAATATATCTAACAAACTAATATCTTCTAATAGCTAATTAAATATATATAATAGTGAATTATTACTCTCGTAATTATTCACATTACAATAATCACAAATTAGTATGAGGACTAACATTTCCTACTAGGCCCTTGGTCCTTACTTGATGTGAAATCATTGATGTCCCTTGTTTGTAACATTTTTATGTTCTCCTTTGTGAGGCACTTGGCCTTATTTTTTGTGACATCTTTATGTCCCTCGTATGTGGCCCTTGGCCTTAGGTATGACACTAACACTTACATTTATTTAACTTGGTGACATTGAGTGGTGCCATGATATATATCATGCACTCTTACTACATAGTCTTATTCAAATATCTTTATATTGTGTGCTTCATTAATACATTTATCTAGTCATGGCACATACATGCCTTACAATGCATATGTTACATACATGCCTTGATAAACATATACATTACTATCATGACATATTCTCCACATGATCATATAATATTACATGATGTTATCTTAATCAATGACATGATATGGTTAAATATTATTTGAGATGAGTGACTTACAAGGTATATCCCTCATCTCAAAAATGGGGCATTATAGTGAGATTATCATAGAGACATAAGCCTTCACGAGAATCTCAAAGCATATCAAAGTATAGATTTAAGAGTTTAGTTACATGATATACATTGGCACATCAATAACTATTATAGGGTCATATACACTCAATTTATAGACACTTAAGCACATATTTATACACACTTGGGTACTTATGCATGGGCATATGCACACAATTTACAGGAATAAAATTACAAGTTTTCACATACACATACATTTGAGATACAAGTTCTCAAACTCAACATATAGATGCATGGCATTTTATATCAATTAGTATAGATTCAAGTGGCATGATATTGGTTCATGCACAAAAACACAACATAGTTTACAATTGAATGACAAATAGTTTTCACTTCACTTCATACTTATCAAATCTATAGTCATGATGGGGCCATAAACATGGTTCAATCTCTTTTGATCATGCATTATATTCTACATTGGGTGAAAATACACAATCAAACTTGTGTTCATGATGGGATCATGAACATTGTCCATTCCCTTTCAATCATGCTTTTTGTTTACATGGAGGGAGCTTAAGGAAAACATTACAATTGAATCTATAACTCATTTGCATTGGTTGATTATATTTCTTTGATCCAACTTGATTGGATGGTTTTCTCATTTACCTATGTAATTATTTGAGTTAGTATATTACGTACTTTTCCCCACATTAATGAGGGTTATTATACACATATCCCAAACCCAAGATCCTACATATTTATATAAGTTTGGGCACACACACCCCAACTTTCCATGTGATTCAACAATAAAGCACAAGCCTTTTCAATGATTTGAGGAAACATCATCTCCAACAAGTTACAAGCGAAACATGGTTTTCACCAACACATAGATGTATTATAACCCTTCTTATTTAAAATATTTCAAACTTTTAGTTTTAGATTAAAATAGTCATTCTATGGACATTGATGGCATATAATTACAAGATTTTATATTGAGTGACATGTATAATAGGAGATTAATACCAAATATAAAGTGTGTGGTACACACTTAGGTATATTTTATTATTTTACTATAGCAACTCCATTACTATAATAAAAGGGGGCATTTGTATATATAAAATATTGTCTTTGGTACTTGACAATATCAAGCTTAACACACATTTATGATGCCTAACTTAGGCACTTAAACAAGGTATTAATCTACCATTCTCTCACACTTACATGTTATTTTATGAGTCAACCCTTCCATTTTTTTATTACACACCTACATGAACCTCACTAATTATTTAAAACTAGTCAAATATCATGCACACATATCTCTAGACTTTCATATCATTCCACCTAAACATAGGTCTATTTTATCAAACCTAGTTAGTATCACATGTTTATATTGATCGATCTAATTAAAACCAACCCATTCCCTTTGATGGATATTTTTAAAACTTAAACCCATCCTTAGGGTCAACCCATCATCTAGTGTGTTAGTGGTATGATAAATTATTCAATTGGATCCATATATAAACAAATCAAAGTCTCATTCAAAAGGGACTGCGCACTTATCTAATAAACATCTATACAATATTATACACTGAGAAAATTTTCCCTATTCTTCACAAATTTGTAATATATCACTAGGATCAGTCACAATCCAAGTTAGAATTATTCTAAATCCAAGTAAAATCAATCATTATCAAGTATAAAATCCAATCATTAATTACATATTTATAAAGTAAGAGTACAATTACACAATCACACTAGGTGAGAGAATAATGTGTGGCTTGATTTGCCTCTTTGAAGTATTAAATATGTAGGAATTATACAATCATAAAATAGGGATGATTTGGGTTACCTCAGCCCATTACACTTTCCCCTTTTTTTTTAGGTTTTTAGTCCTCACAAACGCATCTAAGGTTTCAAGGTAAAGGACATTGATTTATAGAGCTATGTGCATTCATCAAGGTTTAAAATCACAAACATATAGTAAGCTAAGATAGGTGTATATGACCTTACAATCACTTTGCCTTACTTCTACACAAATTAGTACTGACTAGAAGATAAATTTTAACTGGAGATACTGACCTAGATCCATAAAATTGACCCATGCATGCAAAACATCAGTTCTAGAACTAAATGATCCACAAGCCTAATTTATCCTAATTTTCACTTTTAGAATATAGTTATAATCAGATAGTCAACAAAAAATCTAAGTATTCATCCTTTTATTATACTTAATATATTTATCATATGCCACTTATCAAATCAAAAGAATCAATTTTAGTATTTTACAATAAGATGTATGTTTGAATGCACATATTAAGGTTTGAATTACATTTCAATGTTCTATATTAATTAGATTAATTTCAACACCTTAATTAAAACTAGGGTAGAATAACTATATAAGTTAGAATGTTTTAAATCTTAGCATGTGAAAGAATATAAAAAATGATCAGATTGCTAAAGGATATCATTTGTGATATAAGATTTCACGACTCGGTCATAAACAAATAAAATAGAGAACTCATTAGGAAATTTAATTTAAAACTCTACATTTAAGTTTGGAAATTTACATCATTTAAACATGTCATGGCAAAATAAATGAATCTAAAAACATTGTTGATTATGTACTTGTATGCAATAAAATTGCAAAGCTAAATTAATATCTATAATTTTAATTAGTAAATAAACTTTACTATGACAATATGGTAAAATATTTTTCTAAAAATTAAAATCAAAAAATTCACTTGGTTTGAGAGAAGTTAGAATTTCATCATATTTTGAAAGGAAATCAAGCAAAAATTTCTTGATATATTCATGTTTCTACCAAAGAAGCATGAACCAAGCTATTAATCTTGGGTCATCTTAATTTTCAAATAAATGTTTGGCACAAATATATTATTGAAAAAAATCATTCATCTTAGGATATAGAGAGATATCATGGATAGAAGGAACAAATTTTGAGATTAATTTATGGATTTTTAAAAATTTCATCATTGTAGTTCTCTATTTCAAGGCATGCATCCTACAAGATTGAGGTAATAATTTTATCCATAAAATCATAGCAAGATAATTTCTTAGTCTAGATAGAAGAGGTATTTTGAGATAGTCTAAGAAATGATGTTACAAAAAGTTTCTAAGGTTTCACCCTTTTGCTAATCATAATTAGACCAAGTTTCATATTTTTAGTGAATCTTATTTTGAATGACATGAGTCACAAGAAACCACTCTCGTAAGACATCATCTGAACTATAACAAGATAAATATGTTGCATAAATAATTAATTAAAAAAATAATCAAACTTAGGGCAACCAATGACTATTGAGGTAACCATGGGAATGAAACTGAGTGACAAGTTATGGATATCATCTAAAATGTACTAGAATCATTTCAAATATGGGAATGGATAGTTATTTTTAAGAAATATTGATTTAATCATTTCTCAATGGAGTCACCAAATTTGTTACTGCTAAAATTTGTATCAATCAATTAATCATCCATTTCATATATCACAAAGGTTAAATCATATCCAGACTAGTTTCATAGAAGGGACCTACTTACTAGAATACTAGTACTTAGGTGTGCAAAAGGGTGGTTTAAATGTTAAGTGTTGAAAGGTTTAAAAACTACCAAACATAGTTAACAACATTTTGGTAATCAATTATTTGATCCAAACTATAATAACTCAATCTTAGTAAATGTAATAACTATCAACTATAATTCTACCAACTATCTCAATATTTTTATGAAATTACTTGAAAAATATTTATCTATTACATTTAATTATTTTATCTTTTGTTTGTCTCAAATAATTTCACATTCAAAAAATGTAATTGGCCCTATAAGATAGAGTGAACGTATGGACAAAGATAAATGTTAAAAAAACTTTCAAATATTATTAAATACTTCACTTATAAACTCTATTCTCTTTGATCATATATCTTCTTCTCATGTAATAAATTTCAAATAACATGTGCTATAAGTTACAAAAATGTCTTATGAGACTATAAATTCTATGTTATGAAATAAAACCAAAGAAGGGAAAAGAAAGAACACTAACCAAAAAATGAAAGAAAAAGGCAACCAAGACAAGAAACAAAGAAAGAGCCATGAAAAGGAATGAAACAACACAAAATTTATTTAAAATTAATCTAAAATTACATTCTAGTTGAAAAATGAAATGTAATTTATAAACATAATAGTACAAATCTTTTGTTCGTAACATATAAAGGAAAACATTTGCATTTAAAATCACAATAAAGGGTTTACAAGTATGAAAGATAAATTTGGTTTACAAATTTATTCTGATAGAATTATTTTACATATAAATGAGGTAAGGAACTATGAACATGCATATGATTATTCATTATTTGAAAAAATAATACAACTCTTAGAGTAAACATGTGACTGAAAAATATAATATTGTCACCAAATGATAAGTTCAAATACAAATTAACAAGCAATTTGAATGAAATTACATTAATCATTGGATATACCTAAGTGCTTGAAGCATTGTACTCAAATACTATATAGTGTGTCCTTTGTTATTCCTATAATATGGAACCCAACTCAATATAATGTTTCTCATATAAGAATATAAAATAGATGTAATAAGATACCAAAATATCTTAATACATGTGTGTGACTTCTGAAGCTGAGGGTAAATAGTGTTTCACTTATTGACAAGAATTAGCCATCGCTTTGCCCTTATTGTGTTTTATCCTAACTTATATTAATGGGGGAAATTAATCTAATTAAGATATAACTTTGAAATATAATTCATATTAATATATATGGCATTCAAGTATACATCTGAATGTTAATGATTGAAAATTGATACTTTTGATTTGATAAGGGCATATGCTAAATATAGAAATTACTAAATAAATCATGATAATTATATTTTTGATTGACTATTTGACTATGAATCTATTCTAGAATTGGAAATCAAGGATAATCACATCTTATTTTATTGGTTTAATAATTAATATATTGTCTATACTTGGTCAATTATATAGAATAGGGTCAATATCACTGATTGATATTGACCTATTAGTCAGTACTGACTTGCATGGAATTAGAGCATAATGATTGTATATTTACCTATGACTATCTTTATTTACTATATGTTTGTGATCCTAAACTTTGATGATGCACGAAGAATATAAATTGACCTACTTTTATTTTAAACCCTAGATGTGCTTGTGAGAGATAAAATTTTCTTAAAATGGGGGGAGTGTAATGGGTTGAGCTAACCCCAATCACCCCCATCTAATTATCAGCCACTACCTATCTATCCAATACTCCAAGGAGGGAAATCAAGCCACGCATAGTTCTCTCCATTGGTGTAGGTTTTTTTATACCATTATATGGCTTTTCCTACACATGTTGTTTAGCTTGCTTAGGTTTCATTTTAGGTCATTAGAGAAAATATGGATTAACCCCATTTTCTAATTTTGAGTTGTTGTTTGCTTCTCTATATAATGTATCTTTCTTAAATTTATTTGGATAATGAATAATTATGTAACTTATTATTACTCATGTTTGATTTTGCTTCTACAACAGATTATCTCTTCTGCATTTTTCTATTTTTAGATATTTGTGCATTCATAGCTATCTAGTCCCAATCCTTGATTATGACCCACTCCAACATGGTATCAAAGTTGATTCTAGTAGTAAAATTTAATATCTTTTGTTGTGAAATCTTGAGTTTTGAGCTTACATGTCATAGATCTGTAATTCTTTGACCCTACATATTATAGATTCTCCATTTCTCAAATTTTTCTAAATTTAGAAAAAGAACAAAGGAAAAGGCATTTTTTGTAAGTTATCTCTTTTTCATTTTCCCATGAAAACTATACTATGAAATTTTATTCAAAATGTGCCAAAACCCTAGGGATAGCTGTAAACACGGCCTAATTTTATGATAATCAATTGTGATAATTTTTGAAGGGTTTAAAGGTAGTTTCTTGGAATCTATAGAAATATGTATGATGAAAAACTTGCAAGAAAAAATATTTCTATACTTTTTTGTGTTTTTCAATAAACTTAATAGGTTCTTTTTTATTTTTACATATTTGTATTGGATCAAACTAGATCTAAATTTTTTGATGGGTTTTACAAGCTTTGGTGGACATTTACCCTTGGCATGTTTTTTCATTTCCTCAATGGATTTATATATTTTGGAAAAAAAATCTAGTTTCATTCTCATTCATCATATATCAGTTATTGAAATGACATACCATGGATTCTAACCCTAGCATGCACATCTAACAAAATCTGACCCCTGCATAAATAGTTGGTAGAATCCTCCAGTTGGCCAAATAATCAAAAAAATCCTATAGTTTAGTAACTCAGTGGAGTTTAATAGTTTCTCAGATAGTCAATGTAACCAAACCCTTATCTAGACACTCGATGAACCTTAAGCCTTAATCAAACATGCATCAAAATCTAAGGCCTATCCAAGCATGTAATGGAATCAGAGGCCTATCTAAACATCCATCGAGTCTTAATCCCTATGTTGATAACTTCTCATTTCCACCAACCTATATTTATACTCACACACATTTATATGACTTCTTGTTCCCATAGCTATTTTCACAACCTCTTATGTTTGTCCTCTTGTAATTTGTACACACCTTTATTTATACATAGTGATTGTGCATGCATACATCAATTTTAAGCCAACAAGGTGCTCTCATCCCAAGGCTTAGCCCTTAGTCATATAGGATTTTATCCTTTGGTCACAACCAACCCAAGGGGGATTATATTTTCCTTGAAATTTTGAGTCAAACTTATGCACATCCAAAAATTTCTACATTGTGAAGATTTTCTTTGTGAGCAAGAACATCAAACTCCCATAACTTTCATTTTGCACCTCCTTTTGAGGTACCATTTTTTTTAAAGTGCATGTTTTTTTAAATATAAACATTGGTGTTATTATTAATATTTGTAAAAATGAACCTCTTTAGTTTATATTGTGTTTGCATATCCTTATCTTTCTAGCATCATCAGTTCAACACATATATACATACT
This sequence comes from Torreya grandis, assembly GCA_037957365.1. Taxonomy (NCBI): domain Eukaryota; kingdom Viridiplantae; phylum Streptophyta; class Pinopsida; order Cupressales; family Taxaceae; genus Torreya; species Torreya grandis. Next base: position 1,029,854 of record JARHVA010001466.1, read on the forward strand.
ACAACTATCTCAAGTTGAAAGTCAAAATACAAATCTTATTGAGGAGTAAAGGTTTACACCAAATCACTATGGGTACAAAAATAAAACCAACACTCGATGTAGAGAAGGTGAAATGGTTTAATATATGTGATAAATCCTACAATATATTATGCCTATCAATGTTTTCTGACTTGCTCTTTCTTATTAAATCTACAAGTTCTCTTAAGGATGTTTGGATCATTTTGGAAAAAATTGGGAAGCAAGTCATAATAAGAGGTCATGAACTACAAAATGAGCTCATCGGTTTGAGCCCAAGAAATTTTAACACTATAAAGGAATTCTTTACCAAATTCAAATCACTCAAGTTATAGATGAAACTATGTGGTATAGACAAAAAGGGTGATCAGTAGATTCTTTTCATCTTTGCCAAATTGGGTTCTGACTATTCTATCTTTGTTTCTACCTTCCATGCCACCAAGCATGCCCTTAGAGCTGCATGGACCATGCCATCCTTGGATTATTTTGATACTACCTTAACTCAAGATCAAGACAAACTTATTCAAATGGGTACACTAAAGTCATCTAAATCACATGCCTTAATTATGAGTCATGACAAATAGAAGGCTTCCAATGGTAAGGAGAATAAATATAACAAGAAGGACCCAAAGAAAAAAAAGGGGTCATAAATATGATGCTAAGTCCAAAACATCAGCAAAGTCCTCCTCTTTAGTAAGGAAACCCAAGAAAGAGAGACTCACATGTTCTTATTTTAAGAAAAGTGGGCATGATGAAACTAAATGTATGAAGAAATAGATTGACCAATTGATAAAGATGTTTGAGAAGCACAATATCAATGTCCCTAATTTAGTCATATAGATTTCAATAGCCCATGAATATTTTAAGGCAAAATACAATAGTAAGGGAAAATTTAAAGGTAAAGCACTTGTTATAGTTACATTAAAACCTTCCACATGGGTAATTGATTTTGGTGCCTCACACCACATGGCTTCATCAAAAGAACATTTCTCTTCCTTGGAGCCTTGTTTTATGCCTTCCATTTTGTTGGGTGATGATAGTTTTTTAGAAGTTAGTGGGATATGATCTATTAAAGTGAATGATGGAACATTCTAGGATGTTATATGTGTTCCCTCATTATCCACTAATTTCCTATCAATTTTAATAAATCACACACATCAGTTAAGGTAAGAGAGTTGAGTTTACACCTAATTTTTTGGTTATTAGGGAAATGCATAGTGACTCTATAGTTGTATTTAGGAAATAAAATCACTATTCATGATTGTACACTTTCTCACATTTTTCTCTTGAACAACCCTTTATTTAATTTCTCACTCATACATATGGGGTGAGTAAATTATGGCATGAGTGATTTATCCATCTTAACTAACACTACCTATAGAAACTTAGTCATAATAATATGGTTTCAGGGTTTCTTCATGTTCATTTTTATAATAGAGTTTGTTAAGGTTGCATACTTGGTAAGAATATTGAATATAAGTATGACAAAAAAAATCATGGACAGCCCCATGGATATTGGAGCTAGTTCACAGTGACATTATTAGTCCATTTCTAGCTCCTTCATTCAACAAGACTAAATACACGCTTACCTTTATTGATTAATTTTTGAGGTATACTTGGGTGTACTTTATTAAGAATAATTATGAGGTATTTGATCATTTTTAAGACTTCAAGGTGCTTGTATAAAAATATTCAGGTAAATCCATCAAAAAATTTCACATGGATAATGATGGTGAGTATCAGTAATTATTTTGAGCAATTCTACACTTCACAGTGAATTGAACTATAATGTATAGCTCCATATCATCCTCAGTAGAATGGTGTTCTAAATGGAAATAATAAGTCCTTGATGGGAATGGGCAAATTTATTTTATGCTCCAAGTCTCTTTCACCTAAATATTTGGTCAAAGCCATCAACTATGCTTGTTATAGCCAGAGCTAGGTTCCTCATAAAGTATCAAAGAAAGTCAATCCTTTTGAAGTATAAAGCAATTGGAAACCCATAGTTAAGTACATTTGAGTTTTTTTATCTCCTTTTATGTCCCACATTCCTAATCATAATGTAATACAATGGAACCTTAGAGTCATCATTTCATCTTCATTGGATATCTTCAGGGTGTTAAGGGATACAAGGTTCTCCATACCACCCCTCATGAATTATTCATTGAGATAAGTGTTTATTTTTAGGAGGGTCCTTCAGAATCCACACTTGACACTTCTCCTTATTCCTTAGACCCACTAGGATTTGATGAAAATTATGATGATTTAAATCTACCTAAGCAGCTTCTTGACGATCCAGATTCTTCTTATAGTTCTGATGACATTAATAATGGGGAATCACCTTCTCCTTCTCCTAAATTATATTTAGATGATGAGGAATCTCCTCTTGACTCTATGAATTTTATTCCTCTTTGAGATAGAAAAACATGCAAAGTGTTGGCCATTGGTTTGGAGATCTATTAAACACCAAGTAAACATGTTCATAGTTATATAATGTCCCACATGTATTCATTACATATACTTTTGATCCATGATCATTAACTGAGGAATCAGTTACTCTTGAGTGTGATACTACTATAGAAGAGGAGTATGGCTCCTTGATTAGGAAAAACACATGATATTTGATCCATATTTCTAATGGAATAAAAATTGTTTGAAGTAGATGGAACTATCGAATAAAGTTTTCAATAGATGGGTTTGTATACAAGTTCAAAGCATGTTTTATTACAAAGGGTTTTTCTCAGGTACCTGACATTGACTATACCAAGATGTTTGCCTCAATTTCCAAAATGAACTCACTAGGATGTTCATAGCACATCACTAGGATGTTCATCAAATGGATATGAAGAGTGCTTTTCTTCAAGGTGACCTCAAGGAGGAAATATACATGGAGCAAACATAAGGTTTTATGGAAGATTATTCCTTACTTTTTAGAATTTGAAAATGTATCTATGACCTCAAACAAGATCTTTGGGCCTGGTATACCAAGATGGACTCCTTTATTATTTTGGTTGGGTTTACTAGATGCCATTATGATCCTAATATCTACATTTGATAATGTAGTCATCTAAAATATCACTTGAGTGCCAAGAGTGTTACTTGATACCACCCATCCATAGTTTAGACCTAAACCTATCTTAAGGCCTACTTTGACACTTATCCAGCTTTTGTGTGGGCTACATGCATCCCTAGATGTCTCAAAATTAGTCTTAGACCCTTCTTTAGGCATTTAGTCCCTTGGTACCTTAAATTATGCCACATAGACACTAGCACCAGAATGAAACACTAGTGGCATAGTGTTAATGTCCTATTTGGATATTATTATTCTTTTCCTTCTTTTTAGCTCCAATGGATATCTTTCTAATTCTTAAGACACCTAGGATTGGCCTGGACCTATTTCAAACCATACATAAGCAATAGATTGGTACATATAAATGACTTTTAGCCTTCTATCCACTAGATGGAAATCATATATAAATACACACAAATAAGCTCAGAACAAGTTGTGCACAATCAAGGTTATTAATCCCTATTATCATTACTTCTTTATACAATCATTTACAACCATCCTAAGCTCAAAAGTGCTAGAATAATTGTCATTAATGTCAAAGGAATTGTAACAAATATGAATGGAAATGTCAAATGGAATTGTTGCTAAAAGTAAATGGAAGTGTTCAGAAGTGAATGGAATTATTGCCAGAAGTGAATGGAATTGTTGCTAAGAGTGAATGAAAGTGTTGCTAGAAGTGAATGGAATTGTTGCTAAAAGTGAATAGAAATGTTGACAAAAATGTTAAAAGAATTGTCAATGGAAATGTCAATGGTCACATTTTTTGGTGAAGAGGTGTCTCTTGGAATGGATGCCCCTCTTTGGAAAAGGTCGCAAAGGCTATAAAAGGATAGATGAGTAGATGAAATAAAAAAATAAACAAGCACTTGAAATATATTTTATATCATTCAAGTTTAAGAGAAGTGCAGGAGAAGAGCCAAAAATGCATTAAAAATCATTGAGAGAAGAAAGAGAGAAAATAAGGGTTCCATCATTCATTGAGTTAACAATAGATCTATAGTGGTAAGAAGAATTTTGTAAGGGGTTGGTGCTCCTGTGAGTTAGTGATCATGAATTAAAGCTAAGTTGGTGCTTGTTGGAAGGGGTTGGTGCTCCTGTGGGTTAGTGCCCATAAATTGTAATTGGTGATTGGTGTCTCCTATAGGTTGGCACCTATGAATATTTGAAAATTATATTAAGATAATTTCTCTATGGTTTTCTCTCAAAAGTGTTTCCACATAAATCTGTGGCTATTTGCATTGTGTGGTTTTGCATTATATTCTTTGATTGCTTTGAATATATTAATTGCAAAGTAATTTGAGGTTTTGGATTTAATATTAATAGTTGAAAATATATATATATCTTATACTGATTCACCCCTCCCCTCTCATTATAAGCTTGTGCTTAACAAGAAAACACAGATTTCCAATCTCAAGCCTCTCTCAAAGCACTCAAACTAGCATTTATAATAGCTTCACTTTCACTTACACCAACACTTATGTGGGGAGAACTACATTGGTATTGATCCCTCCATGGAGTATTAGTATGTAGGCGACTCTCATCCCAGTGAGGTGTTAAGGATGTCCAACCTACCCAACTAACACCACACATTTACTACTTGTACCAATAAAATTCCATAATCACATGGAGATTTAATATTTACATACAAAATCAGCCAAAAATAGGTCATAAACAATGAAATAGGGTTTTTCCACAGAGGAACAGGCTCATAAAAATTATACATAGGTGCTCCTAAAAGTATAGACTAGTTCTTACATAGAGGAAATTAGTGCCATAAGTAGACACTAGCAATATAGTCCTACTATACAAGGTAAGGTTTTACTATTTAGAAAGGTTTTTGACACCTAGATCTTGTTTTTGACACTCAAATCAGAACCTATACCAATTTTTAGCTTCCATATCCTTCATCTCAAGAAGTTTCTAGCTAGGTATTCATTTATGTCGTTCATTGTTATTATTAGAAATATCAATTTAGCTCTGTTCTTTCACAATTCAGTGGCTATAATTATTTCATATTTTATACCTTAATTTATTATACTTAGACCCTTTAAAAACCTAGGGCTTAAACTTTGTAAACCCTTAAAATTTAAATCATTTGGGGAACTTGACTTACTTTGAATACTGCCCAAACCCTAGACCTAGATGTTCTTAAGGTTTATAATCTTTTATTTTTTATGCTTAGAATTTAATTCCAAAATGTAAAATCTAATTTATTATTTTATTTTAGAAATCTTTAATAGATTAAATTTATTAAAAGGTTCAAAATATATAACATCTTGTTTTCCTAATTTCAAACCTACAATGGTAGAATTCAATAACCAATTCAGTCAAAACAATAAAAGAAAATTGTAATATTTCATTTTCAAACAATAATATATGAAAAATGACATTATTAATATTGTCTATGAATAGATTAAAAGTTATAATAATGGCCAATCTTCTATTCCACCAAATGTCAATATTGTTACACCTACTTTGGGGGCAACTCAGCTTGTACAAAAACCTATTTTAACTTGGAAACCTTCAACACTATCAACACCTGATATGGCTAGTTCCTCCTCTCCAAATATATAATCCTTTATGATTGAGATCCATAATCTATAATCCAAGGCGTTACATCTTCATCAAGGTGCTACTATGCCATCCCATGCCTTGGATTCTCATGTTCTTTTACATACACCATTGACACAACACATAGTGGTGACTCCTTTAACATCTAGATTTGTGACACCTAAGATTAATTTTTATGATGGTAAGGGTGACCTAGAGCATCATCCATGATTTTTTCATGTAACATGTTTGGATTATGTATCCAATTATTATCTCCTTATTAAGTTGTTCCCTTACAGTTTAAAGGACTATGCACTACAATAGTTCAAATATCTTCCTAATCAATCTATCATAGCATTCAATCCATTGGTAGATATATTTTTAGCACACTTTTAAATAAAAATTAGTGATAAGGTTTTATATTCTCAAGTGTCTCAACTTAATAAAAAATCCAATGAGCCTATAGTAGAATATGTCTTACGATATAAAACTATATTAGATAAGATGACTAGCCCCATGGAAGATAGATAACTCCAACTCATATTCCAGTAGAGTTTACTACTATTATTGCATGAAGATATCCTATTCAATAAGTTTCCATCATTCACATACCTTTTCCATATAATGAAATAATGATAAGTCAAGCTTCTCTCCGTGGGAAAACTAAAGTACACAACTGGATCAAATTCAACTAATAAGAGTTTTAATAATCACCCATACAAAATAAGGTCCACTAAAAATAAGAATGATCAAAAGGCCATAGTTAACATACCTTCAGATCCACTTCCTTGCATGATTTTAATATCTCTTCCACGTAGAGTTTTGATAAATCTTTTAGAATCATGAGCACATGTTTATAGTAGCTCTTGGAATCCAATGTCATATCTCTCCCTCTTATCAAATTGGTTGATACGAATATGCCTCTTACAAAGAGTTATGATTCTAATGTATTTTATGGCTATCATGGGTATTAGGCCATATTAAAAATAAATACATCTATTTGAGACATAAGATACAAGATTTGATAGAGGCCAATATCATTAATGTGCGCATACCTACAAAAGCACCTAAAGTTAAACTAATGGAAGCTAAGGCATTGAAAATATTTTCATATCCATTTCCAAAACATATAGTTAATGAGGTAGAAGATACTTCAAGTGTTCACTATATATATTAGGCACATCCACCACCAGCATCCTATCGTATTAGTATAGAATACACACACACCCTACATAATATCATTGGTGTATATCATATTACAGTGAAATCTAGACCTCTCATCACTTTCTTAGAGTATGAGATTGTCGATTATGATTCAAATTTATATGCACTCTTTGTATGAGCCTACATTGACCATCATCTTATTCAGAGTGTCATGGTCGATAATGGATTGAGTGTCAACATGTGTACTATTACACTTCTATAGCATTTGGATTATTTAGAGTTGGAAATTTATATGACTAATATAGTTATTTATGGTTTTACTGGCCACATTCAAAGTTCCATTGGGTAGATTATACTCCCATTATAGTTTGGGCCAACACATGTGCCCATTAGGTTCTTAGTCATACCTAGAGTAGGCACATTTAACATGTTATTAGGTAGGCCAGGGATACAAAAGCTTCAAGTCATTCCATCCATCATACATAAATACCTCAAGTATACACATGCTAATTAGTTGGTTATAGTTGAGGTCCTTCCATATGATTATCCTTACCTATCCCATAGGAAGGTTACATAGCAGCCTCCAATTATAGTTCTAAGTATATTATGTATTAGTATAACACATATTTTAGTTGATATACCAATGTAGGTGAGGACTACTTCTACAATATTGCCATTTATGTATACTCTCCCATAGAAACCCTTATTAGAGAGACCCCTATATTAGAGACATGTTATAGATTCTATAAATCCTCTCTCTACCCATTTCATTATGATATTAGTGTTATTGAGTTCCTAAGGTTGTCAACATAGATCATCCATGTCATCTACAACACCTTCTACCATATGGGTCCCTAATAACCCTATATTTCATAGGCTAGTTTAGCTAGCTTCACATATTTAGAGCACAATTCACAAGCTAGTTCAAAGTATTCTCATATTCCTAACCCTACTCCATAGGTAGTGTTAGCTATAGATCACTTATCATAGCTAGTTCCTAGACCATAGATACCTTTTCACACAACATAATCATTCTTATTTATATAGGACACCTTGATAGTGAGTGAGTCTCTTGAGATACTCATCAGTTAAGATGTTCTTCCCTACTTGTAGATAATTTCATTCATTTTTTTTCCTTGTATATAATTTTACTTTCTTGTTGATTATACATAGATTATATCTAAAAAATATAAAAACAATATAATCTATTCAAAACATAAAAACATTCAAATATTTTCTTAGAAAATATAAATTATAGGTCATATACATTTCCATGTTTAAATTTCTTATACTTGATAGGTACTACATATGTTATCTATCTTAGTATAGTCAATTTTATCATACATACATGCTTCACTTGTTCTTGTCAAGTGTTCACAGATACTTATAGGACCCAAGTCCACCACATAGATCTAGATTTGCCACTATTTACCCATTGGGGGCACATACACATATACACATATTCCTCATTTAACACATTCACCCATTTTTGGGCATCTTATACATAGTTTTGATTGTCAGGTTACATCTTTTTATACTCAATATCATAGATTTAGCATTATTATATCTTGATATTGATCATCCTACACTACTCAATTTTTTGTTGATTAATACTACTCTAGATTTAGTTTATGTACATCTTTGCTCTTATATAGATTTGTATCACATGTTTATGCATACTTTTGTTTCTAAGTTTACTAGTTTAGACTTGATTGTGTCTCTATGCTTCTACATCTATTTTAGGGAATTTGAATATGCCATTATCTATGGCTCTGCACCACTTCCTTTCATTATATGTATGCTTTGGATATATGCCCATGTCCCTGCATGTACTCTCTTGATTATGTATGTAGACATTTGAACATGTCCTTTCATGTGGATCTAAGCCAACCTTTCTTACTTTGTGTGCATGTGGACATTTGAACATGTACTTATATGTCTTTGCTTTCTCATATTTAGTGACATGTGCCCATGTCCCTTGTATTGTGGGCCCTTGGCCTACTTTATATGCCTTATGTGTGTTGTATGTTTGCTTTCATGTATGGGTCATGGCCATTACACTTGTCTCTTTCTTGTTACACACTCCATTTTAGATGCCATGAGTGACCTCATGCATCCCCCTTTCCTCCCTGGGTGATGTGATGGACATCATGCCCCATCCACCTAGTTAATTACTTGGTTTATTACTTATATTTGTTGTTCATACACATGCTGATATTTTCATATCTATTTTGATATCCTTGTGAATGTTATAGCTAACATACATCGTACATTAACAAATTATGCTCAAATTATCTTACATTATGATGTCATGTATACACATTATATTGGTATATTACATATATATCATATATGTTCATGATAAAACATATCATGAAAAGTTTTTTTCTTTTGAGGATAGTTCTTGCATAGGTTCAACAACTCCCTTAAAAAGATGGGGAAATCAAATAGGTTTATCATAGAGATCAAGCCATCTAAATACACTCAAAGTATAATTTCTAGTATGCATACATATAATATAGAGCTTAGTTTCAATAAAAAATAGTGGAAAATAGTTAGATCATGATCATAGTCAATTTGGACGAAAAATTAACATAGTTAGACACTAGTGCCAAAAGTGGACACTAGCACCATAGTGCTACTATCAAAGGTATGGCACTATTGTCCAATAGCCCCCAAAGTAGAAAATTTTGGAATTTTTAGAAAGTTACAGTAGTTACAGTCTATGTATATATAGATTATGTTATAGATTTTAAATGTTTCTTAGTGTTGCTCAGTTTTTACACAAAATCATAATAGTTTGCTTAGATTAGGGGTATCATGCATAACATGATCACTCCCATTTTAGTTTTAGATACTTAGATATAATTTTTTAAAACTTAATCTAGTATCCATAAACTCAGATATCATATTTGGGAGCATGTGCATGACACATTATTTCCATATGTTCACTTATGCACTAGTTGATCAAATGGAATGGTAAACTCCATCTCATTCTCTATGTTGACACCATACACAATGTTCTAAGTTATGCACCAAATTGATGCCATACCCTATCTATAGTGGTTAGTACTAACTTGCAGTCCATGAGCTACATACTCAAGTGATTGAGAGTCCCTTAGGCTAAATTCATTCCAAAGTTCCCAAGTGATTGCAGAGCCATTATATATAGTTTTAATTACAATCATACAACTTCATTTACATTATGAAATTTAGTTATAGATGCATCTACTACACATGGGTAGGCAATGATGGATTAATATTCTACTTGAATTTTTGAGCCATCTATATAAGAGGGTTGGAAAATACATCAATCCAATCCAAGCTATTCATAGGTCATGATCCACTAAACAAGAGTGGATAATGATGGAGTTAAAACTGGATTAAGTTTTTGAGCCACCCATATTATTGGGGTTGAGTAAGTATGCAACACAAATCACCAAGATCTATCCAAGAGACCACAACCACTTAAAATAAGCTTCTAATCCTAAATAATAAACACACTCTATCTATTGGTCTCAAAGAGCTATTACAATGTTGAAATCCTTTAGCTTCTCCCTTTAACAAATACACTCCAAGAGTGCCAATAAATAGGAGAGAGAGGGGAATACATATTTTTATGTCAACATAATGTGTACATACTCACTTATGAGTAGGTCCTACCCTTGTGAAATCTGTAGGTGGGATTAAACACAAGATTAGGAGTTAATCACATGTACACATAGTTAGGAACCTAAATATAGATTAACCTCCAACACCCTCCTTGGAGTAATATTTAGGGATAAAAAATAACATAAATGGGTCATAGCTACTATGCCTAATAAGGTGCCCATATACAAACATAATAAAAAAATAAGGAAGAAAGGAAGGACTACATATAGAATCCCCCCAAGGACAATTTATTTCACCCTGAGCATAGATGCAAAGATGTAACATAGATCACCAAAATATATCTAAGAGACCACAACCACTTAAAATAAGCTTATAATTCTTAATAATAAACACACTTTATCTATTGCTCTCAAGGAAGTATTATAATGCTAAAATCCTCAGCTTCTCCCTTTAACAAATTCACTCCAAGAGTGCCAGAAATAGGTGGGGAGAGAGGAATCCCTAGTGGTTATGTTAACATAATATTCACATACCCACTTAGGAGTAGGTGTTACCCATGTGCAATCCATAGGTGGGACTAAACACAAGATTATGATTTAATCACATGTACAAACTATTATAAGCCTAAGCATAGCTTAACCTAAAATAGTGAACAAACAAGTGTGAACACTCCAACACATACATGGGGATCAAGCCATCAACTTAGTCTAAGCTATTCACTGATTCAATCCTTATCTACACATCCACACACAAGATGTCACTAGGTTTGTGCATCGGTTGACATAACAAGTGAGGTGTATTTGTTTTTTTCATCTCTCTTATCTCTTTACTCATTTTTGTATTTGCTTTTGATATCTCCTAAGTAAATATTGATCAATGCATGTTTCATTTATAGGACATACAATGGATCACGCTTCACATACTCAAATCCAAATTCATGGGCTTCACCTCTTAGGTAATTCCAAGTAAATTGGTTTTCTTTTATCTTAGACATTTCACTTTGTTGTATTTATAAAAAAGGGAGGGTAAATATAGTCATCTAAAATGTCAATTAAGTGACAAGAGTGTTACTTGAGACCACCCACCCTTAACTTAGCCATAGACATATCTTAGGGCCTATTTAGACACTTATCCATCTTTTATGTGGGCCACACACATCCCTAAACATCTTAAAATCAGTCCCAAACCCTTCCTTAGGCATCTTGGCCCTTAGTGACTCAAGTTATGCCACCTAGACACTAGCACCATAACTAGACACTGATGCCACAACACTATCCTATTTGGGTGCTATTATCCTTTTCCCTTTTTTAGCTCCAATAGATATCGTTTTAATTTATAAGACACTTAGGGTTGACCTAGACCTATTTAAAACCATGCACAACACCAAATCAGTATATATACATGACTTTTATCCTTTTATTCACTAGATGGAAATCAAATGCAAATACACACAAACAAGCTTAGAAAAAGTTATGCAAAATCAAGGGTATTGATCCCTATTGTACCCTACTTATACATATAGTCATCTACATCCATATAAAGCTCTGAATACATAGATTTCCAATCTCAATCCTCACTTAAAGCACTCAAACCAACATTCATATTAGCTTCACTTACATTTGCACCAGCACTTAGGTGGGGAGGATTGCATTCATCTTGATCCCCCTTAGAGTATTGGTATGTAGGCAAATCTCATCACATTTGGGTGTTAAGGATGTCTAGCCTACCCAATAAACACAACATGTTTACTACTTATGCCAGTTAAATTCCTTAATCACATGGAGGTCTAGGGTTCACATAAAAAATAAACCAAAATAGGTCACAAATAATGAAGTAAGTTTTGTTCACATGGGAACAGGCTTGGAAAACTTGGACATAAGTGTTCCCATAAGTATATATCAATTATTGCATAAAGGACATTAGCACCATAAGTGGACACTAGTGCTACAACGTTACTATCCAAGGTAAGGTATTGTTATCAAGGAGGGTTTATGACACATATATCTTATTTGTGACACTTAGACCAACTTTTATACTATTTTTGAGCTTCATAATCCTTTATCTCAAGTGTTTTATAGCTAAGTATTCATTTATGTCATTAATTGATATTATTATAAATATCAATTTAGCTCAGTTCTTTCACAAGTTAGTTATGTATTTGTTACATATTTTATACCCTAATTTATTGTACTCAAACCCTTTAATAACCTAAGGTTTAAAATATATAATCCTTTAAAATTTAAATCAAATTACATGATGACTCACTTTTGATTTTGGTTATCTATGTCAATGATCTTTGATCACTAGGATTTCTCCATGCTCTATCATAGTAGTGAAAACTAATTTGTATGATAAGTTCTCAGTGACTAACTTGGACTTGTTACATTAATTCCTTAGGATTTAAATTTATCAATATAACTCTAGGATCACTATTGCATAATCTAGGTATGCTCTTGATTTCCTTATATATTTTAACATGTTTGACTACAAACCAGCTCTAACTCCCTTTCTATCTACTGTGAAGTTTGAGGCTGATTGTCATTCTCCTTTGGTGGATGCTACCTTGTATCAACAAATTATTGGTAGTCTCATCTATATTACTCACATCCAACTTGACATTTCATATGTAATGGGCATGGTCTCTAAAGTTATGTAGGAATCACATGAGCTACATTTGAAAACAACTAAATAAATCTCCACTACATGTAGGGTACTCAGTTTTTGGATTCACTATGGAGCAAGAATTGATGTTAACCTAATTAAGTATACAAATTTAGATTGGGTTGGTAATATTTAGAATATTAAATCTATTTTAGGTTATAGTTTCTCTCTTGGTTTATATCAATTAGTTGGTCAAGTAAAAAGTAGAATGTTATTGATTTATCTCATATAGAGGTAGAATACAAATGAGTTGTTAATGTTACCACTAAGGCTATTTAGATATACGGTATTCTCATTGAGTTCAATATATAATTTAGAAAACCAATAATCATCTTTTATGATAATAAAAACACCATCCATATTTTAGAAATCTAGTCCTCCATCAACATACCAAACAATCAAGATTCACATTCATTTCATTTGGAAGCTTATTCATGAGCAAGTCATTGATCTCCATTATGGTCAAACTTCAAAGAAAATTATTGATATATTCACCAAACCTTTCACTGATAGTAGGCATCTTAATTTATGGGCTCTTCTTCAAGTTTAGGTAGATCTGACATCATCTTCTGGGGAGATTTAGTTCCTTCTCTCTCTCTCTCTACTTATGGGAGGCTTCTCTCTATTCTTTTTGAAAAATTTAATATGTATTTGGCTACCTCATCAGGCCTTGTGTCGAGACCTAATTATTCTACCCACCTAAGTTATGCTTAAGGAGGGGTTTGTATAGATGTTTGTATACCATTATATGTTTTTTCATACACATGTTGTTTAGCTTTCTTATGTGTCACTTTGGTGTCATTTTAGGTCATTAGCAAAAATATGGATTAACCCTATTTTCTAATTTTGAGTTGTTTTTTGCTTCTTTATAAAATGTACCTTTAATAAATCATTTGGATAATGAATTATTATGTAACTTATTATTAATCATGTTTGATTTCACTTCTACAATATACTCTCTTCTATATTTTTCCATTTTTAGATATTTGCATTTGTACCTATCTAGTCCCTACTATCGATTATGGTCCACCCTGACACTCTCTCCTAGTGTGATTGTGAAATTGTGATTCATCATTATGTTTATACAGCTAATGATTGGATTTTTTACTTGATAATGCTTACTTTGACTTAGATTTTGAATTATTCAATCTTGGCATATGATTGATCTTAGTGATAGGTATGTAAATTGGGAAGAATGGTTCAGATTTGTTTAGTGTGAAATAGTGTATATATGTATCATAGTGTAGTCATATAAAATGTCATCTTAATACAGTGAGTGTCACTTGAGAAAACCCTAGCTTGGGCTTAGTCTTAGACCTATCTTAGGGCCTCTTTTGATCTTTTTCCATTTTTTTTTGCATCTATCCCATGCCCATATATATTAAGATCCATGTTGAGTCATCACATAGGCATCCTCAATCTTATTTCACACATGCCAACCACCTGGACAATAGTTTTGCCCCTTTGGTCTATACCATAGTGCACTATTAGAAAAGGGGGCAACATTATTCTCCCTTCGCTTCTCTTTCCCATAAAAGATATCTTTCCACTTCCTAAAGCATATTAGGGTTGGCCTAGATTCATTTCATGTCTTGAAAATCATTAGAACAATTTATAAAGACAACTCTTATTCATTTATTAGATAGATGGTAATTCTCGTGAATAAGCTCAGAAAAAGTTATGTACATTGAGGTTAGTGATCCCTATTTACCACTATTTATGCATACATCCATATACAATAGCCTAGAGCTCAATTTTACCTAGGTTTATAGTCTTAATTCACACTCAAATCATTCAAATTAGAATTCATACTTAGGCATACTGGCATCACTCTCACTTGTACCAGCACTTAGATTGGAAAAAATACATCATGCTTGATCCCATTTCAAGGTATTAGTATGTAGGTAATGCTCAACACATGGGGTGTTGAGTTCATGCCTATCCTACCCTATTAACAACACTCTTATTCCACTTGTGTTCATAAAACCCCTATCAATCATGGAGGTTTAAGGTTTCATAGTGAAATCAGTCAAAACACAAAATATATGATGATCTAGATCTCAGTCATATAGGTCCAAGCTTCCCAAAATAAAGTGAAGATCTACCCAAAATTTCACCATTTCACCTGCACAGGGTCATTAGCACAACATAGAAGGTCAATAACATAGTGTGATATCAGAAAATAGGGTCATGTTATTATCTAAAGAGGGTTTTGACCCCTATTCTCTACTGATGAAACTCTACACTACTACATTACTTCCTTGCCTACCACTTATCTATCTCAATCATATTTTCTAACTAATTTGTTGCTATTGATAGAAAATTTAAATAAGTAAATTATCAAAAATTAGTGTATTTTGATACTATATTATTTTATCACCTAATTTATTACTCATCTCTTTATCAACCTTAAGGTTACATTCCATAATCCTAAAAAGGATAAATCATTTGGTGAACCTAACTTACTTTGAACATGTTACTCACAACCCTAGTACACCATTAGGGTTTCCTTTATTATTTCTAGAATTTGAATAGTTTTTATATCCTTGTCATCTTTTATGTTTTCTTCATGATCATCGTGATGAAATCCATTTTTTAATTTTTGCTACAAAGTCATGTGGTTTGCCTTGCATGATTTTTACCTACCCTTTTTAAAATGATGCACATGTATGTGAATCCTCTTATGGATCATGTTAGAAATCATCTTATTTCTTACATTGGTCCATATCATATTGATCCCCCTTCTATGGAGAACATTGTTACATAGATAATTTTGAGTTACTTATGGTTACTACTTGATGAAAAAGATCTTAGATGACTCCTTTTGTTCCTCCTCCACCTAGACCCATTGAATACCTTTGTTCACATCCCATATCTACTACTCACCCTTGATAAATAATAAATCATATTGTTTGAGATGTTACTAGATAAAATTGGATGCCTCCTCAACCTATACAAGAACAATGTAATACCATGATCCCTCCTCCTCCTTGACATAATACAATAAGACCTAGGGATCAGCACAAAGCATATGATATTGTTGATTAGTTATGAAATACACCAGCCAAGATTTATCTATTAGAATTACTTAAAAAGGAAACCATATTTAAAGATATTTTTTTTAAAACACTCAAACATACATATTTACCTCATGATATAGAGTAACCTTATTTTGCATCTATTATAAACACTATAAAGTAAATTAAGTATGTCATATCTTTTCCAATGAATATTTGCCCTCATAACTAGTTATCAATTAGAATCTACCACTCTTCATTGAGGCACAAATTAAAACCACCACTATTAAATGAGTTCTAATTGATCATGGTTTAGGTATTAACATATAAAACCTCACATTTTTATAGACTATGGGGATTGATATAGCATCCATTCAAAAGACATCTAAGAACATTTGAGGTTTTGATGACATTCCTTGATAGGCATTGGGTTTTATTACTTTAGATATCACAGTTTGATCAAAAACCCTATCCATATAGTTTTAGGTGATGTCTAACCATTTTTATTACAATTTATTACTTGAGAGACCTTGGATATATGCCATGGAGGTAATACCCTCTACCTTGCACAAATGTGTCAAGTTTTTACATGATGAATACTTATACACATATCCATCTGATATCCAACCATTCAAATATTATAGTTAGTAAGCCTACTACCCCAAGTATATCTTCAAATGGGACAGCTCATGTTCTCATAGAGTCCCCACTTCATATCATTCATATAGAATAGATGCATACATATGAGGTCAGGGAATATAACACTGTTATTCCCACACCCATTCCAGATCCTCCTAAAACACAACTATCTTCACCCATGATGGAAAATGGCCCTCTACATCATAATTATCCCCACCCATCATGGATGATGAGACTATCATAGTAAAATTACAATTACTTGTTAAATTAGAGGAAATATATATTAGAAACTTAGATATAAATTCCCAAACCAATACATAGGCTAATATAGCACCCATGAACATTGATGATTATTTATGTGGATTGAGCTTCACACCAATAGGACCTAGAGAGTACACATAATATTCTAAGGAACTCATGCTTTTATATACATAGGCATCACCACTAGTTCATAATACCACATACAAGCTCAGAAACTCACTTGCAATTACAGGTAGATTCTTATATACACTCAACACATGGTTACATCTATGGATATTGACATAGTTATGTAGATTTAGGTAGGTATTACATATGATAAACCATAGTTGATCTTATAGATATTATGTAATCTATGATTGATGGCATTACCCATAGTTCACCATAAATCCATTAGTATATTATTACAATAGGATGATAGACCCTTTTGTCCTTTTCACAAGATTACTAGACATGATACATATGCATGTGTTTCACTATGTTTTTGTATTATTTTCTTTTCAATTTTGAAAATAATTAAAGCTTAAAGAAAGGGAGAAGGTATAGATGAAATTGGATTTATAATCTAGATGATGTGAAGTATTCCTCTTTGGCTTGGGAGGAATGACCAACAATGAGAATAAGACTAGAAACAAGATTGATTAGTAAGATTGGAGGGTGGATTGCCTAGTAAGTTCTAGATCCAATAAGTACAAGACTTCAATAGAAGGTTGTCAATCCACTCATTTTATAAAATTAAGTTTTGAAAATAAATGCTTGGATAAAAGAATGAAAAGTATTTTAACACAATGTAATAAAATGTTTTTCAATAAAAATGATTACTTTAACAAAATGACATTAACTTAATTAAAATAAATGCTAAAATGTTAAAATGTGATTCAGGTAATTGTTTCTAACTCTATGTTGTGACAAGGATCGAAAAAAGGTTTTGGTTTGGGGCTGATAGGTGCTTTTAACTTGTTATTTTTAGAAAATAAGATTACACAAAGACCAATGTCAGTCACTGGGTAACTAATTGTAGTCAAGGTTAATTGATGTTGATCAAAGATGACCAATGTTGGTCACTGTGTGTTTGTCATAGTTCTAGATTTAGGAAAAAATGGAGTTTGGGATAGTTGTAGAGGGGTTTTGTGGGCTATTTAGAGATTGATTGATGGTTGTAAAGGAAAAATGAAGACTCAAGGATATCAAACATAGAGGTTTAACACTCAAAAGGTTGGGGATGGTTAGTGGGGACTTGGTAGAAAAATGGGTGTTGTAGTTGTAGAACTCCAACACAAAAGAGAGTGTGGGAGAGATTAAAAGGGGGTGAAAGCAATAAACTACCAAAACCAAAGATTGAACTTGTAAGAAGCATAGAATACTTAGTTATTATGGATTTTCTAGCCTTAAGATAACTTAAAGTTGAGTGAGAATTGATTGGAAGCCTAGAATAAAATGGGCAGAGTAATGACACTTGAATCCTCAATATTGAGGTGATGAAGCACTTCTTGATCTCTAAACTAGTTCTTTGGTTTACTAGAAAGCCCTAATTCACACAAGAGTTTGGTTATTGACCAAAATGACTCAACCTCCTGAGAAAGGTTCATAGACCATCCTTAAATAATCATTATCAGTCCTGATCAATCAATGCCAATCAAGGGATGACCAGTGTCGCTCAAGATGGAAATGGTCTAACTTTCCAAAAATAGTGTTTTTCATTCAATTTTGGTAGTTAAGACCATTATAAATGGTCTAATCTCATTTAAGGAAGTATGGTCATGTGAGTATAAATATTCTAGAAGGTTAGGACTTAAATGTTAGGGTAGGAAATGGTCTTAAGGCAAGGTGTCACTAAGTTAGCCATGGGCTTAGCGTAAGGTGTAAATAGGATTTTATTAGATTAATTAACTAATTAATTTAGATAAATGTGTGTGAGGGGTAAATGGGTGTTTTAATGGGGTTAAGAAATGTTCTAACCCAAGGGGGGACAAGGCAGTTGAAAAGCTATGCTATGACATCTAAAACCATTGGTGTGGTTTTTTAGTGTCTAAAATATGCTCAAAATTACAATAAAAACTAAATGAACTTAAATCTTAGGGCAGTAAATATATTACACATCCACTACCTCCACTAGTACAAGCACCACAATGGACTCTTCACTGACCTAGATATTGAAGGAACAATCCATTAACTATTTGAGCTTTTATCAAGGACTAATACATCCATAATGTTTTTATAGCTAAGGATTTTAATCCCAATAAGGAATCAAGAGACTGAGCTATAACATGTGATACATTTTTAGGATTCCTTAGGACATATCACACTACTAGTTACATGTGTCCCTAAGGTGGATAACACACTACTTTTTGTCATGAGCACAAGGACTCACATACATGTTACACTTAGTATTACATAGTTATAGGAAATGGATACCATAGTTAGCTAGAGAGATAGATATTTGAATTTTAGTTATGAGGGACACATAGTTTACATTTTATATGATGACCCAAATGAAAATTGCATATTTCATACAGACATCTAGTGGTCCAATGTGGTCTACCCTGAGACCGCACAGGAGGTTTCTTACATAGTAGAGTAATATCTTATTTGAATTCACATAATAAATGCTAATTATAAGGATAAGGCTACACTTGTATAGATAAATGGTATGATGATCACAATGATGATGATTTATTCAAGTTTAGGCAAAGTCAATATCTGACATTAGATGACCTCCCATCAAATCTACCATTTGACTATCTACATCATGTGGATGTGCTCTTAAATCTATAGAGTCACTATAATTTATTTATAGATAATCTGATTTAATTCTAGTATTACTTGTACATAGTTTCATTATTTCAATTTACGTGTACATAATTTCCTTTATCTTGTTCCTTGTACATAGTTTCATTTTCATGTTG
Source organism: Torreya grandis (assembly GCA_037957365.1). Classification (NCBI taxonomy): domain Eukaryota; kingdom Viridiplantae; phylum Streptophyta; class Pinopsida; order Cupressales; family Taxaceae; genus Torreya; species Torreya grandis. Next base: position 1,049,746 of record JARHVA010001466.1, read on the forward strand.
CTTGTACATAGCTTAAACTCAGAAAACACAATAAAATATATGTTAAAAAATATAAAAACATTAAAATATTTCTTAGAAAATATAGATTTCATATTGTATGCATTTCCATGTTTACATTCCTTCTATTTTCTAAGTACTACATATATTATAAATGTTAGTATAGTTAGTTTTATCATACATACATTCGTCACTTATTCCCTTCAAGTGTTCTTAGGTTATTATAGGATTTCAGTCCTCTACACAAATCCATAGTTTATACTATCCACCCATTGGGGGAACACACACATATACACTAATTCAACATTGATATATGATCCCATTGGGACATCATACATAAAATTTCTGATTTCCCAGGTTATATTTTTTTATACTCCATATCACAAATTTAGAATTGATTATATCTTGATATTCATCATCCTATACTACATTGATTTTTTGCCAAATACTACTAATATAGACTCATATTATGCACATATTTTCTCTTATATAGATTTATACCACATGATTATGTATACTTTAATTTCTAACTTTACTAGTCTAGATTTGATTGTGTCTCTTTGCTTCTATAATCTATTCAAGGGCATTTGAATATGTTATTGTCTTTTCATTATTTTTATGTTTTGGACATGTACCCATACACTTATGTATGCTTATTTATTGTGTATGTGTACATTTGAACATGGCCTTCCATTTGGATCTAAGCTAAACTTGTCTTTTCTTTTGCATATGTGTACATTTAAACATGTCCTTATATGTGTTATTTTCCTAAAACTTAGTGACATGTGCCCATGTCCCTTGTATTATGTCCCCTTAGACTAATTTGTGTGCCTCATGTGTTTATATGTATGTTTTCATGTGTGCATCATGGCCATGTTGATTTCACATCTAGTTTGTGATGCCATGAGAGACCTCATGCATCTCTCCTTCCTCTTTGGGTGCCTTGATGGACATCATACCCCATCCCCCCAAGTAGTTTACTTAGATTATATTTAGATTTATTTATCATATACATGCTTACATTATTATACCTATTTTGACAGTCTTGTGAATGCTAGATCTAACATACATCATACATTACCAACTTATGTTCAATCTCTTTTACATTTGGATATCATGTATACACATTATATTAGTTTATCATGCAGATATCATATATTTTTAGTCTAACACACATTATGCATAGCTTTTATTTTATGGACAATTATTATAGAGGTTTAACAACTCCCCTCAAAAGAGGTGTATTCATAGGGGTTTGTTACAGAGATTAGGCCATCTTAGTGCACTCAAAACATAGTTTTCAGCATGCAAACATAGATTACAAAGCTCAGAATCATGAAAATACAATGAAATATAGTTATACATATACTATTCTCAATTTTTATTAGAAATAACACTTTTAAACTTTAGCATAGTACACTTTTAGGAGCGTAGTTTGTTATAGTCCACCTAATGTGTTATTGTCCATTATCCTCAAAAAAAGAAAAATCTGGAATTATTAGAAAGGTACAACATATATTGCTTATATTTGCATAGTCTTAATCATAGATTATCATATATGCTTAATATATATTTGATTTTTACATAGAATTACACAAGTTTACTCAAATTGGGGGCATCATGCATGGTATTATCACTCATGTTTTAGTTTCATATATACATAAACATAGTTTACTACAACTCAGACCAGAATCCATATGCATAGATATCAGAATTAGGGGTATGTATATGGCTCATTATTTCCATATATTTAGTTTTGCACTGATTATCTCAGATGGAATGATAATTCCATGTCATATACTCTAGACACCATATGCACCAAGATTACACTAGATGAATGCTTCATTCCATATGCAGTGGTTGGAATTCCTGAGTGTCCTAGAGCCATTTCTCATTCTTGACTTATCAAGTGACCCCTAATTCATTTTACATTTTAGAGTTCTGAGTGGCCCTTGAGCTATTTTACATTTCAAAGTTCCTGAGTGGCCCAGAACCATCTTTTAGAGTTCATGGGTAGGCAGTGATGGAGTCTTGACCTACTTCAATTCTTGATCCACCTATATAAGAGGGTTGGGCAAGTCATCAGTCCAATCCAAGTTATTCACAAATTATGATCCACTGATCAGGGGTGGGCAATGATGGAGTCAAGGCCAGCTTGAATTATTAAGCCACCCACACATGAGGATTGGTCAAGCCATTAGATTAATATAATCTATTCATCATTCGATCACTATTTACACACACATACAATATTTCACATAGTTTTTGTATTGGTTCACATTCATAGTGAGGTGTATTTGTTCCTTTCCTTTCTTTCACATTTATTTACTCAATTTTGTCTTTACTTTTGATATTTTTTAAGTACTAATTAATGTATGTTTCATTTGTAGGACACATAATGGATCATAGTTCATAGACTCAAACCCAGATTTATTGGCTTTGCCTTATGGGTAAGTTCAAGTACATTTTTCTTTCCTTTATCCTAGTCATTTTGCTTTGCTACATTTTTAGAATAAGGGTGGGGGGGCATTTAGTCATATAAAATTTCATCTTTATCCAATGGGTGTCATTTGATACCACCCTATCCTTAGCTTATCCCAAAACCCATTTTAGGGCCTCTTTTGATCTTTTTCAAAATGTTATGTGCATCTATCCCATGGCCAGATATACCAAGAGCCACATTGAACCATCACATAGATATTGCTAGCCACCTAGATAATAGTGTGACCCCTTTGGTTTATAGCACAGTTCACTATTGGAAAAGGGGGTAGAAATATTAACCCTTATCTTCCTTTTCCCCTTATATATATCTTTCCACTTCCCAAAGCATCCTAGGGTTAGCCTAGACTCATTTCATGTCTCAACAAGCATCAGAACACTATATAAAGACCAATCTCATTAATTCATTATATAGATGATAATTCTCATGAACAAGCTCAGAAATGGTTGTTCAAATTAAGGTTATTGGTCCCTAGTTATGCCTATTTCTACATACATCCATATACAACATCCTATAGCCTAGTTTTACCTAGGTTTCTAGTCTTAATTCACACTCAAAGCATTCAAATTGGCTTTCATACTTAGGCATATTAACATCACTCTCATATGTACCAACACTTATATTGAGAGAACTACATCAGGTTTGATCCCCTTTCAAGGTATCGGTATGTAGGTAGTGCTCAGCACATGGGGTGTTGAGGTCATGCCCAATCTACCCTACTAACACCACTCTTCTATCACTTGTGTTCATCAAAACCCTAGCAAGCATGGAGGCTTAGGGTTTTATAATTAAATATATCAAAACATAGAACAAACAATGATCCATGGCTTGATCATATAGGCACAAGATTCTTGAAATAAAGTGAAGTTCTACTAAAAATTTCACTTCTTCACTTGCATATGGTCATTAGCATAGCATAGAAGGTCAATAACATAATGCACTATTGGCAAAGAGGGTTTCATTATTATCTAAAGAGGGTTCTGACACATGTTCTTTATTGATGACACTCTACACTACTCCTATATCACTTCCCTACCTACCACTTATTTATCTTGGTCATATTTTCTAGCTAAGTACACCTTTACTAATTCATTGCTATTTATAGAATATTTAAATAAATCAATTATTGTGCAAATCAGTGGTTGTTGATATTGTAGTATTTTATTCCCTAATTTATTACTCAGCTCTTTATCAACCTTAGGGTTACATTCCATAATCTTAAAAAATATAAATCACATAGATAAGTGTTAAATCCATTTTGAATGAGCCTTTAATTTATGTATGGATCCAATTAAATAATTCCTCATGCCATTGATAGGATAGGATTATGGGCCAACACTAAGGATGGATTTGATTTTATAAAATAGTTCATTTTGGGAGGTGGGTGATTCTGACTAATGTGGGTCATTATCAACTAGTGATAACAATCATGGCTATCAAAAATGGCTTGTGTACAAGTGGGTTACTTTAAGAGTCTACAAATGTTTATGCAAGATATTTAGCAAGTTTGAAATAGACAATGGAGGTTCATGTGGGTGTAACAATAGGATGGAATCGTTGACACATAAGATAGCATTCAAGTGTGAGGGTATGGAAAATTAGGACCTTGTTTGGGTGCTCATGTCATGTATGGTAAATGTGTGTCAATCTTGTCATTATCAAGTAATAAAGAATAGATATTATTATCTACACATGGCAGGCCCAAACAAAGGAAATGTTGAAATAAAATTTAATCAAGATTTCATAGATTTATTATCAATCACATTTTACTTAAAATAATACACATCACACTGGTATCGATGTGCACCCTTGCATTTAATGAAAGTATTTATGTATGAAGCAAGAAAGGAATCTTTATTAATACTATTTACTCCTAAAATTATACTATTATCTCCTTGAAATGTTATCATTAAAATCAAAAATTGCAATTGGCATTTAACACTTTGAAAAATTCACCTCTATTTATTTTTCCAAACCCACTCTTAGTATCACTTATATTATGACTATCTCAAAGATCTTACCAAATAATGTTAAATTTCACCATGGGATAATAATTTTGTTAACTTGTTTATAATAAAATAGGTTCTAAAAAACATATAGTGATTAGTCTCAAAGTATTTTACAATGTTCATGAACTTCATGATAATAAAGGTAATAATCAACAAACATCAAGTCATTATCTCACTCAAATTGTTTCAAAAAGAATGAGTCACAAAAGAGATCATAGATCATCAAGGGATTGTGATTATGCACTTTTACATTTATTTTTCACTAAATTACTAGCACTCAAGTTTAATAGTCAACTTCTTAATTCAAATCAATTTTTCATAATTGAATCCATTAGTCTCTCAAATTAAGATTATATAATAAGCATTTGAATACAAAACTAATTATTTAATGACTAAGTGTAGAATAGTTGGCCCCTGATAGAAATATTGGATAGTGGTTTAAACTCAAATGCAAGGCTCAAACATTCAAATTTTATTTCAAAACCTTGGGATGATAGTATGAAACTTTTGATTAAGGATAGTGAAAAAATTGGTAATAACATAGTGACAATAAGTAGATATTTGTGCATAAATATGGGGAAGGGTTAAAGGGTTAAATCACATCCCTATGAGGAATTGGGATGACATTGTGGTGTTTTGTAAGTGTGTAGGATGAGTTTATGTATGTGTGTGTTGTAATCCATATTTGGTTAAATGTGGTATCTATTTTTTTTAATAATAAATATTTGTAGTTGTTTGTATTTTTGTTGTGTTATTTATTTATGGGGTACATATTATAAGGCAACTCTTCATTGATACCACTAACCTTGACTACATCATAAGCAATAGACAATGTGAAAAGTAAAATGATTTGAAGAACCACAACTTGATGATATCTAATTTTTTTAGTGTTTATTTACATTATGCATGTTTTCAATTACTTGTGTGTAAAATTTGTTTCTAGTTTTATAGGGACAAGATTAGTGCCCACACCATTTATGTCCTAAGAGGGATCGAGATTGACCTATTATGATTGTTTTTGTTATCCTCGAGTGTTATCCATGCCCTATGTAACTTATAATGTATGTAACATTTTGTGCCACTTTACCATTAGATATTTTACCTTCATATACCTTCACTTTAATAAATTAATAGGCAAAACTATATTATTTTTTTCTTCAATGTGTTTGACTTTTCTTGCCATAAGATGTTATAAAAAGAGAAGGGCATAAGTATTTGGTTTAGGCAACCATAAAGGTGTTGTGACTACATATCATACAAGCTAAAATCATACCCTTTTCAGTTCATTTACAATGTAAATGTAGGATTGAAAAAATAACCTTTGCCTTCTATTTCTAAATGCGATATGAAACTATATACACATTCACCTAGGTCAATTTTTCTACAAGATGTGATACAAGTCTTTGAGCAATGATAAATAGATGTAAATTGTTCATAGACTTGAAAATGAATGACTAAGAATATATCATAAAAAATATCCCTTGGATCAATAATACTTATTCTTGATGATGTCTTACTTTTAACAACTCATAGATTATTTGTATATATAGGCTTCTTGTGGTTTAAATTATAATACCCATCAGTGTGAAAAATATAAAAAAATAAAAGGGATATAACCTAAAAATAGATCTAGACATTAAAAGGATGTGACCAATCATATAAGGTCCCATAAAAATAAAGAGGACATGATTGGTAAACCAGCATTCATGTCCCAGAGGAATAAATGACCACATATAGAGAGGAAAGAAAAATAAGCTTATGAGCACAAAACTAATGCAACAAAACAACAACAAAAAGAAAATGAGACCACAGGATCACACAAAGAAGAATAACAGACACAAATAATCATTAATAAGTATTTAATTAAATGTGATGACCCATATATACAAAATAGTGTTCAAACCCATTTTTATTTATTTTTTTCGCTATATAAGAAAATATAATTATATGAAGTATAGCAATAATACATGAATATAAATGTAAATGGTAGAATATGATTAAAATTTTGCACTTTTTATAAATATAAATGACCTAATGGTTTGATATATTCATCATGTTTACTATTTTGTTTAGGTATGAGACTAAATGCGGTTAACAAAAGTACTAAAAATAGACTATGAGTCACCTAGATTAATAGTTGGTTGTCTAGAGCTATTTGGATGAATTTGTCATATTTTAGATGCCTACACAAAATTTTAACATCTATCTTATCCTATATTATGTTGCTTATATTATGCCTCTTAGTTTTAACACATGCCAATACACCTACTTGTAATTTGTCATTGTGTGTGATATCAAGGGTTAGCTATGTACATAGTATCCAAAAACATGTTTCCCTCTATTTAAGGCCCACTTTAGACATTAGTTTTATGTATAAAAAATGGGAAAGAGGTGAGTGTATTTGACCTCAACCACTCCCCATTTAATGACTAAGTAGTGCCTACATATCAATAACTCTAAAGAGGCAAGTCAAACTACGTTTCTTCCTATTATGTGTATGTGTGTAATGATGCTCCTTTAATGAATGTAACTTGTAATTTAGATTTAAATATTTACAAAATTTCAAACTTATCTTGGCTTAGGTGATTCACACTTGGATAAAACTTGCTCCTTGTGAATAATTATTGAATGGGCAAGTTTAGGGTAGTCCCTTTGAATGTGAAAGCATTAAAATAGGTTTGCTTAAAAGAATAGATAATGCTAGATAATGAAATGGGCTTAGACATAATGTGTATTTATATGGGACTCTTTGGGTAATTTTGCATGCCATTGATAGTGTAATGTATGGTTTGATGCATAAATATGATTTTTATTTTAAAATTGATCATTGCTTAGCATGAGGACAAATCCATCATAACTATAAATCTACCAAATTATGTATGTGTCTAAGTCTATCAGACTTGTATAAGAGATAATAATATTTATATGATAATCTAGAGATAGTTTGAGTATGATATTGAATAGTTTATTCATAGGCTAGGCAATTCCTATTGATGGTTGATAGCAAATCGAGAAGGTTAGACTCATGGATGGCATGTGGATAAAAGAGAAAGGTGTTTAAGATCCATATGTACAATCACAAGTAATGTACGGTGAAGGTAGGTAAAGAGTGACATTTACAAGTGTCTAATACCATATTATATAGTCTAAAAATGCCTTTTTATTCTAGTATTTAAATTAAATACAATGATAGAGTAAAAGGATAAAGAAATATACCTGAATGTGTATAGCACACTTCATCTTTGGGAAAAGGCTATGAATGTGCAATTTTTTCTAATCAAACCTAAAATGAATATGTAGTAATCATTTTTGTATATGAAAATGAATTTTGAAATGAAATGAAAACTTTTCAAACTTAAAGAGTAAGGAGGAGATATGACTATCCTACTAAAGCATTAGAGAACTATGTTTTCCTACTAAAAATTTGGAAAGTTATGATTCTTACTAAAGCATTGGATAATTTGGTTTCCTACTAAATCATTTAGATAATTGGCGGTGATCTTACCCCAAAGAAGAAATAAACTAAGGCAAGGGCCATGGGTTGATAAAATAAGTGCCTTAACCATCAAGAGTAATGTTAGGCCATTAAGTGATACTAAACCTCAAAAACATTACTCATTCAATTGATATTAAACCTTATGGTAAAATGGTGAGCCTAATATAGGATCATGAATCAGTCATTACATATAGACTTATATATTTAATATGTAACCTTCAGTACCATAAATTCCATGTTCTTAAATTGAAAACTAAAATAGTGCATGCGCATGAAGAATGTTCATACCCCATAATTTGATCTAAGCTATGCCAATGTGATATAAAGTGTTATACATTTGTATATAATTTTGTCTCAAACCTAAAAAAAATGAAAACTTATAACTTGTTTTCTTGTAAAATATGTGTGCATATGCATTTTATATACCCTAAAAATATGTTCCAATCTACAAACATTTGTCCCATAATCTGAACCAAACTGATAATTAAAACCAACATGAACTTTGTAAATCATGTAATATGTAACAAATTATGAAATTACATACATAGAGGCTTTTATATTTATGATAAGCCCACTAATATGCCCCATTGTGATGTGAGGAATGTATCCTACAAATTAATCATCTCAAAATAAAAAGAGTTAACCATATCATACTATGTAAAATATGTAATTGTTGAGAATCATATGCTAACATGTGAATAATTTATCATCATAGTAATGAATATGTCATCAAATAATATATGAAACATGTAGTGTAAGGCATACAAGTGTCATGTCAAGATATATATATATAAATTAGGCACACAATAGTAGACATCACTTATATAAGCACTGAATAATGCACAACATAAGAATTTTAATGATATGGATCATGGAACCAAAAAAAAAAGGGAGGTACATGACATGGATCATAGTACCACAAACCTAAAAAACTCAGTAGACAATCATATATTTATACACTCATTATCATATAATGTAATGGTCTTGATGCACACACGATAGCACTCAATTTCACACAAAGAAAGTGCCACATGCAATGGATAATCAAAGGTCACATAAGGTAAGGGATTAAATAAAGAGACATGTAATTAAAAACTCCATCAAGTAAAGATAGAAAAATAAGGCAAGGACCCAAATAAATATGCATATACTGATACAATCAATAAAAAAAATTAGTAAAAGAAGGCAAGGACATAATGAAAGAGCCATGCAATGAAAACTCAATCAAGTAAAAGTACCAAAAAAATGCAAGAGCCTAAATAAAGAGGCACATAATGATACACTCAGCCAAATAATGTTATAAACTAAAGCAAGACATAAATAAACATAATTAATGATTTTGGCTATAGTAAATGAAATATAAACAATGAAACATAGAACAAGCTAAATTAGTCTACACTATAAATCAATGTCACAGTCTAGAAAAATATTATACCCATGAAATGTATCACTATAAAGAATATAATAAAGAGAAAGACAAGTGTAAGCAATAAATATAGCTAAACATGATAAATTTAAAGGTCATAGAAAGATATAACATGTAGCAATGTAACCCATGGAATGAGATGCCCTAACATTATACCATTAAATGCATGTTTATATGAAAAATTATATGCAATCTACCAAACATGTGATAAATAACATAAATGAATAATGGAAACTATCAAACTTGTCATGCTTAGGTCATGCTTTTGGACTTTCAGAATATTTTGGTTTTTCTATATTTTTGAAATATTCTAAACACATGTATAAAATAAAGGAAATCCAAGTGGAAAGGATAAAAAATATAATAATGTTATGGATGTAAACAATTCATAACACATGTTAAGTCATAATGTGCACCAAATTTGATAGCATGGCAATGTGGAGCAAGTGAAGACAAGTAATATGCACCCAATGTAAATGTGAATCACAAAATCATAAATCAAAAGCATATGCATGAGGTGGAGAGTGGTAAGGATGAATAAGTGTATATTCTCATAAATTTGTGTCATTATCTAAGCTTTATATAATCCATAGCATGTATAATTAGTTAATATGTAGGAGTGAGCAAGTAGCATGCTATAAAATATGTGCACTAAAATGATACTACTATGAAGCATGCATTATCATAATATAGATGTTATAAATGTTTGGATGAGGATAAATAATCAAAAGGCAAGGCCAAGTGAAAACAAAGTAAGGGATATAAAAATAATTAATAGAATATAATATGAACACATGTATGCAAAAAATAGAAGATTAGAGAAAATAAGCAATCAAGTAAATGTCAAGAAGCTATGTACAATATATTATGTCCCAACTAGTAAGGTGGATAATAAATATGATGTTATTCTATGGGTCTTGTATCTATCTTACATTTTTCCTGTTCATCATCATTTGAGTCTTGGACTATATCATTGTTAGGAATATGAAGCTCTAGATTGACTTGATCATCTTCTTTTCTTTCTTAGTAATCTTCTACATGCATATCATAATCATCAATGTCGTTAGTGTTTGTAGAGAGAGTTTAGTTCTTAGGTTTTTATTGATATTATGTATGTCCCTTATAATCAATATTTTGAATCAAATACGATAGATATGAGGAATGATTTTTAGTTTCCCCCTTAGAAATCATGCTTGTAAAATTAGTCTTGTTAGGCACATCCATCTTTTGAACTTCTTTTTTAAGAAACTCTTTTGTAATCAATCTAATTTTTTAGTTTCCGCTTTTATAAGTACACTTTCATGTTTATCATGTACTTATTTTTGTAATTTTTATTTTTTTAACTTGTATTTTAATAATTTTTCCTTTTATAATTGTTCTTAATGTAACTTTTCCTTTTCCAATTGTTCTTTAGAAGGTGTAACTAGAGTTTGAGTGATTTTATCAATTATAGAGTGTGTGCTTGAGTATAATGATGCTTTGATGGATGTGTCCAATGAAAGATTACCACTACCAATAATATTTTGTATTTTTATCTATAGGGCCCAGAATTTATCGGTGTGATTTCCATGCATTTTATGATAGGTACAATAGTATTTATATTTCCATGGAGGACACATAGGAGGCAATGAGATCAACTTATTCTAAAGTATATTATTTAGAGTGTCAATTGGTTTCTTATTAATCTTATGAAAAAAAATTAAATCATTAATAGTATATGTATTCTATTTTGGAAGCCATATTTAAGATTAAATATTTTGATGCACAAAATTTTGATTGTAGAGGTAGAAATGCAATTCACATTATCATACTTAGGATTGTTGGCATACGTGATATTATTTTCAAGTGATATAAAATTTAGACACAAATTATTTTATAATTCCTCTATGGACTCCCTCACATCAATTATCTATTCAAGAATAGCTCATTAGACAGACCGCTTCTCATATGTTGGGAAGAATCGATGTTCATACAATATTTGCTAACAGGATGCACCCTACCTCTTGGGATAGTAATAACATATGCCTACATGATAGAGATATGGTAATTATCACAACATTAAGGCTAAAAATGGGGAATCAAAAATTAGATTTGAACCCCACTAATAAATAATTTTGAAACCCTTAAAAAAGAATAAAAGTTTAAAAGTGTACATAGGTAAAATACATGACTTGACGATGGGTAAATAAAGAACTAACCACAAAATAAAACCATGAATAATTTTGTAAAACAAATATAAGTTATCCATTAAAATTAATACATAAATAAAACTTGGAAATCATTTTTAAAATAAATGAACCCTTTTTTAATAATTTAAAAATTTTATTTATTACCAAAGAGGCCACATCCATAATACAAGGCCCAAATGGCCTAAATCATGAAAATAAAGAGAAACATCAATATTTAAGCTAGGTTACTTTATTAATAACTTCCTTCTAGCCTATATCTATGATTCAAATTTCTTGAGCTACTATCAATTAGGGGAGACCTAGCTTTCTTATTCTTCCTCATTTTCATTTACTAATTGATTTCCCTAAGAATTTCTATTCTATATGTAATGCCAATGATGATAATGATCTTTCATATTCATGTTGTCCTCAAATATTGTAGTTAGAGTGTTTTGAAATCCTTCAATTTCATCAATGTTGATATGATTCATTGTCAAGATTTGTGTGTTCAATATGGTTTCATTCCCATTATTTTTAAATAATTTATATTTATATATATATATAATATTATCATTTATAGCCTCTATCAAATTGAAATGGGATAGAAAAATCTCATGGAATATTCTAATCAAAGCCTCCATCTCTTTTTGCCTTTCCAGATATTCATGATTTTGTATAAATATAGTGGTGTTGATACTAAACACTACCTCTTTATTATGGGTAATACTATGATTTAGGTCCTTTAGAGTTTATAACATCAAGATTACCTTATTGTGCCTACCAATATACTCTAGATTTGAGCCCTCTTCACGCTTCTTCTAATCGATATTTAGCGAATCCTCTATTTTAATGGAGAGATGTTTCTTAGTTTGTCCTTCATGAACTGAGCCTACCTTCATTTTACCTACATTGTTGAAATGTTTTGAGTAGGGTCTATCATCATTCAACTTACCCTTGTCATGATTGCTCTAAGTTTAAGCACTCCTAATAATCCATTTTATGCCTTCATAGATTGTAGCATGGAAACATTGCATTGGATTGGCCCCTTATTTTGACCCACTCTTTGTCACATTAGTTTCATAATTTTTAGGTGCTTCACCTGGTCTATTTGCTTCTTTGATATCCCACCTAGACATTCTACTAGGCACCTCTATTGTTCCCATAAATTTTTCTAGCTCCACTAGTTGATGGGATTCATTTTCTTAGCCTCTACTAAGTCTCCCTCTATAAATGTTATAGGTCTCCATCATTTGGGTAGGTAGGTCACCTATTTATCCCTATCCATCACATTGAATAGTATACTATTTTTCATTAGTGGTAGATTTAAACTTTTTAAGCAAGTTGATAGTGTTGGAAACCATAAAGCATAAGACCTATAATAGAGCCATGGTCATGGTTGTCCAAATCATTGTGCTCTCAACCAAATTCAAGAAAATAATAAAATTGGTCCAATTGATGACCAAAATTAGGGTTTCTCTTTTTCCATTTGGTCAATGCTCAAAAAGTGAAGTTTGGGTTTTAAAGGGTAGACTATATACCAATTATGTACAACTAACTAAAGTTTTGATGAGAAACTTGTAATTTTTGTTCTCTCTATTCCTACACCAGGCTTTTTGGTAGTTTTTATTTTGATGATAGTGCACTATAAATTCTACCACATTCTAATAAAATCCCATCTAGTACCTTTATTATTATACCTTTACCTTTTAATATCCTCTACGACCTTGCTTCTAGATATTTTTGGATTAGAAATATTATTTTCCCTCTTAGAATCACCCTTCTTTTTTGGAGCTAAACCTCTATGATTTCTGGCTATTTTAAACATTCCTTTGATTTCTTTTAATTTCTCTATCTCCTAGATTTTAGAGATGTTTTTCATACTTAATTTATTATTCTTGGACTGGGATTAGAGGCCATAGTTTGTTATCCACTCTACCACTTTATTTCCTTCCTACATGGTGTATAATAGTTTTACTTGCTCAAATTGGTTATGGATCAGCTTTACTTCTTCTATTATTATTTTCATCCTCTAGTTTAAACTTGTGTTATGTTCCATCACTTTAATGACAATAAGTGAATCACCCACTATTTTAATTTTCTAATGTTTTCCTTTATATCCAACCTCATCCCTAAGATGAGGGCCTCAACCTCAGCAACATTATTCATATTAATTCCAGTAGAGACCACCTCAAAAGTAAAGACTTAGCCTCTATGATCTCTGATAACAACCCTGACTCTTGAATTACTATGATTATTTTTTGATGCTCCATCAAAATTAACTTTAAACCAACCCTATTATAGAGGGATCCATTTCACATTTTTTATTGTAATCTCTTTTCTTTGTTTATTGATCGGCTTCATGGTGTCATGTGTATGTAAAGGGAAACGCAATTGATCTATAAAATAATCCTAGCTTAGGGAAGATAAATCCTACTTACACTTATGATTATTAATACATTAGATATTTTAGGTCATAACCAAGATGAATCTACTAGACCTAAACAAGGGATCTCTTACCACAATAATATTACTAGGGAGGGTTCCAAAGCCTCCAGTCAAGCAAAACTGTGCAATAACCCTAACTAGGTCCTATATTTTCATTTTCACTAAACTAATAACAAGTAAATTAAACTCTAATTTAGTGCTCACCAACTTTTGGCATAAAGTGGGGTAATAAACATCAAAATTAAACATGCATAGAATACATATACTCACACTAATGTATCTATAATCCTAATGCATGGGAGATAAGTACAAATGCATATCTATCTACTCTTACAAAGGACGAACAAAGTTAGGAATACTTACCTTTGAAGATGAATCTGTCAAGCCTCAATCTCTCTCTTAGATAAGGTGCATCACAAGAGGTTATTTTGGTATGTAAGGATAATAAGGATAAGTTAGTTCTAGGTTACACAACCTATATATGCATCCAAGAGACTTATCCACAAGACAAGATCCTTATCTCTAAAATAAAGTATCAAACCCTAAGTTATGTTCCTAAAGTAGAATTATGGATAACTAGATGTGCAATATATATATCTTCTTCTTCTCTTATTACAATGATGAAATGAATGAGTTTATATAGCTGGATCTAACCCTAGTCCTTTCCAAAAGTTTAGCTGATCGGTTCGGCCCAATCGACTCTATATCATTATTGACAAAATTAAATTAGGTCCTAGATGAGTGTATATCATGAATGTTATTATCTAACTACCTATTTTGTTGTGAGGTGAATGCAGGAGAACTCATCTCTTAGAACGTGCTAGAGGGAGAGCATCATCAAAGAGGGTGATGTAGATGATGATGTCAAAGGATGATATAGAAATTGGCTAGTACCCTGCACACACCACATTAGACAACACATGATTACATGTGTGATTGAATGGTTATCAAAGTATATTTAATGCCATTTGCATTAGACAGTTATTTATACTTGGTTTCCCATAAAATTTTAATGATTTTTTAGATTTATTTTAGTGTGTTTTACGTGTGATCATTAATGCCTTCAATAAGTGATTTGTACAAATTTAAGGTTATTAATTAATAGAGATATTATTAAACCCTCATGGCATCTGGGATGTTAATTTATTTGATAAAGTTATGAAATTTTGATATTTAAAGTTAAAGTAAATAAAAAGAGAAATTTCATTAGAAAA